>HG738137.1:24729781-25013844 GCA_000499405.2 Onchocerca volvulus | reverse complement strand
AAATGTTTTTATAATTTCTCTTAACTGTTGAATTTCGCTGAAGAATATTTTTTTTGCAGTTATATTTAAGCATTTTGGTTTTTCCTTATTGAGATAAATTAATTGCGAATTTTGGTTCGTCTGATAATTTTTTAATGATTTTATTCTTGAAGCAGCATCGATCACATTATATGCATAAATATTCTTGCTTGTGAATTAACGAAATTGCATGCAATACATGTGTGCTAGTTGATTTCTTAAGAATACGTGTATGAAATAATACATAAATTTCACATAATATATCTGTTGACATTATCAGTCAAGTTACAAATAACCAAGCAAGAAATTACAAGAGAAAATTTCCAAGGCATTCTGGCAATCTGTATTTGTTATTTTCCCTAACTTTTTCTGCCAAAGCAAAAATTCTGCATGAGTTCAGACAACATAATATAGTATCCGAGAAAAAATACTTTAGTTTTACTAGAAATTGTGTCATGAGAATGAAAGAAACTGACCCACTGAGTGCGAGAACGAAATTGACTAGGAAGGCGAATATGGTCAGTAAAACAACGACCCGAAACATGACGGCGTTTGCGTTCTCAAAGCACTGCAAAACCATCATTCATTTTCCTTAATTGAGGAAAAAAGTATTGTTGATAGAGCTTGATCGTCCATCAAATACAGTGCCGTTGGTAACCAAAAACAATCCATTTTCTTCAAAGGAATGAATTTCCAAAAAATATACGCATGCGTAAAATAGCTGCGAAAACAAACCAAGCTATAAAAAATAATTCAGAGAGAGAGAGAGAGAAATAATTCAGAGAGAGAGAGAGCTATAAAAAATAATTCAGTCAAGTGATGTTCGAAATTTTGGCAGCTATAAACACCATTAAATTAAGAAAAAATTATACTGACAATTTTTAAAAAACTGAGATGATGGGAAAGAACAAGAATTTCATTCAGTTTTTTAGCTTTCGGATTCTGTATGAACAGTCCAGCTGGCAGTTGAATTCATTCTTTGGATCGGCAAAAGATTTATTTTAAAATTTAAGGCAATTTTTTTTCTACTACTGATGGTGATTTTAAATATCGTACAGCTGCTTCTATATTTAAAAATATGATGTTTTATTACTTTATTTTGTTCGCTCTGGATACTAATTCTTCAAGAAGTCAATAGCAGCCGTTTTGTTTTGGTAGTTTTAAGATAGAATTTATATCAACTGTCATGAAAAAAGATTCCAAACATGGAAACAAATCTTCCTTTTTTGAAATTTCCTTGTCTCTAGAAAAATAAAATATGTCATTGAAAGAAGATCGCATACAAATCTGTTTCATCACAAGAAATTGAGCGAATTTAAACTGGATAAGGATAATTAATACAAAATTCCGTAGAACTAGAAATTTTTTTTGTTCATGTTGTCTTTAAAACTGCTAATAAAAACTTATACATATACATATAAAATTATATATAAAAGAAATTATATATATATAAAATTTCTCTTACCTTTCATTTAGAAACGTCCCCGAGCGCATATTTCATTTTTGTCGGCCTCATGCATTGATGATAATTTTACATGAAGACCATCTAAAGGAAGCATAACGAAATTCAATGGATGATATCAACCTGATTGATAATCGTAGAAGAAATCAAAAGGAAATCTAAAAATTCATTAAGAATTATCGTGACCGAAATAAATGCTTGCCCGAAATACTCTGTTTCATGGCGATACGTAAAGACGTTAGAATTAACTAAAAATATGCGTGCTCAGCTGCAAAACGATTGATCAGCTGGAATATTTTCACATCAATTGCTGGAGATTAAGAACGGAAAGGTGCCAGTTGATCTGACCACAGAACGAATTTTATTGCGTCAGAACTTCTGCAATTTAGTAACATCAGAAGCAGAGTTGGTTGAAAAATATTCAAACCAATTAAAAGAATCACAATTGGCTGAGTGTACGAGATACTTTTGCGGTCAAGAACAAAGACGCCGACGAACTGAACGATATTATACATTGTAACATTTAAATTGAGGCTGTCACATATAAGTCCTTCGACACTGTTGTGGAAGCAGATGAAGCGATTACGAATCCAACAAAATTTTTGAATTCGCTCGATCTGCCAGGGATTCCACTGCATGTATTGCAATTGAATCGATTGAATTCAAAAATTCTATTATATAATTAACCGCTTCATCTGCTTTTTACAACAATGTCAAAAGACTTATATGTGACTGCCTCGGTTTGGATGTTAGACTGTTTCAAAGCGGAATGAGCGATTCTTCCACCTGGCAGTAATGTTGCAGCTATTCCGGACGATGAAGAGCTAAGACTATGCCATTTTGTGATCGAATTGTTGCCGGAACCAATCTAATTAGAAACTTTTAATTAGTTCTCCTAGCGCATCTAAAAAGAAGATTTCTCCAACTCCTTTATTGACAGCAGCAGATCGATTCGGTAATGGCATTCCCAATTGATTGAAAAATTTTTTCGCGATTTATAAGCATAAGTCTTCATTCATTGTTAACGCTTCGTTGTAGATTTCTGCTGTGAAATTTATTTTCATATTTGAATTTTCGCTGCGTGATGGAGAATATTTTCAGCCATATGCGATTTATATTTCTTCCATAACTCTGTTGGAGATGAAGAGGAGGCGGTCGATATGATTGCAGTGTATGAATTTAATTTGAATGTGACATGTTACATGCATCACTAATTCATACATCCCAGTGTCGATCGTTCTCCAATAAATTCAAACCTTGACGTGCATTACGAAAATAGTATGTGTAACGCCGTTGACAATTTTTCATTACTGGAAGGAGGTTGGACCCAGCACAAAGCATTCATCTTGATTAGGATGCACGGTGTAAAATCTGCCTATCGTTGTTTCTTTTTATTTGCCAGGTTGTCCATCAACTGGTTCTCCTAGCTTGCTCCGTTCAAATGATTTTCTACTTGCATTCCACATGCAGTGCGTAGGTACTTTCGAACATAACAGCGTTTTCGCAAATGCATCAGTTTGACATAATGTGAAGAAAGCAGTTAACGATTTAGCCGGTGGGTTCGGGGCTATTTGTTGCACATTTGCAGCTGTGAAATAAACCCGTTGTCTATTTTCTAGATTTATTGCTAAGTGAACAACAGCTGGATTTCGTTCATGCATGGGAAATGAAAGAATTAGCCACACAGCTTTATTGCTGCTTATGTATCTTTCAGCTTGATATTTTGCGATTTCATCGATATGTAATACCGTGTTCCTATCACTTCTTCGTGGCTGTACGTCAAAAAATGCAACGTCGCTGCCTTTCTTCACGTAATTACAGATGTATTTGATCGATTTTTATGGATTTAATATCCCATGCTTAGGTGCGCTTTGCATCTTTTTTGTAGCAAAAGCGAATATGGAACAATTCACTGGTTATCTATTTCGATGTCACATTTCGCATTTATATGGTTACTAATTTACCGCCATATTTTGCTGATCTTCTATATCAAAGATATCCATCGTTTCCTGTGACTGAATGGTCGAAGATATCGCTTAGAGCGTTTTCCGTCTATCATGCATGGTGAATTTGGATTCAGTGTACTGCAAGGTCCATGTATCATATTTTTTGTCACAACTTCATACAAATCCTTATCGACGTTGGCATCGTGTAATTCAGCACATATTACATGTCGATTTCGTGTCAAGTGATTTTGTCATAAAGCCGGATTAGTATATGTATATGTGGCAATGCTCCCTTTTGCCATTCCACTGAGTACATCTAGCAGCACATAGACTCAAATACCTCATGTTTTACCAGAAATTCATCAACGATTTCAGCTTCTGAAAACACGTGCTGTGATGTCATGCTTATTCATCGGCGACTGTCCAGGAAGTAAGAGACTTTGTATGTCATCCCAAGCTGAATTGCATGTGAATGTAATGAATAGGTTTGGACGCCTTTAGTGACGAGCACACGCAGTTGCATCTTGAGCGTACTCATGCATATGACGTATACTGCCTGTACATGAAGATTGCAAAATAGTCTTCCAACGTTCGTTGTATCACCATCATTTACAACTGCTTCTCGCAAATGAATGCACTCTTCAGATAAAAGCTTGTTCTGATTTAAACGAATGAATACCAAACGTTCTGTTTCAATTTTTGCATATATATCTACGTATTGATATATTGATAAAACAACTGTCGCCATTTCAAAATGTGATTGTCTTCATTCTTCCTAATCATTAATCTGTATAAATGATAATTCACTGCGCTGCATATCCTATTTTTCCTTCGCCGCCGATTGGATTTATCATCATAACGTTGAAGTGATATTCATCAGCACAATCCCAAAAAATGATTGAATATTATAGAACATCGTAGTATGGATGAGTTTCTGCAATTTCTGTCAATTGATCGTTTCTACGGTTACCAACAATATCTCTTGATTGGAAATAATCTCCGGCTATGACGATTGCCACTTCGTCTATATTTGAAGCGCTGAATCTCCACACATGTTCTCCAGCAGGCGTTTTGTCAGCATGAATAACAATCTTGTGTGTATCAGATGGCATCACATCAATTGCTGTTTTGAACAAACGCACTAATTTTTTCTTTTTTTTTTTTTTTCTGTTCTCATGAAGAATTATTGCAACGGGAAATGATGGATCTTTCTATGTGGTATGGATTCCGCAGCGTGCATTTAATTCATCATTGCTATCACGATAAAATACATTCGTAGAAATTTATGCTGACCATCTGGGGACGGAAGCAGGGAGCCGACTTTGTGATAAATTTGTCCTTTCACTTTGAAAGTTCACATGAATTGTGTTATACAATTTCTGCAACGAATGACGTCATTTGGAAGCACGAGTTGTATTTTCTGATTTAAGATAGGAAACGCTTTGTTTTGGCGGTATGTCCGGCAAGCAAAATTTTTAATGGTTCTGACGGTTCTTCAAGTTACACTTTTCTTCCGTTTTTCCTTCAAACTTCAAAGCCTTGCAGTAAAGACATGCTTCATTCATAGTGCAAATGAGAACATACGGACGCAAAATATGATCATCAGCTGAGTTGTGCCGGAATACAACGCGATTATAATCGCGTGATTTTTGAGCACCGAGTCGTGTTTGACGTTGTCTCCTTTTCTCGTTAGTCTCAGCCTGCCGCGTTCATTTTGTTCAAAAAGAAACTGACATGAAGCTTCAGAACATGATCGACGTGTTCACAATCGTGCATCCTCAAGTCTGATTGCATGTCGCACTGCTTGCAATTTAGCCATTCTCTTTCTTTTTCGCTCCTTCGTTCATGCCCGTTCATGCGCAGACACCAAAATTTTGGATTTCCATCGAATTCTAATGTCTTTAATTCTGGAGGTTTACTTGTCGTGACCAATTTCTCAATTAATTCAGTTAAGGGCCTTCCTTCTCTTTCTCTTACACTTGATCCTTCATTTCCTGATTCTTCATCATTCAATAGATGGATCCGGTCTATTTCTTCAGTTAGAAAGTCTCGAACATAATACATTTTGTGATAGCTGCTAAAAAAGCATTCTTCTGTGCTCAAGTATAACTCATATAAGTCGAATTCATAATTCTCATCCTTGTTTTCAACAGAATGTAATGCTTCTTTCCATTCTTTTTTCTAACTCATTTGCTTTGGAGATGATTCTTTCAATTATTTTTAGATGTCTATTCACGAGCATTCTTTTTCTTTCCAATGAAATCGACTTCGACTTGCTCTCCTCATTTGATTCTTCTTGTATTTCTTCTGCGCAGATGTTTTCTGCCTTTTCCAATATAAGTTTAACTTCTGACGCGAGCTTGTTTAAATTCATTCGGATAAGGTAGGATATTGACTTCCTATCCTTCTTTCTCATACCTCTAGATTGGACACTTTCACTTTCTGTCATCTCTCTTTTAACCAAATAAGTTACTCGCCTTTTCTTTTCTCTTGATCATCTCACTTTCATGTTCTAGTTTTTTCATGTTCTAGTTTGAGTTGATCAGAATAAGGCTTTACTTCTTCGTCGTTCGTTCCTTTTTTAAGATATCCTTAGGTCGCTTGTTTTGAATTTGGTTGGCTGGACAAAAATTGTCGCAGATCTCCTATGACCGTAACAATAATTATGAGTTCTTGGATTTTGTTCTCGATCTTCTTAACCGTGAAAATTATTGAGAGCTTTTCTTTCTTGTTGTGTTGTTCTCGAAACCTCAAACTTGGGTAATTAATCCTTTATTATAAAATATGATAACGCGACAATACACTACAAATACAATATCAACCAATTGACCTCGCGGTAGCACATCCTTTTACAATGATTCTAAAGTCAGGACCCTCTTCTTATTTAGAGAGGGAGGATCCCGCTAGAATTTGATCAGAATAAGGCGCCATTTTTAGCGCCTGAGAGCGCGTGTTGTTTGGCGCGTAACCTTGACTACAACAAAAGAATAAACTGCAAAGCCATTTGACCTATAAACAAAGAAACATCCACATCCGATAAGATTAAAAATCATTTGAAAATCAGGAATCACTTATTTTCTTATACTCCTCGCGATTTCAGCGAAAAATGGGTAAAAACTTAAAACGTTGACCCCGAAATTTCTGCGAAGTAACTACATTTCTTACAAATCAAAAAATAACGAACTATATTCCTCACAAAGCAAAAAACAAACGAAAAGCTTTAATTCCTCGCCTTATTTATTTAAAAACACGCGCCTATTCGAATGTTGTGTCAAAATTTGAAAGCAATCAGTGGAGAACTTACAACGTTTTGTAAAGAGCCACAAAAAGCATTCACATTTTTATTTATATAGATTGTTATTATTGCGACATATTATCATAATTACTTTTTTTCACTCATTTGAATTGCATCGCTTTTTTTGGAAATGTTAAATGAGAAATGCAAAAAGAAAAAGAAAAGAAAGAAATATTCCAAAAAGAAGAATATGTAGAAGTATATAAATAAAAATGCAAATGTTCGTTGTTCATTTCCACACAAAATTTCAAGTTCTTACCGATTGATTTAAAATTTTAATATAATGTTTGAACAGGCGCATGTACACCTGTGATGGGTAACTATGCTTAAATAAAAACGTCAAGCCAAAACCTCAAATTCCGGTGTTGTATGATCAAAAACGCAAAAAAGATAAAGATCATGAACGAAAAAGCAGAATCGTCAAGTAAAAAAAAAAAACTCATTTAAATGATTTTGTACAGAGGAAATGACACAGATTCAAACGAAAATATAAAGTCAAGAGTGATAAAGTCAAGATCAAGGAGTGTCGTTAAAAAAATGTGCTGCTAAATACGACACTGCTTATGAGTTTGGTTTTCCGGTCGGGAATGTCGAAAAATTCTGCAAAATGGTATGTTGTAAGCAAAAGATGTTAAAATTCAGGAAACACGAAAGCAGTTTCAAATGGATAGCAAGAATAAACATGTTTATTCTCAAAACAATGAATGGAAAGATAAGCATGTTTACCACCAAAAGAAAAAACGTATTTACTTAAAAGGATAATCAAATTTCCCGCCAAAACGATAAACATTCTTGCCGCCAAAATGCTCTTATTAACAGATAAACAAAGTGATGTCTACCAATCATGAGGCGACAAACTGGAGATCAAGAAAGAAGGAGGAGCCTCTAAAGGATATATAATTCGGGTTTTGGAGGATTCAAGTTCTCTAGAACAGTTTTTCGACAAGGGCAGATTTTTGCAAACTTCTAAAGCATTTGTACAACGACCAAATCGATGTTTTAACAGCAACAGTTCGATAACCGCGATTGACATGAGCAACAATGAGAAAAATAATCTAATCATTGATTTATCTGGATATTTTTGATATTGTTTCACCAGCAGTTATTCTGCTATCAATCAATCTTGAAGGTATTCGTCTCTACCACACAAACTTTCCCGCCTGTTGCTGATCTTACTGAGTCACAATAGTAATAAGAATCAATGATAAAGATTCATTTTGATCGATTTTTCTCCAATCCATTTTTTTTATTGCGCTGAGAAACTTCAGAATTTTTCCGTACACCGGGACAGCTCTTCTTAATATCATGGATGATATCCCAGCGTGGCACAAAAAACTGTTGACGAAAACAATCTGATCGAACTGTAGGATTTGATTTGTCGTTCGGATGGATTGGAGATTGCTTCCGCTTGAGTTTCAAGCAGTTCAGCATTAGCAATCGTTTGAATACTTTCTACATTATCGCACTTTTCGTTTGTGACTGTCGTTCTCCTTTCATTCTACCACTGCTGTTTCTCCTGCTGTATTGTCGCTTGTGTCATTGAACTATTTTTTTAATATTTAAAAATTCTTTTCTTCCTTCCACATAGATCGTCTGTAATGTGTATTTCAACATTATTTGCAGTAATTACTAAATTCAATTTCATGAAAAAAAGTACGCATTAAGTACTTAAGTCTATGATAACTGTGTAATAGACGTAACCAAGCATCATTCCTCAAAAATGAGGCTCAGAATAGTGCAATCAATCGTTCTGACCAAATATAATTTAGTTCTAATCATCAATTTTGCTTGTCATTAAATGATGCGATTCAAAAATATATTCTAATTAGTGTCCTATTTTCTTTCTCATTTAACTAAATTTGAGAAAAAGCTCATATCTATGGAAATATTAAAGTTTTATAGCCAAAATAAAGTCATGAGATATTCAAATTATCTTTAAGAATATCTGAAAAATATTTTCATGCCATAAATATTTTTCATTAAGATTCGCTGACCAGAAAAAATTTTTAATACTTAATTCTTTTCAAAAAAGTGAATTTAATAGCACGGTAGTTAATATTGAAATCCGCATTACATACAAAATCTTGAAAATATCAGATAATCGAACCAAACATGTCACATCTTTGACTAGCTTGATTCAAAAAGAATTAGCCGGTAAATATCCGCTCTGATTAGCAATTAATTCTGATAAATTTTGATGAAAGTAATCTCTATTTAACTTTCATTTATAAAATTATTATCATAATATATTTTGACGAAAAAATTACATTGCTATTACAAAATAGTTCCAATAAATAAATTTTTTTAATTTTGGGAACAAATGTCATCATCATTGATCAAAAAAGGCAGAAAAATTGATCTTGGCGCAAATATTAAATGAATTGTTACAAATACTAACACTTCCTTTCATTTCATTCTTTTCTCAAATTCATTTTTGCTCACTAATATATATTATAAACTCCACTGAATGCTTGTCGAAATATAATTGATTTATTTCCTTACTTTTTTGATTGATAAGATTTGATAGAATTTGCAGAACTGATGAATTTCAATACTGAACCGAATTTAGAATCATTGATGAATATTGCATTATATGATAGTTTGCCTCCGGAATTAGTAATCGAGATTGATAAATATTTATCCTTCGAGGACAGTCTCCATTTTCAGGTATTGATTTCTGTCATAAATTAATTAATTTTTATTAGGAGGAAAATTGCTATTTCAACAAAATTTCATATTTGAAAGGATTTTTGATGATAAAAATGATGTAGCCAACTGATAAATGTGTATTTGTAAGTAATGATACGAACAAATTGATCTTATAATAATGCAATTAACATTAATTTAAAATTCCTGAAAATATGATCTTTAAATCCAATAAATTAATTATCTGCAACGACTTGAAGTGTAATATGTCATTGTAGGAATGCTCGAATTATGTCAAATCTGTATTGCGTTTCAATTGGTATCGGTACGACAAAATTCAGGTATGCCGATATTAACTAATTTAGGAAAGATTGTTACAGTATTTTGCAAATTTCCGCTGTAATCACTGGTCGTTTTTGCAGATAAGCGATGATCCTCTGGATTGTTATATCATGAGCAGCAAAAAATGTGAATCTAAACGAAATTTTTCGGAAACCAGTTTGAATGCAGTTTTTTTAAGTTGTTTTTTTTTTCTAAAAGCGAATATTTAAAGGCCTTTAATTAGAAATGAGCAAATCTAAAGCTTCGATGCAAGTTGAATAGTTTGCAACAAGAGATTTTGTAACAGAGAAAGATTGATATAAGATAAATTGATTAAAATATTAAGCTGACTAAAATTTTCTTCGAATTTCCTTTCTTTATACTCTTTATGTGTTGCATTAAGTTAGCAACTGATTAAAGTATTTCAGCATGTGATAAAATTGTGGAAGTAATAATGATTGTAAAAGATGGATTATTACACAGATGTAATCCTGATCTCCATGATTTACTTAAACTATCTGGTATGTTATTAAAGTAAATTGCCATATAACCTCTCATGGTTACAGTTGCTAAAAAATAAAGTACATTGATAACTTTCCTAATTTAAAATGGGCCGCAATTACCAAAAGGTTCGGATTTGTAGTTTCTGTATTCGTGCTTAAAAAACTTTGCTATGGTGGCTTATTCCATGAATTATATTGATGTCAAAATATTAAGAATGATAGTATTATTACTTAATTTTAATAAAAACATCCTAGATAGCCAGGTAATACTGCATATCGCTATTAATTAAAACACTACATGCCATTTACATCAATTCTAAAATAATTAATTGTAATGATTAAGATAGGATATTATAGATACATCATTATATCCAACAAACGGTTACTTCGAATATCTATTCTCGAGAATACCTCGACAGGTAGTAGTTCAACTTCAGACTGTTTCACTACATATTGACATCACGCGTTACAACAACCTGAGAGAATTCGCCATTATGAGTGCAGTTGAAGACCTCATCAATTCCATCGATCGCTTGGCTGAACTTCATTTCGAAACTTTCATTGAGGTTTTTTGTTTACTTTACAACCTTAAGACTGTTTACTTTGCTAGCATTATTCAGATTTATATTCTAATATTTTGATTTCGTATTAATACACTATCGTTTTGATAAAAATATTGTAAAATATTTGAATATTACTTAAAATAGAGGGTGGATTAATTTTTATATTCACTCTTTCTGAAGGCTTATATTAAAAAAATTGATGTGCTAGATCATTAAGTACTTCTAGCAATATTTTCAATAGCTTATCAGGCAAGATATTATATATGATGATTTATAACCATAGATTATAAATCGAATCATACTGTAATTCAATTATTCTATCATTTGCAGATTTCATTTCGTCCAACACCAGCAATACAGCCTGGAGGTTATCCTCATAGAAACTTGATGATGAGTGAAATGGTTTTGTGCCTGCGAAATACTTTAGAATATCACAGAAAAACTGATTTCATTATCAGTAGGTTAACATCTAAATTTTCACTGCTAAAGTATTATTTATTCAGCGTTGAGATATAATTCATGATTAATTGTAATTCGTTCGCTGATTTACTTATTACAGATTTGGCTGATATTTTTCAATAATTTTTTTGTTAAGATGACTAGAAATTTTCATTATTTTAAATTGGGATGGTAAAGTTTAATTTTCAACATCATTTATTTCTTTTTTTCCTTTTTTTTCTTTTTTTTTGCCATACATTATGAATTTCTTTCTATTGAAATGAGAATAGAATTAAATTTTAATATATTTAATTTTTCTTTTATCTTATTTGTTATAGATGGGGCAGAAGGTTACGCAGGGATTACAATAGAAGAAGGGAAAACGAAATATTCATTCAGATTCTTTTACAAAAATCCTTTATTTCTCGAATAGAGCTAACAATCAACATTGAAAGTAATGGATCAAACTAATAAATAGATGGTAAATTTGCTTTTTGATGATGAAAAATTAATTAGTAATAATGATTAAAATGATAATAATAGTAGTAGCGATAATATTTCATTTTATAAGAGTATTCCAAATCAAATTTATTGCCAAACTGATTTGCAAATCTCAGAAGCAATGTATACTTCTTTTTGAAGAATTTTAACGAAAATTCATTAATAAGTTAAAATACAATTTATTTAACCTGATTATTTCATAACAACGGCAGGAATGATTTATCAGCCGCGTGCTTTGTCATGAAGTAATTCAATTCAAAAAATATTTGGAAAACTATACTGGTCAATAACAAAGCATTATTACTTTATGACTTCTTTATTTATAATGGAAATTATTCAAATATTTGTTTCAAATTGTGATTTAAACTATTGTATCTTAATTTACATATTTAAATGAGATATGGCCTAGTTTCATAATGTAGTATTCAATTCACTTTGAGTAACGAAAAATTGGCATTGTTACTCAAAATGCTTGTTTTGATCTCTTTTTATATATAATTGTATACATATATATAATATTTGTTTAGTTATTACTTCATTCCCAATGGTACCATTACGTTTTTGCTCCCAATTATTACGTGTGTTTCAAAATTTGTCTGTCCACAAAATTTGTGAATAAAGAAGAATATGTTTGAGATATATATTATTAATATAGCACACATAATTAACAATTTTAATTAATATGATCGGACTATTGATGTTTACATGGAATTTTCTGAATTCTAATGCAGTTTATTTGTAATGCAATTTTGCATGCCTACATTGACTAATTTCATGCATGTCTCCGTGTTATCGGACAGTCTCCTGGATATGGTCTAATTTTTCTGAAAGATACGCATACACAATCTGCTTTAAATAAATGTATTGCTTAGAACAAAGTAATCTGTGGATAAACGGAAGGAATGTGTTGCGTCGCCGGAAAAATTGAACTACTTCAACTTGAAGAACCGTCAGGACCATAAGAAATTTTGTTTGCCGGATATACTGCCGAATCAAAGCATTTTCTATCTAAAATCAGAAAATACAACTCGTGCCTCCAAACGACGTTCGACGCAGAAATCGTAATGACAAATTTGTCAGAAAGTCGGCCTCCTGTTTTCATTACCAGATGGTCAACATAAATTCAACAATCCGAAAATTCATTTGAACAGTATTTTTCTCTATCAGCGACAAAGGAAAGAATAACTAACGATCACTTTGCTTGGATATTCTCTGATAATTGTTTGTTGTTGTTTGTTGCAAAGAATCACTCTTCATCAATTAATAAAACCTTTCACAATAGGATTCATCTCTTCACATAAGACACAAAGAATTTTTTCAAACTTATTGCTAACCGAGCTTAATCACAATAACAAGAATCAGTTTCCAGTCCAATCAAACTACAAATCAAATTACAAAACATCAGTTTTTTCCTCCAGCACTATAAACATTCGTTTTCTCTTTTCTTTTTTTTCCACTTAACCAGACTCAGTTACAGCAACACATTTATATAAAATATGCGCGTATTCGAATGCAACATTGTATCAAAATTTCAAAGCAATAGCTAAGGACTTCCCGATATCTTGAATAAAAGTCTGTTCAAGAACTTTCGTGTCCAAGAGATTTAAGATTTTGAAAAAATGAACATTGACATTTTTATCTATATAGACTAGCTAATTTTAAAAATGCCTCTTATCCTTCTTCCTATGTTCATGCATTTAATTTCTAATGAACTATCTATTGTTTATCTGCCCCACAATAGATTTATTTTGAATTTATATCCTGAATTTTGTCAATTTTCTCAGTTCTACAATTTGTGTCTTTTTTTATTTGTTTTTATTATTTGAAATTTTTTTCAATAATTAAATGTTATGGTAATTTTGATTATGATCTATTTACTTTTTTATTTCAGATAAGCTTTAAAAGAAGATATCACAAAAAATTGGCTAGAGCAAAATGTAGGAGAATGAAAAATATATTTCAATTCAATTAAATCTATTTGGGTAGCTTTATTCGTTTTCCCATCTGTTGAGTAATATAGGAATTATAGATTTTTGCATGTGAAAATTTCTTTTATTTAAATCAATATTAATTTAATAGATTAATAACTTACAAGCTAGACTGATAAATATCTGATTCATATTTGCTCCATAAACCTAGAACACTTTATATTTGGCACATGCCAATAATGCGAACAACTATGATTTATTGATCAAATTATTATCATGATCTCTTACAGTTACTAAATCTTATCAATTTTTTTTGTCATATAAGAATTATTGATTTTTATTTACTCATTTCTTTTTTTTTTTTTTTTGATTTCAAGTTTCATACTCTCCAAGTTGAAACCGTTTATGCGAAGCACGGTCGGTCCAACTGGTCTATATAAATAAAAAAGTAAATGTTTATTTGCTAAAATCTCAAATCTCCGAAAGTTGTTAAACATGCGCTTATTTGAAGGCAACGTTGTTTCGAATTTTCACTGGAAATGAAAAACGAATATTTACATTTTTATTTATATAGATTTTTAATTGTTTATTCAAATGACAATATTAAAATACATTTATACATGTTTTCTCATATGCAATTATCTTTGTTTTTTAATCATTATTTTATTGACTGATTTGGAAATATCGTGGCTATCAGTTTTATATCTGATAAAAATCGCATAATGGTCATTGATATATCGGCCTTTGATATGTTGACCATTGATATTACTAATATGTTGACCTTTGATATTTGATATGTTGATCCCATATTGATCTTTGACTTTTCGTTAAATTAACAATATATACACTATTAGTATTGACCTTTACGATAATACAATTTCCAGCCTTTTTGAGATAAGCTAGTTTACCATATTGATTATTGTATAAAATTTATGAACTGCTCTTTATGACATTAGTTTGACATTTCCTCTAGAATTTGTCGTCTCTGTGACATCCATCTATGCAAAATACTTCACTGTCACAGTGTTTTGCTTTAACAGATTGGTCAGAAAATGTCATGAAACCATAAATCATCATTCCGGTTTATTTTTAGTAATCAAAATTTAAAGTCTAAAACAAAAAAAAAAAGGAAAAAAAAGAGGAATTCAATTTTTTGACAAATATTCGAATTTTTACATCTATCCAAATGGTTATTTTGAAATATTATCGGATAAATCTCCTATTATAGAATGTTTCAATGTAAAATTTTTTCAAGAAACTTAATTTATAACATTTTTCTTATATTTTTATGCTTTTTGCAGAACAAATTTTGGTGCGAAACTAGACAATATTTTTTACTGAGCTTCACTTGAAACTCGAGAACGATTTCTCATTTTCTTCTCTGGAGGAAAAATTTCATTCGAAAATTTTGTAACTGAAAAGAATAAGAATTTAAAGAAAGAAGAATAAACCAAAAAAAAAAATTTGTAAGAAAAACTAATCAATTAACAACTGACTTCTAATTATAAAATCTTGATTGTAAAGAAATATACGCAGTTTAAAATGATAAAATGACTTGTGTTGATACACAAATAGCGAGAAATCGTTGTATACTAGAGGAAATAATTAATCCGAGAAATTTTTATACATACATATGCATGAAATTTTTATGCAACGAAGGAAATTGGGAAAATCGAAGGCTTAAAAAATGATTTAAAGAGAGGAAAAATAAACCGAAAAAAGAGGCGAAATTACAAGAGCTAATTTTTAGTTAGCATTGACTTTTTCTGAAAAGGAAATAATTGCTAAGCTATATCCTAAATTATCAAGGAAATTATTAAAAGAAATTGTCAGGAAAAAATTCTCAGGGAAATTTTTATATATATATCAGAATAAAAATTTAAATCAGTGATTTCTTTTTTTTTTTTTTTAAATAAGGAATACATAATTATGAGAAGCGATGATATTGTTGACTTTCCAATCGGAAATGGATTTAGAAACGAAAATTGATCAAGTTGACAAGATAAAAACAACATTGCATAAACTTTTAATTTGCTAATCGAACAAATTTAAAAATAAAAAGAGCGGAAAAAAATGGCTTAAAAAAGCGGAAAAAGAAAATATAAATGCATTTTTCTTCTTACATTAATTGTAAAACAGCTTTTTGCTCAATACTTCCTTTTTTCCATTTAAATTAAAAAAAAAAAGAAAGATTTGATATTTTAAAAAATTTTCTCGAAATTTCATTCGAATTAAAAGCAATAAATTGAAAAAAAAAAAAATGAAGCGAAATTTTTTTCCTTATTGTTTTTGGTTCAGAATAATTTTTTACCCCGATTTTTCATTATTCATTTTTTATTAATTTAACTTTTAATAAAAATATCATTTTTGATTAAGTTATTGAATACTGATTCAAATATACGTTACATTTAATGATATTGTATTTAGCATTATAAATTATATTTACTAATTCTTATTAAATTACTATCTTAACAACTAATTCGAATTTTAATATAGAACGCTTCAATTCACGTTACAATAAAATTTTTTAAAAGTAATTTTTAAAATTATTTCAGGTATTAAGTATTCTAGAATAAGCTTGATCTTTCCATCTGCTGATTGATTCTCAGTTTTCAATAATTTGATCTATGTAAATTATTTCAGGTAGAGTAACATAAAATAATATCAAAACAGTATAAATATATGAAATAATTACTAAACAGAACTTTTGTTGTTATTTATCATTTATATGAACAAACTTTTTTTCTTTTTATACTTTTAGAAAACAGTAATGACTTTGTGAATGAATTTTTTAAAATAAAATTAAAAAGGCATTTTTTTGTCTAAAAATAAAATTTGAAAAATTTGTAGTTTGAAAATGAAGATTGCTTGTTGATTAATTCCGAAATTGCAAGTATATTTTTAGCGCTAGCTGAATTAATTAAATTTAACTAAACATCCCAAGGATGGACAATATTTCATGTACTAAGAATGTCTTAAGACTTAGACCTTAAGCTTAAGGCTTAGGACTTAAAACTAAATATTTTCTCTCTAGGATAAAAAAAAAAATATTGCCATAAAATGGCAATCATCAAATTCATTCGCCTCGCTAACGGGCCAATTCAAATCTAGCAGTTAGCATTTATTTCAATTTTGCATAAATTATTTTTACACTTTTTCGATTTAAATTTTCAGCCAGAATTTCAATGTTTACAAGCTGTTTTAGCAAAAAAAAGAATTTTTCACGCTAATGTAACAATTAGACATTTAAATATTACTCTTCTAGACATTCTGTCGACTATTTTGAAATTTTCTGGTAACATTGTTAAGTTTTTAGAATTTTTTGACGAATTTTCATAAATCTATGTTAACTTTTACAAACATTTTGTCATTAAATCATCAAATAAGCAAATGAAAAAGTGAAGGAATTGGAAAATTTTGAACAAATTCTTTGTAAAAATTTTTTTTTTCTTCATTCTATCAAAATTTTTGCATTCTATGGCATATCAGTTGATGAGAGCTATTTGATCGTTTGCAAAATTTTGAATCATCCGAAAAGAAATTTTGAAAAATTTTGCAACCAATAAAATGAAATTGCAACAAATATAATCGCATGGTAAATAACCTTTTCGCAATAACTCAATCGTAAATAGTCAAAATAAAAGCGAAGTAATTTGCTAAGAATAACAGAAGGAACAATAAATTTTCAAACGCTTTCACATCTAATCATTTCTTCACGAGCTCTTCCATTTCATTTCATTTCATTTCATTTCATTCAAACGGACAAATTTTCTTAGCAAGATTGAAATTTTCCCCCGGGACTTTTTAGATGAGTTAGATTCCGGCAAAATTCATTTTGTAAAATGCATCCTCATATTTGCTTCTTGAAGCAAATAAACTCTTTCTATTTTTCTATCTTTTTCCTTCCCACAATTTCATTTAAAATTTCATAATTTAGTACAATTTATTGTTTAAAAACAAATCATTATTACTTAATAAAATGTATGAAAAAAATATATGTATTTTTTTCGAAATATGTTCAATTGCTTTGAAATTTTTGAATCGCTTTGAAAATTTTGAGTTAATGCTTTTTCGTATAGTGCGATGAAACATGAAAATTTTCACAGGAATGTTTTCGTTGATCAAAATTTCTTTACTTTGTTTTAATTTTCTTTTTTTAGAACCGAATTTCAGACTACATCTTTTTATCGTTATCTTATCGTCTACTTATCATTCTAACAAGAAATGCTACTAATCTAGATATTTACTGTTGTGGTCATTTAAAGGTCAAGCAAAGGTCAGCGAGGTTTAGTAAACTACTGATAATGCTGCAACTACTGCTAGCGTATTGATGGATGGTGACAAACTTGCAATTTATTGAAGATGTGCACTTCCAATTTAATTTTAACATTGATACTATGTAACTTATTTAGTCATTTTATCCATTATAAATTTTCCATTTCCTGAAATTGATGAAATTGAAAATTGAAGAAAATTGCGTGAGTTAACAAAGCGTAAAAATGATGCAAAATGAATGTATTAATTAGTCAATTAACTGATTAATAATTTATTTATTTATTTTTATTTCAGAATGATTCTTTAACAATTCACATCATCGTAACTTACCGACAATAAGGAAATAAGAATAATAAGAATGAAATCTGAAAAATATTTTTTATTCCTATTTTGTTTGATTTATTTTCAAGTTTTAGTCATTTCTCATCAACAACTTGCATGCATACTACGATGTAAGGATGGCAATGTTAGTTTAATTTTATTTGCTATTATAATTAAAAATTTGTTTAAATTAATAATTTTGTAACATAAATTTGATATCAACTACTCAAATTTTAAAATAAAATGTTGTAAATTGAGTTAATCAATTAAAATATACCAAAAAAAAAAAAAAACTTTAGACAATTTTTCGAAAGTTATGAATATCAGAAGTCTTATTGTGAAACTATTTGAAATTGCTTAGTTTAGATGAATAATATGGCAAATATTTTGGGTGGAACCGATCATTGGGCCAAAGATTTGGTGACACCTTTGCATAGCATATTAATTGGTCTACCAAGAAATTTACGACACCGTATTAATAGCTTTGCTCAACGAATTGAAAATATTTGCAAGTATCCTTCTTTTTGTTTGATATTTAAATTCAAAATGTAATTTCAAATTAACGTTCAATCAATTGTAATTTCAATTTTAATTTCATATGAATCTTATTTGTGTTTAAATAATATATTTCAATGAACTATTATAATATGAACAAATATTCTTAATAATACACTTTCAAGTTAGTCATTTTTAATTAAATACTATAATCTTAATTTTAATTAAAGTAAATTTAATTTCATATAGAGAAATATTCAAATTTAGATGATATACTTTCGATAAATTGTTATAGCATGAACAAATATTTCACTTATCGTTATAACAATATTTAAGTTCTTATATCGTTATCCTTACATTACTGCATCCACAATTTCAACAGCAATTGTACTCCTGAAATGTCTTAAATCCATAAATCATAGAATAATTAAGTGAGTAATTAAACAGTTTTCATAAAATGGCATTTTCTCCCGCTGACAGAATAATTCATGAATATACGATATTTGACAGATTACCGTAAAGGGGGGGTGGGAGAGATGAAAAACCACGGAGAATTGCTGTAAGAAATCGGAGTTTTCAATTCTATCAATTAGTGTGGATTAGAAAAAATCGAATTAATAATGTGCTAATTATTATTATGGTTAATGAAACTGTATGGTTAATCCAGATGTGCAAACTAATTTCTCGGAAGAGGAAGAATTTTAAATTTTTTGCACACTATATTAATTCCAATTCTAGCCGATTAAGTATATAACTATATGTTTCTTTTGAGTTATTCATTTTAGATATTTTAGGTATAATTCTGTTTAATTGTTTCTATCCATAAGTTAATTGTACCTATTTTAAGTACAAATAATTGTGAAGTATGCAAAATTGATTTTAGATTAAATGCAGAATTTGCAAGTTGTATAAATCGTTGTGGTGATCGAACCATCGGCAATATATTGTTAAAAGGTCAAATTTCATGGACAAGCATTTGTGATGCATATCATTATAATACTGGTTTGTATTGATTTTTATTTTGAACATTCCTTTGTAGTCGTAGAGAAGAATACCGCTCAACTGAATTGTCGAACTGTTGCTACTGCTGCGTTGCTTTGAACTTCAAACGGTCGCCATTGTTGCGTCGACTTAGAAACTCCGAACTTGAACTATTGCTGTGTCGCATCTAAAAACAGTTTTTCATCTGATATTACAGTATACACCTACAGTATTCTGTGTTGAAATTTCAGATGATTTCTTATCATTCATTATACCATGTTGGTCAAGACATGGAAATGACGTTGTAACACTATGTGCAAGCCAAACAACAATCCTGCAACGTGCTGCATCAAATTTAGTGGACAGTGGTATAGAAATGGTCAACGAGCATCTTGACGATTTATGCAAGTCAGGAAAAAAAAAAAAATTAGATTATTTGCTGTCATTAATTCTAAGAGATACTGTTCTTTTTGCATGGAAGAAATGAATAATGATTATGGTGGAAAAGTTTGGAAGAGTTGAGAAAAAAACTGAAAAAAAAAATAAATAGCTAAAAAGGAATGATTAATGATGTGCAAATTTTATGGATAAATTTATTTGCAAAAGTTGAAATCATTGCATTTTATTGAAGAATTTATTGAATAATTTTAATATTGTTTTTAATTTTACCACAAATTGGAGATTAATCATAAGAATCTTTGATGCTATATCAGATAAAATGGACAAATTGATAATAATGCAATTAATATGCACTTGACCATTTCAGAAGTGTTACAATGCATGACAAATGCTATGTAAGACAATCAAATAAGTTTTGTGGTGCTAAAATGAATGATTTTTTGATTAATTTAAGTCGACGAAGTTTTCGGTTTGTTTTTATATGCTAATTCTGTTTATTTGAAATAAAACAAGATCGATATGCTGACTCATTAAAGACACGCATGATTACTAATGATTCGTTTAAATAAAAATTTAGTTTATCATTTATTTCTTAATTTAATTCAATGAAGTTCAATCCTACTTTGTAATTTACTATATCATTTTTCTTATTCTTTGTCGCAAAAATTTACAAAATCAGTTATAAACCGGATTCTGAAAAGTGTTCATCATGGTGATTGTTCGAATATTCCACTTTACTTATGATTTATTTGATAAAAAAATCGATTCTGATCAACTTTTACTTAATTAGCCATTAAATATAAATGCAGTAGTATTATATCAAATATTCCAAAATTATTTATTTCAATTTGTAAATTAATAAATAAATATAATTTTTTTTTTTATTTCGAAAATTTGCTTAAAATATTTGAGCATTCTTACAACAATTTATATATTCATAAACTTACTTATTGACGATTTTATTTATTATGCTCATTTGTTACTTAATTAGTTTTTCATTGTAAATAGTTTCATTGTAAATTTTCCTTAATTACTATTTTTCGTTAAAAAAAAGTTTTTAGTGAAATGATTTTTATTAAATAATACAAAATCTAATTTACTTGAGAAATGTTGAAAATATTACAGAGCATTACTGGAATTACTCCAGGAATCCGGATCGATCAAGCATTTACCGGATTCATGCGAACATTGGGCAAAGCAATCATCAAAAAGTTATAATTGGCATATTGAACGTGAAAATGCTCAACGTCGAGACATTTCCGCCAGCAATGATAGACGTAGTTCTTGTTATTGTTGTTGCTATTATTGTTATTGTTATTGTAACACAATATTTATCTCATTTATTGCTGTTTTATTTGCCAATCAATATTTATTTTCCAATATTTATAATTAATTATGTGATGTGAAATTGAAAAAAAAACTCACAAAAATTGAAAGCAAAAATTGGATAGCAATTATGTCCAGTTACCAAAAATTCATAGAATGTAACTAATTTCCTATTACTGGATAAAAAAAATAGAAAAGGAAAAAAGAAAGGAAATTAGTTAATATTTCGAAGTTTTATTTTAAAATATTTAATAATTGATTTACGTTACATGAAATTGGAACTGAAAAAAAGAAATTGAAATTCCAAAATCTTTTTTTTTTCTTCTGCAACGATTGAATAAATAAATGCATTGATGAAAGCAATTACGTAAACTTTGCAAATAAATTATAATTATTCCAATTTTAAAATGAATGTAGTGAGAAACTGAAAAATCGAAATGAGAAAGAAAAAAAGCGAAAAAAAAAAAAACAAAACCTGTAATTTTTTGTTTCTTTATCCCTTTTCATTTATCAAAACTGTTGCATTTTCTTCCCATTTTTTTTTTCCTATTTTTTCAAATCTAATAGCAAAATGATGACTTTTTAGAAGTAAAAGTGGGTGATGATGGTTGAAGGGTTTCTCAAATTACATGCAGAAACCCAAACATTAATTACATTAATTCTCTCCCATGTGACCCCAATTATACGATTGCGATTGTCGTTTTCTGATGAAGAAGCATTTTGTATTTTTCCATTTTCAAAGTAAAAAAAAAAATGGAAAAATGAATCAAATTTTTATTCAAAAAGAAAAATAAATAAATAAGTTTTGTTTTTTTTCATTTTTTTCCTTCTATTCATTATTTAATACAAATATACTGCAAAAATTGCTAAATGATGATTTTGCATGTTATTTAAGCATAACTCAAAAAATAGGAATTTGTCAACAATGAATTTAAAAATATATTGCAGCACTTGTTGTTTGCAGTTATTTTAAAATATTCATTATCTATAAGTTTACTATTGCTTTTATTGGATTTTATAAATTTGTACTTTCTTTTTTTTTCGTTTTTTCTTGAAAAAGAAGAAGAAATCACTGAGAAAAATTGGTAATTGTCGGTAATTCTTGATTCTGACATAGTTTTAAATTTATTTTCATTGGATTTTCGAATTCAGATTTTTATTTCTATTCCAGAATCAAATTCAAATTATTAGTTTTATCAATTAGGATATATATTTGTTTATCTTAAAATGATTAAATAAAGAATTTTGATTTAGCCTTAAATTCGTTATTTTTTTAACTTGAATTTTAAATTTATACCATTCTTTTGCTTCTGAAAAAAAAAAATTCATTGAGAGAATTTTCAATTTAAATAATTTAGGTTTATCTTATCAATAGGCAAATATGCTTGTTTATCTTTGAAATGATAAATAATGAAGAATGAAAGTAGATAACTAAATAAGTAAGAAAGATGAGGTAGATTATGGTAAGTATGACGAAGAGATTTGAAATATGCAGAAAAGTGGATGAAAAAGGAGGAATTAGAAAGATTGAAGGAAAAGAGGAGGAAATTGAGGAGGAATTGGTGAGAAAAGGAAGAGAATGAAAATAGAATGAAGAAATGAAATTACTTTGGGATTCGGATTCTGTGGCCGTACGGGGTTTTGTGGCCCGATTTTGCAAATTTGATTACGATATATGTATTTATATATAGATATACATGAATGGGAATCTTCAATGTTCTTCCTTTTTATATTTTCCTATCTTTTCAATCTCTTTCTTTCAATTTCATCATCAAATTTCTCTCTTCCTTCTCGTCATCCTTTGACCTCATTTCATTTTGACCCCATCCCCGACCTTTTCCGATAATACATATTTCATCAGCATTAATTATAATTATAAAGAGATGAAGGATGGATATACACATAAATTCATAAATATATATAAATAGAAATTAGATTGGATTTTTGGATGAGAGTTATTAACGGATTTTCAATCCTTTGGACCTGGTGGTAATTCCCGAGAGAATTTCATCACGAAATGTCTCGATTTTGCTGTATTTTTCATTTTCCATAAGAATTTCATAAAATTTTTTCATTTTCTCCACTTTTTATTTACTTCCGTATAGATCCGGAAAAATGATTATTAATAATGAATGAAATAAATGATGAAGAATTTTCGAAAATTTTGTTCTCTTTTTTTTTTTTTTTTTTTGGAGAATTCCTGAATTTTTATTTGTTTAAACAGTTTTAATTTTAATTTAAAAATTTATTTTTAATTAGTTTAAAAAATATACATTTTTGCATTTTTTTTAAAATAAATTAATCCAAAATTTTAAAAATAATCTAAAAACTAAATCAAGCAAGGAAACAAAGTTTATATTCTGCTCATTATCAAAAAATTTTTATTTACTACTGTTTACAAAACTAATTATTTTCGATAATGAATAAAAGATTAGTAATAAAAAATCAATGATTAAATATAATTTACATTTCATCGTTATCATATATGAACAATATACACATTGCAATTGATATTTTGCAAAAAAATTTATAATTAATGTGAAATAATTATTTTAATTTATTCGTATTATTAATTTCAGCGATAATTTAATTTGCGAAAAATCGATCTTTTTTCGCTTTAATCATTTCATTTTATGGAAGCTTTTTTAATTGAACTTTTAATTATATCTTTACGTACATTTCATGAATTGAAAATGCGAAATCTTCCATTAGCAAATAATTTCATTTCGTAACATTTTATGAAAATTAAAAATTATTTGGAAATTAAAAAAAAAAAAAATATTATTTGGAATACGACGAGATCAACAAGTCGTAATGTCATGAGGAATCTAGTATAGACTTGGCATCTATTAATTTATATGTAAATTTTGCAGATATAAATTTAGAATTTATCATTTTGTCACATTTAATTCATGCCATCATCAAATATAACTCATCCCTGCTTCGTCATCCGTTCCATTCCACTTATCACAATTTAGCATATCATTACCGTGAATTCTATGTCAAAAACTGTCTCATTACCGTAAATTTATGTCAAAATTGTCGAAAACCATATTAATGATGACAACAACGATCGATGATGTCTTAAAAATATGTAAATTTGCCTCAGTTAATTCTAGGATTAATGGTACTTTCTGTTTGTTTGGCGCCAAATTTATAGACTATAAAATCCAAGAATATTTGCTATTTTGATTGAAAAATCGACATTTTGCTATAGAATGGTTCAAGGACATTTTATGCTTTCAAAAATGCTGGAATTTTGCATAAATTTTGAGTGAAAATTTTGACAGATTAACAAAATGCTACGAATGCTTGGAAATTCTACCTCATTTACATATTCATCAATAATTATAGTGTAACAATGTATAACGAACATTATGAAAATTTTTCTATAACAACAATAATAAGTAATAACTTGAATAGAACTTCAAAATTATGAAATTTAAATAAAAGTTCTTATAATCGAATTAGTAATTCAAAAATTTTCATTACAAATATTTGCACTTTTTAAAAATTTTATTTAAATTATTAACAATTATTATTTGCAAGAATTGAATAATATTTTGGGCTAAAATTTATAAAAGTTTTAAAAAAGCAAGTTGTAATACTACCACAATAATATTGACGATGTGACGATTATGTTACATATAATAAAATAAAAAAAAAAAAAAATTACAAGTTATAAAGGAATTGATGTAATAATTAAAATTTGATATGAAGCAAATTTCACAATTTAAAATTGAAACAATTCATTTGATCCGATTTAAATTGAAAGAAAATGGTTCGTTCATTTTTTCTTTAACTTAGATTTATTTCTAATTTATTGCAACATGTTTTCGTAATCGAAAAAAGAAAACACATCTTAATAAATAGAACTTTACAGAAAAAAAAAAAAAGAAAAAAATTAGAAAGAAAAAATATTTTTGCTCAGAAAAGATGATAAAATCTTCTTTACACTTCCATTTTGGCATATTTTCCCAAATTTTTATGAGTTGAAAATCTAAATCTAGCAAACATATAATTTTAAATGTAAAAATTTGAAAAAAAATGACAAAATTTATTGTTTCTATTCTGGAATTTTTGATTCAGTCATATATGTTTGTTAAACACATTTAATGTCTTACATTCTTTTTTATCTTTTTTTTTTTTTTTTTTTAAATAAACGAAGTAAAATGAAAAGGAAATAAATCGCTGCCAATTTTCTATTTTTTACTTTCTTTGAAAACTCTTTTAGATAGCGTTATTGAAAGGAAGTCGAATTTATATTCCTAAAATTATTTCGAAAACGATACTTTTGGGATTGTACAAAGATCTATCATTTTTCCGATATTTAAAGCTTCAATAATTTCTGATTTATGCTCACAACTTAAATTTCAACAATCTTGACAATTTGATAATACAACTGCTTTGCCAAGTTTTTCATTTGTATCCAAAAATATTAGTACTAAAAATGTAAATAATTTTATTATCGTTGAAAATAATCAGATTTAAGAAGGAAAAAATTTGAATTAAGAGATTTATTATTCATTATTTTTTAATAAGTTTGTTAAACACTTAAATTTATCGTTGGAATATTATGTGATTTACTCGAATTTCTGGTATTTGGTGAGCCAACGAATTAGCTTTAAAATATAATTTAATATAGTAAGATCCATATGTAATTAAAATATAATGGAACTTTGAAATGATTATATAGTTTCAACAATAACGGTAAAAACTGAAAATGTTAATTTAGCAGTACATTTTAAATTCAAAATTCTTTGAGAAAGGAAATTTTATCAGCAATAACTTTTATGACTTGGCATATTTTATCGAAATTAACTTGCCAATTAGAAGTTTTTATTTTCAAATAGAAACTTCTAATTGGCAAGTTATTTAATTATCAATTTTTTGATTTTCTGGCTTAATTATGTTAAATATAGTAATTTGCAGCAAAGTTGGTTGCCATTTTAGTTTCCCAAAATTTTCAATTACTAACAAGCAATACTTCTCAATTTTGAAGAAATAAAAATTATTTTAATTCAATTATTTAGACAAAAATTATTTCATCCTTCCAATATCCTAATATTTTCATAATTCTATTCAAATATTCCAAAAATAAAAAACAATAAATTCGCTTTTAATTAAATATTAATTTATTTAATTTATGCTTTTCATTTTCTCATAAAATATGATATTTTTTTCAGCATTTTATATGATATATTCTTTAATGATTAAATTAACAAATCAATCAATATTGATAATTATTTCCAATCTACTTTCAAAATATTTCCAATCTATTACCAACAAATCAATCAATTTTATTTTATTAATGTTTTATTTTAGGAATAAATTAAAAATATTTCAATCTTATTTTCAACAAATCAATCAATATATCTTATGAATCTTTTCCTTATGATTTTTCGATCCACAGATATACATATATAAATCTACAGTTTCCCAAATTTCGAACAATATGTTTATTGAGATGAACCAATTATTCATCATTCTACCTTTATCGTACCTTAACGACAGGTATTCATCTATACATTGTAGTTTATTCGGATGAAATTGCTAATTGAGACATTTCCTTTCATCTTTTCTTCCTTCTCTTCTTCGTTCAATATTTTCAATTATATTCTTGAAAATTACACATCATTAAATATGCATGCATAAATGCATGTTTCTGCGTGTATGTATGCGCGCGCATGCATGTTCTTATATTTAAGATATTTTCCGCGGAGTGAAAATAGTAAAAATATTGTAGAAGATAAAGTGTCGTATCACATAGACTTACCGCATATTTCATGCTGTGAATTATTGTTGTTGTGATCGGTAAAGGTTAAAGGTTAATTATGATTTTGATGCAACAAAAAGTTACACATGCGACATTATTACTAACGTTAATTTGACTTTCATAAAGGAACTCATGTTGCCCTAATTTGCAAGAAAACAAATAGTTTCCATGAAATTTGATATAAATAATTAATTGAAAAGAAATTGTAGATCGAATATAAGAAACGGGTATATGATTTGTGGTACTTGTTGGTGAACGAAATTCAACTGTAATTATTGTGATGTGAAGATGAGAGGTCCTTGAAGGTGACCTTTGTTAACCCATCTGTTGCTTCATTTCCTCAGACTGATCCTAATCAAAAGATAATGGAGCATCGTTGTGATATCGAGATAATCGGCTTGTTGATTTGTTAATAAACACTGATTTCAGTGGATTTGCCGGAGATAATTAGCTAAAATTAGTTATCAGTCGTGCTAAGCAGGAATGATTTCAACAACATTTGCATCTAAGCGTAAACAAATAATCAAATAGATTTTCTTCTTTTCCTTCCTTAAAATATCTCATTTATCTTCGTTAGATCAGATATGAGAATCAATCTTTGAAATGGCGCAATGATCAAATATTGACCGAAATGTCAAGATACAGTATGCTAGATATAACAAAAAACATAATCAACAAGATGAATTATCAATTTGTTATCAATACAGATTAGCGCAAATGTTGCATAGTTATTATCATCTAAGATAAAATTGAGGAAGAAAAAGCAATCCGTCGCTAGATTATGTTTAAATCTAACTTTAATTCAATTTTTTTTAAGATAATAATTGAGCTTGAATTGAATTTAAATTTTTTTCTAGCTCACACGTTTCAATAATAGTGATAAAGAATTTATAACTTAAAATACATGAAATGAAATAACTAAATATCTAGCAATGAAATATTTCCACTTCCAAAATAAAAAATTAGTCATTTATCGAACAATTTTTCGATGATGATAGAAAAATGAATGATAAATTTGAAGTTTTTTTTCACCAATCTTAAACTGATTGAAAATTAACTCTTTTTTGTATCATTGGTGGAAATCACAAACATTACTACAATTTGGATAATTAAATATAAAGATCAGAGATTTTCGCAATATTAGTGTAATTTACTTAATTAATTAATTTTCTTGAGCATAATTATTGTCATTGTCATAATCTATTTAGTTGACAGGGATATGAAACGGAGAAAATAAGATGATAATTTGTTGATATCTAGATTGAGCCTAAGCATCGGATCTATTCATTCATTCATAATTAATTATTCCTCCAAAATTTCATTCTTTCATTTCTCCTCAATTTATTCTATTCCCTTCTATCATTTCTCATTTCCTCATTCTTTCAAATTCAATCATTTCATTTCATTTCATTTCAAATTTCAATTATTCAAGTCAAAGTGGGTATGAAACTATTCTACACCAAGCAATAATCCATTGTATCCTGTTTCTTCTCTTCTTTATCCAATTTCATCTATCTTTTCTCATATATTCCCATGTTTCCCAATTAATTTTTGATGATTGTTGCATTAATTTAGACAATTTTTGATGTTAACTTTTTTTTTTGACCACAAACTTAATTTTTCGATGCTAAAAATTGCATTTGATCATCTCATTTTATTTTAGCTGATTAATGTATGTCCATTATTGAATTATTTAATTTCAAGATTTTCATTAAATTATGGACAATAATTAAATTTGAATATTGATAAACTGGAATTTATTTTGATTCATAGAAACAATTGCAAAATGGAAAAGAGAAATATTTATTGTATTATGTAAACAAATTATGCATTTCATTTATAGCTTTAAAAATTTTATCACTATCATTATCACTATTATCGATGACATAAGCCATTAACAATTATCATAACTATGATCATTTATTTTTATTATTATTAAAATCATCACCATAATTGTTATTATTATTTGCTGTTAATAATGTCGTTATCATTATCATTCTAATTATCATCATTTTTAATTGCAATAATTGCCATCGACAAGATTTTAGAATAATATGCAAATGAATCATCCACATCAAAGAAAAATAATTAATACGATTGAGAAGTTGAAGAGAAGCAAATGATAATGGAAGCACAAATGTCGTAAAAATGATTGATTATTTTTATAAATTTGCTGATAAATGAAAAAATATCGACTGAAAGAAAACTAAATTGTTTAAACTTATTCTAAATAAATTATCGAAAAATAAGAAATATTTAAAAAAAAAAACAAAAAACTGAAAATTTCATTACTAAATTCGTGCTACTTCATAATCTTTAAAAATTGAAATTTAAATAATCATATTGTTTAGTATTGTTTGCATTTGTTTTCTGAAGTAGTTTTATTAAAATTTTCACTAAACATTAAATGAAACTTCCCAACCAATTTCAGTAATGACTAAATGAATTACATTTAACTCAAAAAATTTATTATTTTAAAATGATTTTACATAATTATATATATTTCATTTTATCAAATAAAAGAGTTTTGAGTGCAAAATATTTGAAAAAATCAAAATCAAGAAACAAAATTTCATTAGAACTTGTTTATGATACAATAAAGATGTATGAAAGAGAGTTTGTGATTTTCCCCACTGGTATAAAAAAAAGTTCAACTTTTATTCAATAATTAATAATTAAAGATTAGAAGAATTTTATATTCTTCGCTATATCTATGATATGTTTGAATATAAAGAAAATTTTAAAATTTTTAAGAAAATTTTTTAATTCAATTAATTTATTATGGTCATTGTTATTGTTATTATTACTATTAATGATCTTATTGATTAATATTATCAATATCATATTATTATCATTACTATTATTGTTTATATGGTATGATAATTATGAGAACACATCTTTAAAAAGTTTTATTTTATATTTCTTCGAGAAGAAGTCAATCCATCACATTATTTTTAATTTACTATTTCCGTTTTTTTTTTTCATTTAAAATTTTTAAATTTGAAAATTGTTAATTTTATACGATAGGTAATCAATGAACAAAGTATTTGTCATGACTTTAAGGCAAGTTAGACTTACTAAACACCAATGGCATTTTAATATGAAATTGACGATAATGTAAGTGTATGTTTCTGTCCCTTGTATGTCCCAATCAAAATATTTCCAGAGTTTAGGCCAATTTCAATTTCTGACTCTCACGAAGGGAGAGAGAGAGATAGAAAGAGAGAGAGAGGGAGAGAAAAATGCTACCAGGCTCATTTTGTGGACAAGAAAGCCAAAAGAGGACCGCCTCCCTCCTCCTACTTCTACCAAGATTCATTTCCACATCACTTGTCAAGCTATCCGCCCACATTAACAATACATTTTTCCATCTTTGGTTATTTCCAATTTACTTATTTACTCATTTACTCATTTACTCGTTTATCAAAATAAACGGGCTTGGATAATACAAATTCGTATATCCAAAAAATCTTTGCTACTTTCAATTCAACAAAATACTCAAATCTTGCCGGACTTTTTTTTAGCAAATGAAAATTTTCCAATCATCAAACTTCAATTGGTATTTAAGTTTAATTTATAAAATTTGAAGCTAGTTAATTAAACGTTTTATTTCTGTAAAACTGTTGCAAAGGATTTTGCCAATTTGATTTGAGTTCTATTCAATTTTCAGTCAAATTTTTCTATTTTCAATATATTTCACGAAATCTAAATGCGGTAACAAGAAAGAATGTCGAAATTGAAGGAAAATTCGTCCAATTATTCGATAGCTCGGCTTGTCGGTACAGATTCATCTTTTATTGATAATCATATCAACAAGTCGACAAATTCACTAACGAAATCGTTTGAAAATACTGTGGGTTATCACCATCGTGTTGGAAATTGCAACTTCCCTATGAATATAGTCTCAAAAATGATACAACCAATACAACAAGGTTGGTGTTACTGTAATATACTTCATTATTATTCTCACGATTGTCGCGATAATAAGAAAGTACCACAGTATACCATAAATACATTAGTGTTTATCGTATGCTGTGGTACTTCTTATACGGAAATCAGATTAATACATTTGCAGAATCATACCTAATTGCCAGGAATGGTTATTCATTATAATTTACTTTTCGGATTTCGGATAAATACTTTTTTTACGAAATATTGTTAAGCGATTTTCCTTTTTGTCGCACATAATCATGTTTTTTGCAAATTATCAGAATTAGCTAATCCGATTTCTAAGATAATCAAATTTCATTCCATTCATATTTGCTGAATCAAATTAAGAAGGTTAAAAAGCAAGTGAGAAAATATTGATTTGCTAAAAATTTTAACTGAAATGATAAAGATAACATTCAATATTTCAGATATGAAAGGATTTTAAAGAAAAAGTAAAAAACAAAAGAAAATGATTGATAATCGACATGAATAAAATTATTTATCAATCCGATTTTGCCGAAAAATTCTTAAAAATTTCAATTTAGTCCAAAAAAAAATTCAAAATTAGTATTTTATTTTATTATACAAAATATTATGCAATTCTAAATGATTGATTTTTATTTTTTTCATACCATACATAATGTTACAAAGTGCAATTTATCTTTTTTCCTTTAAATTAAAAAAAAAAAGTCCTTTCTGATTCAATTATATTTGTAAACGAATCGAATCTCTTCCAATCAAAATTATCCATTCATATTATCGTAATACATATCATGATAAAGTATGTTAGTAAGAAATATGATCAAACTTTGCCAAATATTTGCAAGAAATATATAAGAAACATTATATTTAAAAATTTAGTCACTTCTATTTAATTTAAGAATTTAACTTTACTGGACTAGAATTATTTTTTGCAAAAATCAAAACATTTTGAATTGTATCTTGTTTTTATCTTTCAAAATACAAATGATAATAACCTTATTTTAATTTCAAAAAGCTAAATCTGTAATTTTGAATTTTAAAATTGTAACTTTAGTTCGATTATTGTCATATTATTTTAATTCATTTTCTATATGATAAAGAAATTCAAACAATAAAATCTTTAACTCTAAATTGAAAATTGTTAAGAATAAAATAAAATCGCGAATTTAATATTGTCTAATTACTTATCCAGTATTTAATTACTTATCTTTTATTAATTAATTCTTGTTTAATTTAATTCAGTTCTGATATAATTTTAGTAATATTTTTTATTTAATAAAAATATGACGTCTATTTTCATGATAATGATCGTCTGATTGATTTATATCAATATCACAGATTTAGTAGAAACGATGTATACGGTAGATTAAGATGAAGGAAAAAGGAAGGGAGAATGGGAGTGAAACAGACAACCAATGGGATTGCAGTGATTTGCCATAATCAATGTCTCCTTGAAGCAGTGCTATTATTACTATGTTTTCATGTCTCATTTATTTCTTTTTTTTAATTTCATTCTTTCATTTCCTGTTTAATTACTTGTCTAGCACTCAATTACTCATCTACTATTAATTAGTTCCTAATTAATCCATTTCCAATTTATTTTCATGTTAATTATTCAAGTAATCATTTTATTGAATTGACTGCATAAAAACTCAAAAAATTTAACGATCAAAATTCAAAATCAAACTTTATTTACTTTGAATAAAATTTAAATCATATATAGATTATATACCTTAATGCAAATTGTAATAATTGAACTAATCGATAAGACTTTACTGATTTTATTTGTTAAATAAAAGATTTTTTTTTTCATAATTTTGAGAAAAAAATCTAAAATTTAAATTGAATTAGAAAAAAATTTGTCCTAGAATATAATAATTTTCATAGGCTCTTTTTTTTTGCAATAATTGATATAATAATTTTGCAGCATATCATCCGATGCAAACTTTGCAACAAAGCGTATTTCCTGCACGGCTACCCTATCCATCATCATTGCCGAACAGTGATAATAATACAGTAGCAAATTCAAATGTAAACCAAATCGCATGGAATATACATTTGCGACAAGTAGCATTGAACTTGATGACATTGCAAAGATTGCAAGCTGCAAGTAATGCAGAACGGATTATTCCTGAAAAGCAATCATATTCCATGCATATTGCATCGGTTGCAGCTGCAAGCAGTCACGAAGGAACTATGCAATCTTGCTCGAGCTGCAACAAATTTTTCATTAATACATATTCATTAGAAGTGATTAACTTATTTTTTTCTCTTTAAATTCAAAAACTTTTTAAATTATAAATGCGAAATTTATAAATTTATAAATATTACAATTATTTTAAAAAATAGCAAATATTTCAAACTATAATTTAAATAATCAATTATTTAAATGGTAAATTTAAAAGATTTTAATAACTTTTATAATGTAAATATTTACTGTCAATTGATAATATGAAGTTACCAACTCACTGAAAGAACTGAATTAAATTCAATATTTATTGAATAAATTTCGCTTATTTATGACAGCTTTTCTTGTCTGAATATCATAAATATCATTGATAAAAAAAATAACGCGATAATATTTGATAGGATGCATGAAATTTTATATTATCTTTATGTTATCTGTTGTGATAAAATTTTTATCGAAATAATAACTTACGATAAGAAGAAAATTTAACAACATTTAGTAAAATTAATGGCAAAAATTCTTGATAACTGCATATTATTATTGACTTTTCTTGATCAAAAATCTTAATACTGTCACTGATATTCGTAATTATTAACATTATTTTGATAAAGGTTTTTTTTTGAATAAAAAAAAAAAAAGTAAAGGTTGATATATCAGTTTTTCCTTTTTTTTTCCCAAAGATTTTCTTTACTCTTTATTAAACCAAAATATTTCTAAAATTTTTGAAATTATAAATTTTTTAAATTGAAAAATACTTTTTTGTTTTAGCAACATATGCTTGAACAACATAATCAGTGTTCGAAAATTTCCGGTTCCGAAAAGCAATTCGAATGTAAACAATGCGGTAAAGCATTCAAACGTTCCTCAACTTTAAGTACTCATTTACTTATTCATAGCGATACACGTCCGTATCCGTGTGATTATTGCGGTAAACGTTTCCATCAAAAATCCGATATGAAGAAGCATACATATATTCATACTGGTAAATAAAAACTTGAATTCATTTGTTCAAATATTCTTTACTTAAATTATTTACTACTTTAGTAGATTTTTGATACTAAATTTCTCCTTAATTATGCAAAAATTCCGTATGTTAGTTATGAAATAGTTAAACGTTTATTGTCTTAAAATCTTTTTAACTAATTAATTATTAATTTAAATTTTGCTTCTTTCCTCTATTGATCCAATTTTTTTTGTAAATACGCAAAAATTTTGATCAATAATCATTAAATAGTAATGCTTATCTTGCCTTACAATCTTTTTGAAAAAAATATTTAAATTAAATCAAATTGACTTTTATTTTAAACTTTTTTTTTTTAAAGTAATACAATAAATTAAAGAGGTAAAATCTATGAAAATTATTACGAAAAATCAAAAAAAAAACCTTATAATTTTTTTTTTATATCGCAATTTTATATACTTTATGTTTTGATAACAAAATTTGTAATGAATAATTCGAGTTTTTTAACACATTCAATGATCAGTTTATAATAATTGGATAGAATATAATAGTTTGTAGCAAAAATTTCAAATTATTAATTTCTTTTCAAGTATTCAATACATGCAAAGAATGATATATTTGATTCAAATAGCAAAATAAATTAACAAATAATTGATAATAAAAAGCATACGATTTTTATGACTTACATTTGATTACAGCAACATCTGTTGAGCATTTAATTCATATCTTATCGAATGCAGCAAATTAATTTAATGAATAAATGATTTAGAAGAATGCTTATATGGGCATTGAATGAAATTATTGACTTTTCAATTCAACAAATTTTCCATTCAGATCATATGTTTTTTTTTTCTTTTTTTTTAGAATGCTTCAACAGATTTGCTATTTAATTAAATCAGTTTAATTTTTCGATTTTATTATTGAATTTTATTGAAATGAATAATTTTGTCAGGTGAAAAGCCTCATAAATGCATGGTATGCGGTAAAGCATTCTCGCAATCGTCCAACTTAATTACGCATTCACGTAAACATACTGGTTATAAACCATTTTCATGTGATATTTGTGGTAGGACATTTCAACGAAAGGTTGACCGTCGTCGACATCGTGAAAGTCATCATCCGAACGAACTTTGCACTCATCGATGTTTGTTTTTTTTCCTCAATAAATTATTCAAAATTATAATTTAGCAATTAGATTAATTATCTTCGGTTAATTATGAAAAATTATGATAATAATGATAACAAATTAAATTTCTTCTTCCATAATTAAAAATAGCTTATTATTTATTTCTGCAAAAAAATAATCATTTAAAAAAAACAGAATAATTCAAATTTTAATAAAATTATGAAATTTTTTTTACCTGACAACAAATTTGATAAATATGATGAAAATATGAAAAGTTCTTCTGCTTATTTCCGAGGAAAATAATTGTACATCCTAATTTCGTAATTTTAGCATTACGAAATAATTCTGATCGAATTATTTCAAATGATTATGCAAATTTGCTGAATCGATCATCATTTGTGAACTTGGATCATCTTGAAGTACCAACTAATAAACTTTTGAATCCGAAACCGGTGCGTTTTTTGGTATCAGAATCTGATGGAGCACTGAATCTTAGCTCAAGATAGCAATTAGATCAACTGATTTTTATCTTTTTCTTTTTTGTATTTATTTTTATTTCATTAGATTGTCAAAAGAGTCAAATTTATTAATTAAAATTAATTTAATATATCGTATATACTTAATTTATCTATATTACAGATAAACACCGGTGTTTTAGATATTTATTTCTATAAAATTCGAATTCAATCAATTGAACGAATTAATTTTTATTAATTAAAGTAATAATTATTTTTATTTGACTATTGTATATCTTTAAAAAGTACAGTTATAAATCTTTCAATTTACTTATCAGGTAGTTTATATTGTATATTTGTATGTGTGTATAAAGATGTTCTACATGAAGTTGAAGCATTCAAAAATATTTTCAAAAAAGAAAAAGTTTTATATTTCAAGTAAAACAATTCTGTGGTTAGAATGAACATAAAATAATTATCATGACACTACTGATGATAACGATATGTTAACTTCATATGTGTAAAACTGATAATACTAATAATGATAATATATTGATAGAAAAAATATGATATCATGATGGAACATCCTTTTTTTTTGTTATATAGTTAACATTCAAAATATTAAAAAAATAAAATTGATTTCCTTTTTTTTTTTTTTCGTATCAGTAATCTAAACTTTTTCTAAATCCATACCAATGGAAATTTCATTCTAAAAAAGCAGGAATATTCTTTATCAATATATAATGATATAATCGAAATGTAGAAATTTCACCCCCTCTTGCAAAAAAAAAAAAAGAAGAAAAAACAGTAGCTAACATCAAATAAATATTATATTTGTTCTTGGCACGAAATATTTCGCATATGTTGGAATTTTGATCTTCATTTCCTCAACTTATTCATACTCTTTTTCCACTATCATTATTTTACCGTATTACAACGAAATTGAATAAATTTTAGCAAATTTTATTCGAAAGTAACACAATTTTTTTTTTTTTGCAGCTATCGCATAGATGTGAATTGATTTAAATGTACATTTAAAAAGCAATAAATTTTTATTCACAAGTATCGTTTAATTTACTTATGTCTTCCATTTGATTCGTTTTTCTATTTTAAACTTTTCAGAAAAGTTGCAATTTTAAATTATATCTTTTCAAATTAAAACAACCACATTTTTTTTTACGTTTCTAAAATTTTAACAAAACTAATCAATATATAATCATTATTGTTATAGCCAATAGATAAAGAAAATACACGTATCATCATGTATATATAAATCGGTTAAATTCAAATAACAGGTGATTATAAACCAAATCAGAATTTGAATCAAATCAAAATCGATAATTCATATTACTAATCTTTCGATTTTCATCAATGAATAAATATGATAATACAATATAATAATTGAATTAACTAATAAATTTTAACGTAATATTTTGCTTATTGTTATCAGTTGATAATATTTATTAGCCAATAACAAAAATTATAGGAAAAAGCAAAAAAAAAAAAATAAAGAATTTTGCAATAATATTCTTGTTGATAATGAAAGTAAAATAGTTTTGCTTCATTGCTAAAAATGAAGGTTTTCGATGCAATTATCCATAAAACATGTCAGAGCATTTGACATTATTGTCATTTAATTAATCTCATATATTTGCTTACACATGCCAAATCACTCCCTAATTTTCCGTTTCATTTTACCTCAATCATCGAGAATTTAAATTGAAGAGCGGGAGAGAAATGGGGGAATCATTTAAGCTTTTCTTTTTATTCGATTCTTTGCTATTTAATTTTTTTTTCATACTTGGCAATCTTATCGTCATTTTGATGAGCATTTTCTTTAAATGCATACATTGCATGTATAAATGCAATACATGGATGCATGCATGCATGCATGTATTGCAATATATATTTGTGATTCTTTCCCATTATTTGTTGCTTGTCAATTTTAAATGAAATCAACAGCATTTATATCGTCTCGTTTCTCGTTGTCGTCGTCGTCGTCGTCTGATGATGATGATGACGAGAAAGACGACGACATATTTATGCATTTTCCATCTCCGGTTGTTGGTTAGCAAAATTTGTTCAAAATTAATGTTTGAAATAAACGAAATAAGATGATTTGTACTTCGATGCTTTCAAATCTTTCCATCTTTTCATCTCTTCCTCTTTCTCTCTCTCTCTCTCTTTCCCTTTCTTTTATCTTATCAATTTTCAATTTCTTGGTTTATTCTATTTCAATTTTATTTTGTTTTTGCTTTTCCTTTTCTTTTTTGTCTTTGCTTTTGTTTCCTTCAAATTAGGGATTTATGGAAATTTTAAATGAAAATATAAAAAATAAAAATCAACAAATGGAATAATTTAAAAATACTTTTTTTTTTCAAAGTAACACGACAGAAAAAAGAAAAAGAAAGACATTTATTTAATCAGAATATTCACTGAACCATTCATTGTTAAATTATGGTATTTTAAATATTTCAATTCAATTAGTTTTCAAATCATTTGTGTTCACTAATTTCTTCATCATTTTTTTTCACTTATCAAAAATTATTGAAATATCACAAATCATTTTTGCAATTACGAAAATTATGGGCAATATTTCAAATTCGCAAATATTAGAGAAAGGCATGAAATATTCCATTCAAATTCATCAATTTCCTGAAGAAGCAGGTAATGAAGTGGAAAAATTCGGAAGTAATCCAACTGAAGCTTAATATGCTCTTCATCAACAACTAAAATATATGCGAGAAACAATCAAGTGAATTGCTTTTAGGAAAATGAAACAAAACGATTAACCGGTAGTTTACGAATAGAAGTTGTTCGAGAGAAGTGATGATGAATAGATATTGAGCATAATTCAAACCTTCAGTCGTCATCAGTTATGCATCCACGAGCAAGAATATTAAAATCACTTGTTTTCACCATCACTCCACATTTAAACATATTTATGGTAAGTTGATGATAAAAGGGATTATCAGATTGATTCTGGATAAAGAACTGAAAATTCAAGTGAATTCGTGGATTTGCATAAATAACTAATAAAAGGGATCATCGAATCCGGACAAATAGATGAATTCAGATGGAGTAATAGGAATGAACAAAGTTTAAAAGTTTGATGATAAAGACGATTACCAGATTGAATCCTAATAAACGATGAGATATAAAGAAGATAACCAGATTGGAACCGGATAAATGATTAAATTCAGGTGAAGTAGCAGGAATGAGCTAATGTTTAACAATTTGGTGATAGAAGGATTACTGAATCAGAATCGGATAAATAATTAGATTCAAATGAAATAATAGGAAGGAACGAAATTTGCGAGTTTGATGATAAACAGGATTATCAAGTTGCATCCGGAAAAATGATTTGTTGATCAAAAGAATGGTCAAATTGGATCTGGATAAATTACTGAATTTAGATGAAGTAACAGAAATGAATGAATGGATTGATATAAAAATAACAATAAATCTGACCCATTACAACTTTTCTTTTTTAAATATAATAAAACATGGTAATTTTAAAATTAGTTTAATTTTAAAAAGCAAAAGAAATACACCAAAATTTTGTATTGCTTTAGGATTTAAGAAAAATACATTATATATTCGTAAACAATATAAATCGAGTTAGAAATATTTTGAAGAATTGATTGTAATTAAAATATAAATTAAGAATTTTAATATATTATATACTATTTGTAATTTAGCTATTTCATGTATTGTTAAAAAAGATTTGTAATATCAAAACACTTCATTCAATATTATTCAAATTTCGCTTGAAAAATATATGAAATTGAAGTGTATCAGAAGAAAATGAATAAAGAAATATTAAAAAAAAAAAAATAGAATGAATAAAAAAATACAAAACATGTAATCATAATTTTCGACAAAAAGAAAGAAATTTGGAATGTTTCAAAAATTTTTAATTTATCATTATATGAAGTTGCAAAAAATGACATCTGTTTGAAATTTTATGATATAAATCAAAAATCATCAAAAAATCTATCGTAAATGTTTTGGTGATTTGGGGTAGGAAAGATGTTTATAGCCAGTAAAGTATATCCCTCGGGAAAACCGGGACTAAATCAATCAAGCTCTTTCCTCTTCAACTTAAATCCAATTCTTGTTGGCCTTTTTTGTCCAGAATATTCTTCCATTCAAATACCTAATTATAGATATTATCAAGTAAAAGTAAAAGAAAAAAAAATTAATGGCATAATTTAATGTGAGAAAAAAATTGAAATGTCTCAGACATTCCAAAAAAAAAAAAAAAGAAAAAATGAAAAACTAAATGAAAATAAGCTAATTAAATTATTAATTAAAAATATGCACAAATTTAAAATTAACATTTCATCCCACTGAAATTTAAGCTAAAACTTAATTCACATAATTTCAGTATAATATTACAAAGTTAAAATGATTTCAAAAATCAATGTTAACTGGTAACGAGTATTTTTGTGAGAGTTGAAGCATACCAAAAAAGTTGACTTCACTTGGTGAATAATTAGCGCCAAATGATTCAAATCTATTAAAAATTTCAATCGTTATGAATTATGGATAAATTAAACTGAGCAATTTAATATTTCAGCATCATTAAAATTTTTTAGAGAGTTCATTCGTGCCAAGATCATATCAGAAATGATTGATGGATTGATCATTGTCTTAGAAAGAGAAAAAATTTGAACTGAATTTCTACTAAAATTAATGGGTAAAATAGAAAGGGATATTATTTAGTGATAAATAATTTCCTCAAATTGTTCATGTTAAACATGATAAACTATATGATTAGAACGAAAGTTATTTGTGACAAGTTTGATAAGCTATTTGACGGAAGCCAAAAGTTGCCAAATGATAAACTGAAATAAACGGAAAGTTATCCAATGGCAAACTCATTGAAATAAGTCGAATATTATTCAACGACAAGCTATTTTGATGTGAACTTAAAATTAATCAGCAAATGAGATGATTCAAGCAATTTCAGCATTCATCTTTATGGGCTCAATTTAAAAAAAAAAGTGACAAATGAATTGAACTAATTTGACAAATAATCAAAATGACAATTGAAATTTTATAAAATCGTAAAAATCATAAAAGCGTATGAAAAATTGTGCATAATGTCGCAAAGCGCCTATTTACGAACCAGTAATTAAGTCACAATTTTATTTTTTAAACCTTTGGCATTCAATCTTTCACATTATAGATTGTTTTGAAAATAATTCTGTCAAAAATTTTCAAAAAAAAAAAAAAAAAAAAAAAAAAACGAAAAATTCAGTCAAGAACTAGAAACGATCCCAAAAGAAGTGCCGATCTTGCCGAAAAAAATATCCCATTAGTAAAAATGTTTTCATGAATCCTGAAAGGAAAAAAGAGCGAAAAAGCCGAGCTGAAATATTACTTTATATTTTTTTAAAATTCAGAAATTTCTATCTTCAGATATCTATTTTCATATTGTTAATTTATTTTTTGATTAGAGTAAAATGAATTATTTTGATTTACAGCGAAAAATAGATAAGAATGAAATAGGAGCTGATAGGTGATGAACATAAGTGGATGAAAAAAACGCAAAATATTCTAAATTTCATTTCCGGCTAAAATTTGATGGAAAGTAAGTTTTTCACTACAAATTTTCATTCGTCGGACAATAACATTTGATAAACTATGATTTAATTTGAAATCCAAATTCTCGTGCAACATTATGATATAGAATAGTTTTTATTTCCGACTGTTTTCGGTTGAAAACTAGAAAATCCTTCTATTGTAGTGACAAATTCTTAGAAAAAAGTGAAACAAATTAAAAATAATTCATGCATTTATCATTTTCAAAAATATATTATACATATATCAGATACATTATTTAGATATTATTCAATGATCTTCTCATGAAAGAATCAGCTCGAAAATTTGTTGCTCAAAAGTTTTCCATGTTGATTGTATTGAAAAAATGTCAAGCGATTAATCTGTAACAAGCAAAACCGTATGATAAAATTTCAGCTGCACCAAGTATCACGTCTGTTGTATCTTTAACTTTCACCTTGTTGGTATTTTTATCCTGTTTTAAATTTGTTTATGTAAAGAGTAATTTGAATAATTTGATATAATTTGAAATAGAATGAAGAATCGATTTCATACAATCTTTTAGGATTTAAGATTATGGAAATCATATGAAATGAATTAAATGTTACAATATTTTCGACACCACATTGAATGTTTGCTGCTGAGTAGGTCAATTTAAAGAATTACCAACTAATGGTTTTCGTTCTTATTTTGAGCATAAATTCATCAAAAGTTAGTCGGTAATGATTGCAACCATTTAGTAAATTTGTTTAATGCGAATTTTTTTTTTTTTTTTTTTTTTTTTTTTAAAGCCATGTATCATTTACAAAGTATCAGATAAATACAATATAAAATCTTTCAAATAGAACTTCGTTACTGCTATTTTCTAATAAATACGTGTTATATATTCTAATAATTCATCATTCGTTATATTTTCGAAATATGTTTCAATCCAAATTACGATTTAGAATTCTGAATTTAGCATACTTTAATATGCCTTTTTTCTTTTCTTCACGTTTTGCTATCGTTTTTCAATGCACTACTTCTTTTTTCAGGAACTTTTGCTTTGAGCTTGCTTTCCTAAGATTTATAAACCTTAGTTTCCGTACTAAATGGGATTTAAAACGCGATGTCACATTGTTATGTAAGTTGTAAATGCCGCGATTATCTTTTATAAATCAAACTATACTTTTCAGCTCTACTTTCTAAAAGTTTCATCGTCATAAAGTCATCGATTCTATGAACAACTGTATAACTTACAGTTTTATTCATCCTGTAATTAGCTTAACCATAAATAGATGGCATTAGCTTCCTCATGAAATTTTTTTCTGTTAAATTACCGTCATGTGATTATTCCAATTTTCGTAATAATGGTAGGATAAATCATGGTTCTTATTCCTGATCTCTTCATCAAATTTTGTTAATTACTTCACTTTCTTATCATTATTATTATTATTGTATGTTTTCATGAATGAATCATATGATTAAAAAATTTGTATATGTTTGCATTTCCATATTTTTTGTATTTCTTATTTATATGCTTGATTCGACTGAAATAAAATTGTGCTTCGTCGATATATCTTTCTGCAACATTTATTAGAATTTGCGTCAGCAGAAATAAAAATCGAAAATTTCGGGAATAAATTGAAGCAAAAGAGAATGAAGAATCGCTAGTTTTTGCAGTTATTCTAGCGCATGATCTCAAAAAGAGGGATAGAAAAATCGATATAGTAAAAGTTATGGATAATTTATTGTTTTTCAACTGGCTTAATGTGTTTTTGTAAATTTTGTCTCATACAAATTCCTTGATTTGAACATGATTCCAATTAATTTCGAGATGAATTCAGAAAATAAGATGAGAAAATTTTTAAATATAATTGCCGGAAAAATCCTAAAATTATAATTACTATAATCAAGAAGTGATAAATTTCAATAAGCGCGTAGTTCCAAATGGACCAGTAGACCAGTAAACATGTTTGCCGTCAAAACAGGAAAAAAAAAAGAGATAAACACGTTTCTCGCCGAAACTCTAATCATGTTTACCATCGAGAGGAGAAAAATGTTTAACAGCAAAGGATAAATATGTTTCCCGCCGAAATGATAGACAAAATGCTCCAATCAACAAAAAAACAAGGCGAGATCGACCAATCATGAAGCTTCTTTATCTTTTACACGTTTTCATATAAATTTCACGCACGTGAATAATGTGAATTTCAGTTAATCTATTTCTATCTCTTTCCATTCCTATTCCAAAATTTAATTTACTTTTATTGTTGATTGTTTTATATTCCAGTGCTTGTTAATTCCACAAATAATTCATTTCCCACGTTTTCTTTCGTATTTTCATTGCTAATCATTTGTTGATGCTCGAAAAAAAATTTTTTTTTTTTCATTAGAATCTGATTTATGATCTTTATTTCGAGAACATTGCCAAATCTGTGCTTTCTTTTAGATTTTCAAAATTATTAGCTGTTTTCAATATGACTTCAGAACTTTGATTATCTCTTTTTTAACTTTGATGTTTTTTGAATTTTTAGAAATTTCGGATGAACTATTTGTCTTAATTTTATGCGAATTTGAACTTAAATTTCCTCCTAAACTCGATTTTTCCTTTTTTTTTTCTCAATTAAATTTCCTGACATGACTTTTTTTGTGTTGACTAATTTGACGAAATCTTATCTGATATCATAGCTTTTGTCGAAGCATTGACAAGATTCAAATGTACTTTGCTTCTTGCATTTTTTCTGATTCCTTTCCGAACGTGATTTAGAAGTCAAACATCTTGAAGCAGACATTTCTCTGATATCTGAACGTGTTATGTTTTTGAAATTCTGTTAGATTACTCTTAGAAATTTTGTGAACTTTTATTCATAATTTGGAAGATTCTTAGATTTTAGTACTTTTGTAATAATACTTTCAGGGATTTTGGACTTTTATAGTTTTCCGACTACTCATAGACTTCTTATCACTTAATATATTCTTTGCTGATTTCTTATCTTTTGATGATGCTGAATGAATTTTGCTTATTTCTTTATTTGATCTTTTAATAGTTGCTTTGTCACTGTTTGAAATTTTCGGCGATTCCTTTTGTTTTTTCGACTGCTCCTTCATACTTTTTTTGCTTTTGAAAAATTTCTCCTTCTGATCTTGATTTTTCTTCTCTAATTCTAATCGATGTTTTAATGCTCTCTCGAAATTTCGTTGCTCGTTACTGCTTTTTTTTCGCAAATTATCTATTTTTCTCAACTGCTCTTTTCTTCTTTCGTTATTTATCATTTTCTTGCTTTTTAGCTTGCTTTGTATCATTTCGGATTCTGAATATTCTTTTCCTGATTCTGATGATTTTGTCTTTGATTGCTTCTGACTAGTAGGAGTAATATCAGGTGTGACAGATTTTTCGTCGCTTATCTGATTTTGTGATTGCAGTTGATATTTCTTGCTGCTATCCATTTTTTGATGTTTCTGAGATAATCTATCGCTGCTTTTGCTCGGATAATTCAATTTGCCAGCGTAACTTTGCTTACCGGACTTTCGATGTCGCATTTTTCGACCAGACGACGATTCTTCTTGATTTTTTGAACTTTTCATTGATTTACTGCCACTACTACTTGATGTCCTAAAATTTACTATATTTTTAGATTTATCTATAAAATAATAATTACTACATGTCTGTTGCAAAAAAAAAAAAAAAAATCGAAATAGTTTTGGCATAAATATGTTCAAATAATCAAAATATTATTTTTTGGTGTAAAATTTTCTTTCATAATTCATCATTTCCAATTAAAATAAATAAATGTTACGATGTAATATCTAATTCGCATCTCTGTTAAGATTTCCCAGCTCTATCTCCGACAGTAGTAAGTAAGGGGAACTGATTCACATTTCTAATGAAATTCTCATTTTTGTTAAAATTTCTGATTTTTTTCTTCGATAGTAAAAAATTGTAGTATCATGTAAATGTTCCAATTTTATAATTATACCGAAGTGTCATGTTTAGAATACTGTTAACAGTTCCACTATAGAAGGATATATATATCATCAGCCATAACATATCTTTTGTATCTATACATCAACTCAGTTTCCCGCTGCGATTACCCTGCGATTCTACTTTCGTTATTTTATACCCAATTAAATATCCTGTTTCAATATTCGTATAACAGCCCTACTACTACATTTGAATTCGTAATATTCAATCCATCAATAAAACTTTCCCATAACAAATTTTTGCTTTCGCAACAATGTCCAGGTTATCAGTTACATTCTCATACATATATCCGCATAAAGGGAAATGTAATCAAAAAGATAGCCTTTCCCATCTATTGAATCATATTCTAGAATGATATATAAATTCCTTTTTAAGTACCTGTCATCTGGCGTTTTAGATTTCTCAGATTTCGAGCTTGGAATTTCTTCAGGTGTTAGCTTAAAATCCTGCAATTTACCAATTCTCCGATTTGATAACATTAAAAATTTACTAGAATTATGCTACGAATTAATGTATATTTGAAAAAATTATTACGAAGATATGATAAGATGATGCAAAAAGATATTATTTTACAAGATGAATATAATGCAACATTTTTTAATTTGAATATTTAAACTTAAGTATTTCAGTTTTTTCAATCATTTTTAGAATCAAATTTAGAATTGAATAAAAAAATCAATGAGTAAAAATTTGCCAACCAGTTGTTGCAAGCGTTGCTTCAAATCTTCTTCAACAATGCTTCTTGCTGTCTGATGACTTTTGCGATTTTTTCTTTGGATTTCTTTCGATTCGCGATGAATTTGACTTTTTTTATCACGAGCTGTTGAGGTTTCATCTGTTCGAGCTGTTGAAATATCATCCGATCGAGCTGTTGAAATATCATCCGATCGAGCTGTTGATGAACTTTCCTGCGACCTGTCGCAATTTGCAAATTTTATCTATGCATGAAATATTCACTGTAATGCTTTATAACTGTGCTTGTTAGACTTATCAGTGTTATCTTTTTTAATTCATCTTTACTAGTTTGACAGATTTTGGATCATTCATTGAAATAAAAACAGATTGAAATTCCAGTAAATAACCGTTCAGGTGATGCCAATAATTTTTTCGCCCTAAGTTTTTGATTACGACTTAACTTCTGCCTTCTGGATGAAATTGCTTGTTCTCGCATCTCTGAAGCCAAATATGTGCGAAATATTTTTTATAGAATAAACAATTTAGGAATTAATTAATCATTAAAAATATTGCAATCTTTGAAGGAATCGAACTTGAGTAATTTTAATTGTTGCTGAGGCTTATCATAATTGTTGAGAAAATTAAACTTACGTCGGCGCAGTTCTAATTGTTGCTGAAGCAACTGTTTCTTGCGCTCTTTAGGTGATTGAAATAGCCATGACCTTCGACTTTCCTTAATTAATTATAATTTATTTATGTACAACTAACATTAAGTTAATTTTTAAAATTGAATGACTTTCTTATCATTGTATTTCTTATACCATTCAATTTGATCAAATATGTGAAAATTATTGGAAATTGAAAATTTAAAAAATTTTTCAAACTTAAAATTTACCTCTTTACCTGTCTTTGATTTTTCTCTCGATGATGCTTCACTTCTTAATTAGAATAATTAATTTTTTACCGTGTTAACAATATCAAATGAGTGAATTTTTCAAGATAATAATATCACTTTAGTAATTTTCCTCATTATGATAGTATTGAATTGACAATTTCTTTCGTTAAGATAGTGTCAAATTAACTTTTCAAAATTTATTGAATTACTAGAGGTTAAAGACAATGAGAATTTTGTCAAATCTGTCATAATGTTAATTAACTAAATTATCATAATTTTACAATATGATAATTTTCCTTATTAAGAATTTATCTGATCTATCATAGATTATAATTTACGATTTTTCTTTTTAGTAGATTTGCTGAAATTGATAGCTTAGAGAAAATATTTTTACCAAAAATCATATTTTAAGAAAATATGACGAGTTTTATTTCTCATCAGTTTAATTAGCACCCAATGATTGTAATTATTACAAATCAATTGTAAACTACCGTGATTATCATTAATTCATCAGATTTGTTTTTTTCTTTTTTTTTCTGATTTTTACAAATTATTAAAATTAAACTGTGAAAAATTACTAAATTGAGGTTCGAAATATTCAAAGAATTAGGTAAAATAACCTGATAGAAGGAGTGAATCCTTTGCTGGATTTTTTTAAATTTCTCATACCTTCTGAAATTCTTAAATTTTAAATCAATCGGCTAATATGAAATAATATTCAAAATAGTTGCTTAAATTTCAAATTTTTTACCCGATGATAGTTCTTGAGCAGTACGTAAACTTTCTGAAATAACTTGAAATAATTTAGATATTTTCATTTAACGATTGTTAAATTTATAAAAATTCAGCAATACTTCAGGATTTTTGAAACTTTATAATTCCATTGATTTACTGTCTTATTTTTTTTTTTTAATATTATTTCATTCAACAATTTGTTTATTAATTTTTATCATTACATTTATATTTCTTCATAAATATATTTAAGCATGACCAAATTTATGAATAAGTACTAAAATACTGAAATAATATTTTTACTTAAAATTTCAGTCTTATGAATTTTTGGAACGATTAAAATTAATCTCTATGAAATTTTATTCCGACCCAATTCTTTTTGCCTTTTAGCTCGAGGGCTCATAGAAAGTTCATGTAGTTTAGCTCGAAATTTACTGGGCTTTTTCTCTTCTTTTTTCATTTCCTGAAAATTTATCAAACGGATATATTTTTGATAAATTGATAAGTGCACGTTTTGTCTGTTTTCTGTGGTAGCATTCATTTGCATATTATCATTTTTAACATTTAACATACAACATAGATCATTAATTCCAATTTTTTATCTCTTCTCATAAATTTAAATTTACTGAACGCATAAAAGTAATGAAAACCTGCAAATATCGATCTTGACGATTTCTGTAATTTTTCATTCCGCGTCGGCTGCTACTCTTATCACTTAATCGATCAACTTTATCACTTCGATCACTTAATCGACCAACTTTATCACTTCGATAACTAGCCGTATCATCACGTTGTTGATATTGGCCATCTTTTTTTTCGCCTTTCAATCGTTTACGTAATACATCCTCAATACTTCGCACATCTACACGTTCCATATCTCTCACTTCTTGTTTTTCGCGTCTTTTACGCTGCAAAAATTCTTCCACGTTTTCGTGATACTTTTGTACGTCAATTAATTTCAATTGATCTAATCAATCAAATTTATTATCACAAAAAAATATATTTAAGTTTGAAGTATCTTTAACTAAGCTTAAATTTAAAATTACATAACGATACGACACGCATAATACCGTAATACGACACGTAATACGGCCGTAATACGATAAGCTTACTCGTTTTTGACGTGATTGCTCACTTCTACTTCGTACTTCTCGTTCTTTAGCATATAAGTCATCAAATCTAAATGTAGTTTTGGTTTTTAAATAAATTCTATTTTAATGTATAAAAAAAAATAATTTTTAATGACTTAGAACACGTAAAACGTAATTTGAACACATATAATTTGATTCTTTAAATTTTTATTTTATTTTTTAACTTTGTTAATTATCCAATAAATTTTGAAACAATTTCAATACTATTATTATTTTAAAAAATTCGTTAATTTAGTATCAGTTCAGTAATTTAGTATCGACTTACTGCTTCGCCAATCTTTTATCACTTTTTTTGGGATTTTATTTCATCAAATCAAGAAATTATATATCCTTTAATTAGCAGATGCATTCATCATAAATAAATATTAGAAGTAATTTAATTTTCACTTACTCTTCACCTCTTCCAACATCCATTCCTAAAATTTCACTAATATAATTCCCTATAATTCATGCATATATAAAACAAGTTTTAATAGGTAAAATAAAAAGTTTTTGGGCAAACTAAATATTTTTTTTCTAAAATTATTTCATGCAATTATTTAATTACAAAAATCAATTTCGTGCAAAAATTTTTTTTTTATTTACAAAAATCAGTTTCGTGCAAAAAATCAATTTTGGTTGGTAATATAAAATTCCAATATAAAAATAATTTTCCTTTTGTTCATTCCTTCATTCGTATTTCCTTTTTTTTTTTTTCTAAACTCACTAATTTGCCATTTTATTGTAAAAAGGATAAAGAAAGAACAAGTTTGAGAAAGAGAAAGAATTTAAATTTCGCCGAAAAAGAAAGGAAAAACTTGTTCTATCGAGAAAATATATCCTTTTAAGATGCGAGAATTCTTTTTAAAAAGTTTCAAAATAATCTATCATTTTGTATAAAATATTTTTGACCATTTAACAATTATCATGATAGTATCAATATGATAGCTATGATAAGAGAATAGGAAATATGATAATGGAATAGAAATAAGAGAGAGAGTAAATGAATAAATTTTTCGTTATTTTGTAAATTCGTAATCAATATTGTTCGACGAGATCATATTATCATTGCTATTGGAAGAGTAGTTAATTTTTTTCTTTTTATAAAGTATTTAATTAATTTATTGTAATTTGTTTAGCTCTAATTAATTAGCTAATTAGTCGATTAATGAAGATTATTATATAAAGAATTTTTTTCTCTTTTCCGAAATGATCTAAAAAATTTTTAAATAAAATTTGATAATAATTCAAGCCTTCATCATCACGTAATCGACGTAATCGTTCTAATGTAGCCATTTGTCCTCGATGTTCGATTGATTCTAAATGTTCTCGTCGACGTTTACCACTTTTGCAAATCCATACAATGATTATTGTTGATAAGAACCAGCTCAGTGATAACGAGATAAATCCTTACGACAAGAAAAAAAAAGTTATCATTTTTCAAAAAGTTGAAGTTTTTGAATTTTGATTTCAAGGGAAGAAAAATTAATTTGATTTTTCAAAATTTATATGGCAAAATTTTGATTTTATATGATAAAGAGATAAATGCAATCATTGATAAACTGAGAGAAAAATGAAATGATTAAATTTTCAAATTATCATTTTTGCAGTATTTTTTTCTCCAACAATATTGAATTTTTTCATTATTTGCAAGTGCTAATGATCAGATGAATAATATAACATGATAAGAAGAATCTTGCTAAAGTATAAATTAAGTCTAATTAGTAGGTCAAAAAATATTTTTTCAATTATTAAACTTTGAAAAATTTTGAAGTATTAAAAACCTAGAAAATTTTTCAATCAAATAATCCTCAAACAATAAATTTAATCTGTAATCAATGCAATAATTAATTAATCGACAAATTATTATACTTTAAAATCTGTCTAACTATTATCATTTTTAAAATATCATAGGAAAACAGTTAAAATAGGAATTTAAATTAATTTTTGATAATTTGGAAATTTTCTCATCCGAAATTATCATTATCAATTTTTCGTTGCAAATTTTATCGAATTAAAAAAAGTGATATAATTTAATGATTTTGAGAAGGAATAATTTAATGCTTAGGAAGAGTGACAAAATTGTAAATTATTTATTTGTATTGTTAAGTAATCAACACTTGAATCTTATACTATCATTGAATATCGTCAGTAATAATTCTAGGATAACAAAAAAGGTCATCTGGTACCATTAACAGAAATTTCAGGATGGAATGAAATTCAAACATTATTACTAACCTATCGTTGTATTATTTTCCATCTTATATTATAAAATATACCATGCAGTTTTATATGACAAACATACAAATGATCATTTATCAATCAAATTAATCTCTTTTAATGTTTTTCGTAATATGCAAATTTTCTCGAATCAAAATTATCATCTCAATTTTTAGCCATAAATTTTAATTGAATAAAAAAAAATTGGCATAATTTGATGACAATAATAGTTTGATAATCCAAAAACAATTAAAATCTTTAATATTCTTTTCTTCTTTTTCTCATTTTTTTATATTTAAATTTTTTAGTAAATATTTCAACTTTCAAAATATAAATTAATAAAATTTTCCTATTACTTCGTGCACCGCAATTAATCATATATCTAAGTTAATTATGTGTAATTGATATTATTATATTGTGAAATTATTAGATCATTTACAAATATATATTTATTAATTTAAAAAAAATTGTGATATGAAAAAGATGAAAAATGAAAAAAATAAAAATTTATTAAAAATAATAGGAAAAAAAATGTTACCTATTTGTTTCAAGGTTATACTTACAAAATTCGTCATTAAAATATTTAAATATTTTAAATGAAATTTGGATAATACAAAATATTTGGAATGAGATGAATGAGTATTACTACTATTTTTATCATTTAATAATCAAAATAATCATTAACTAGATAATTATTTCAAAATAATCATTAATAAATAACTAAATTATAATCGTTTTTTCACTTTTTTTTTCTTTTCATCTAATACAATATCATTAAAATTATACATTAACAAATATAACAAATTACTAAAACGATAATTAATAATATTGCCAGAACAATAATTATTTCATTTCTAAATAAATAAACAAATATATAATTACATTAATTACACAAATAAATATAACCGCATTTATAGGAGTAAAAATAAAAGTCAAGAAAAAAAAAAGAAATTTTAAAACAGAAAAATATGAATACAGAAAGAAAAAAAAGAATTATGTAAGTTTTATTTCAAAAAAGAGAATAGTTTTTTTCCTAAAATTAAATTATGACAAATAAAACAAAAATTATTTGTCATCAATAATCTCCTAATCATTCGTTGCTAAAAATCCATATTTTTTCAAAAGATTTTTTTGCAAAAAAAAAAAAAAAAATCGTTTATTTTTGATTTTTGAAAATGTAGAAAGGCATCCATTTCAAAAATTGTTCATTTCAATAAATTATTGAAAATTTTCCGCTAAATTCTATCCAAAAAAAAAAACTTTTTTTTTTTTAGGAATTTTCACGTAATTGTAATTCGATAAAAATTGCAATATCATGTAAAATTTTGATTTTTTCTTTGCTAAAAGGCATATTTAAGAAGCCATGATACAAATGACAGTAATGTTTCCAGTAAACTGAAACATTGAACGATTTCAGTCGTTGAACGTATAAAGCACCTTCGTCACGTAGAATATCGTATCCTACCGTAATTATCATCGCTTTACTAAGGCCTTCCAAGTTTGCACCCATAATAGGTGCAAGATCAGGATTGTAGGCATGCTTAGATAATTGATCACATAACTGAAAATGATCAGTCATATAATCTATCTAGTTGAAAGAGATTAGTGAAATTAAAATTAGAAAATGAAAATTTACGCGAATTTTAATTATATGTTTGATTTAAAATACTCGAATAAACTCGAATTTAAGCTAATTGGAATTTAAATTTCTAAAAACAAAGAAAAGAAAAGAAATTTTAAATTTTTAAAATCATTGTGTTATATTAATTTTTGCAACTTATCATTTTTAAATTTCCATTTTATTATCATTTTGACTAAAATATCTGATTAAAACATTATAAATTTAAAAATATGTTGCAATATAATTCAATTCAAAAAAAAAATTAATATAATTAGTTTAAAAAAAAAAAAAAGAGAAAAACACATTCATACATATGAAATATATAAATTTATCATTTTGATAATATAATTTGCATTATTTCTAATATATCTTAGATTTCTTATAAATGTACAATTCTTTGAAGATTATAAAAAATGAATAATTTATGTTGAAAAAAATGTTCTTCAAAGGAAAATATTTCGAAATATTCAAATTTTCAAAATTCCATAACTTACATAATCATCTTCTGATTCCACCTCAAATTTCTCATCTGTTTCATCAATAAAATTAATTGGCAATAAATTATGCTCAGTAATGAATCGTAATTTATCAGCTTCTTTTCCTTCTCTATAAATTAAATAAAAATTAATGATAACGATAAGAATATCCTAATTACATGGACAAATATTATAGTTATAAGATTAAGATATACATATTTAATTATATTTTAATATAAATTAAAATTATTTGAATTTTATATACATATAAATGCATATACATTTTTTAAAAATACAAAATTAATTAATTCATAAATCTTATTAAATTTATATTCATTGCAAAATAATATATATCATAATACAATTTGCAAATAATATTAATTATAACATTTATGAAATAATAATAATAACATGTATAAATTTTGTAAATATGAGGTAATTTTCATTTTTTTTTAAGTAAATTAAAAATTTTACTTAATTAATATTCATTAAATAAATATGCAAATACCTTTATATATTTGAAAAAATATAAAAACATATGAATAATAATATGTATAAATATTATTAAATACATTTTTCATTCTTTACAAATAAAAATTATTTAATTTTTAAATTTTACTAAATTTATGATTAATTCATATATACCTTAATACGTTATATACAAGAATATAAATATAAATATACATATTTTGTTAGATATATTTTTCACTTTTAAACATAAATTATTTACATTCATAAATTTCAACAAATTCTAATTATAATTTAAAAACTTAAATTTTAACAAGAAATTATGCTAATAAATGCATATATATTTTAATGCATTTATTAGAACATAAGTATATATAGAAATGTTATTAAATTTTCCAATCTTTTCACATGCAAATTATTTAGATTCATAAATTCTCAGAAATTTTAATAATAATTTAATGACTTAAATATTTTACGAAAAATTAATGGTAATAAAAATATTCATAAATTTTAATTTAAAAATTTGAAAAATAAAAAATTTATTTTGAATTTTTTTTGTTTATCTTCTTTTTTTGATTTAAATTCATTTTATATTTACGATATGCATATACCTTCGAATATGTTGATTTTTAAGAATTTTTCGAGTATTTTTACGAGTAACTGGAATTCCTAAATAATGTAAGTACCATTGGGCCATCATTCGTGGATTAAGCATCGAATAACCGCGAAATAATTTATAATATTGTTGATAAGATGGTGATTGGAAATCGAATGGATGTATTACTGGATAGATCAAAATTTGTGACTGAAATAATAAATTCGAAATAGCATTAATTTGTTTAATTATATTAAATGAAATTATGAATGAAGTAATTAATACATTTTAATTCTGAAATTTTTCATCATAAAAATGATGATGACTTAATTTGAAATTATTATAAATTTTATGAACAAATTAATCATTTAAGATGAAATTGATTTAAAATGTAAAATAAAATTTTATTAAAAATGAAATTTTAGGCACTGAAAGTGTAACAAGTGTAGATTGAAAATTTCTGGAATGAAATTTCGTGATTTTCGGGAGGTTGGAAATTTCGATAATAAGCTAATTTAAATATAAATTTTGCTGGAATTTTATTAATAATTTAGAAACTTTGAAAACAAACTTTTCAGAAACAAAAAAAAGTTTTTTTTGAATATTTAAGCAGGTGATAATGACAAATGAATTAGATTTAATTAAATTCATAATATCTTTAGGCTTAAATTTACTTTTCACACTTAAAATTTCCAGTAACTACAGATAATAGATTTATATAACTTATTTTAAAATAATAAAAATTTACTTTTGGTTTTTGAAAGTTTGCCCTTAATTGACGTTGTGCCAAAACCGCAACAATATTACCACCAGCGCTATCACCCATCAGAAAGATTTGTGTCGGATCGATACCGTATCTTTTGTAATCTACAGTAACCAATTCTCGATATACTGCTTCACAATCATCAATCGGAATTGGATAGCGATATTCCGGTGATCGACGATAATTGATCGAAATAATAAGCATTCCGAGACGTTTTATAAAACGAACTATTAGAAAATCGTAATCAACTGAAAATTACGATTATTTTTGCATCTAATTTGCATATTAATTTAAATTTTAATGTTTCGAAAAACTTGCATACTTTTTTTTTGCTTATAATTAATTGAAAAAAGAATTGATAAGTTGATAATCAATTAAAAATATGGAAGAAATAACTTTTATTAAATCAAATTAATTGCCATTAATAATAATTACTAATATTCTTGATTATTATCATTAATTTCAATAAATTATTAAATTAATTACCCGGCTTTAATGTTGCCCAACCGCCACCATGTATAAATAATACCATCGCATTACTGTATCGTTTTTTCGGATAATAAACACGAACTTGAGTATTAGCAATAATTTCATTTCGAATCGTTATTCGGATAGGTAAAAAAAAGTAAAATAAACGAGGAATAGCTAAGAGAAATCGTGTTAATATATTTCGATATCGAGGACCGAATAAATCATGTACTAATTCACCCTGTAATTAAATTAAATTTGAATAATTTGAAAAAAAAAAGATTATCAATTGATACATATTTTGTTGTTTGTTTATTTGTTTGCAAATGATAATTCTTATACAATTTTTCATTATCAGTGATAAACAATTGCAATTGCTCAATCTCTATTTATTAGCAAAATATATGCATTTATAAATAAATATATATATTTTATATATATGTAAAAATAATATTCAATTTTTTGTTGATTTTAAGAATGAAAGAAACATTCACAAGTGCACATGCTAATTCATTCTGTAATTAAATTAAATTTGAATAATTCGAAAGAAATTATCAATATTTATGATATATTTGATAAGATTTCTAGTATATAGAAAAAAGATAATTCTTATATAATCAATATCAGTAATGATTATCAATAATAAATATAATTAATCAATTTGTATATATTAACAGATTTAATATACTTTCAGTATAAATGCAAATATAATTAATTTTTAATATTTAAATTTTTCATTGATTTAACAATACAATCTAATTTTTTTTTTTTTAATATTCAAGTTTTCGTTAATTTTAACAATACAAATATATATGATTAATTGAATGAAATAAAGTAAAATATCCAATATTTATTACTGTTTGAATAGCATTCTTCACATCTCTTCAAATATTTAATTTTCAACAAATTTTCATTTAATTAAAAAAAAAGAAAAAAATGAAATTTAAAACGAAAAAAAAAGAAAAAGCAATTACTTACAAAATATTCATTACTTATACGTAATAATGTTTGAATCGAAATTAATTTCCATCGATCACAGATATCATTTGGATGTGGGAAATAAAATGCGGAAAAAATGATAAGCAATATAATTAGAACAATGATAATTGCAACGATTGCGATGAAAACATTGATTAAAGTCCATTCATTGCCATATCGTAAAATCTTTAATAGAAATGAAAATTTAATGAATTTGGAAAAATTCTTTTTTTTTTCAATTTTTAAATTAATATATTGTGTAAAAGAAATTTTTGCAGGTTAACCTAATCAGTATATATTGATTGTATAATTAGTTTGATAATAATTTGGTGTTGTTTTCAAAAAAAAAAAAAAAAAAAAAAGTTTTTTTAATTTGTTAATTAAATAATATGATAAAATGAAATTCTGTGATAAATAAAGCACTCAATTGTATTTTCATCAATTTTTGAAATTCTTTCATATTTGATTAAAAACTGAACAATTTTTTGTCACTTTACAGAAACAATGAGGGAAAAAAGGAAGAGAAAAAGTTGTAATTCCATTTTTACAAAATAATTTAATGAAAAAAAAAGAAATTTAGTAATAGTGAAAAAAGTTTCAGCATGCAACAATACTAAAAGATTTAGTTCAGTTTCAATAATTAAACATTTTGAATTTTGATATTTTCCAATACATCATGAAATTCTTATGAATTTCGAAATGATCAATTTTTTTTTTTTTTTTTCGAAATGCTCAATTTTTTCCTTGAAATTTTCAATTTTTTTTTCCCAAATGTTCAATTGATTACATTTAAACAATATCGCCTTTTCAGAGATAGCGAAATAAAAACAACAATAAATTAAAACATTCATTAATTACGGAAAAAATAAGAAGGAAAATTTGTCTTTTATTTAATGAAAAAAAGTTCTTTTTTTTCAAAAATATTTTAATACAGCAACTTTCTAATGCAATGATGCCATATGATAAAATCAATTCTCGAATTTTTTTTTTTTTAATTCATTTAAAAGGATGTTTGATATCGGATTGAATTCCATCCTGTGTAATCTCGAAAATTTAACTTTTTCTCAAAACAGGATCTATACGTAATTCTCGACATTAACATCGAGAATTTATTTTAATTTCGAAAATTTGACTATATCAGGACAAAAGTTCCATATAAATTTCATATCTTCAGGAGTTGTAGATTTTCAACTATCTCAGGATGGATTCTTTAGGTTGATTTAATGTCAATCCTTAATCTTTCAAACTTATCATAATCTTCTTTCGATTATAAGAAATTAATTTCTAATAAAATTTTTAATAATGATTTCGGATGTGATAATTAATTTCTAATAAAATTTATAGTGATGATTTTGATTCTAATAATAATTTTGTTATAGAATTTATGATAATGATTTCGATTATGTTATCAAAACTACCATTCCTCATAATGAGAATTATAATTTTTCACTTCTATTCTTTCGTGATATATTCATTTTTCAATTATTGCAATGTATGAATATTTTTTGCGAGTATTTGTAAGTACTAATTTTATTGGAATACGATTATAAATAATCAGAAATTCTTTTCTTCCCGATGACCTATTTTTAATTCCGATTAATGACATTTTATATCGATAAATCATCTAAATAATAGTATCTTCATGCTGTCTTCTTATTTATATAATTGACTTGTTCTTAATGTTAAATGATATGTCCTAAATTTAATTTCCTCTTTATTATTTTAATTCTAATAATTATTTATCGAAACTATATTTTGTCTTTAATTCAATAATCAAACGAAATAATCAATATAATGGCAATATAAATGTGTTTAAAAGGAAAAAAAGCAAAATTTCATAAACTATATAAATTATTCATTTAAATGGAAAAAAATTAAAATTTAAATCTTATAAAAATTTGAAGAGTTATTAATTATTTGATAAATATCAAATATCTTTTCTTATTTTCCATCTTTCCTTTTCTTATTTTCAATTTTGCCAACCAATATATGTTTATTGTAATTGCACAAAATTAAAATATAATATTTCACTTTATATTTTCGAACTAAAAATTCGAAATAATATAAATACCTCAATATTATTCATTTTTTGATATTAAAAATGGGATAAAGAGTATTTTATTTAGTTAAATATAAAAATCAAAAGAAATCCTTCATTTTATATTTTATTTAATTTAAATATAAAATTAGGACTATTCTTGTTTTATTTATTCCAAATTTAAATTTTATAATAATATAGAATATCTGAGTATTATTCATTTTTGATGATACTAGAACTGGAATAAAAATTTGTTTCATTTAGTTGAAATATAAAAATTAAAAAATATCCTTCATTTTATGATTTTATTTGATTGAAATATTAAATTTAAAACACATTCTCTAAATGAATTAAAAATTTGAAATGATATAAAATCACTAAATATCATTCATTTGTGATAACTAAAAATGGAATAAAAAATAATTTTGTTGAAATATAAAATTGAAACATTACTTTCATTTTATTTGCTTTAAATTTAAAATTCGAAATTAATATAAAATACCTGAATATCATTCATTTGTGATGATGCTAAAAATGGAATAGGAAATATTTTATATAGATGAAAGTAATCGATTAATGAAAATGATAACATTGTGATATCGTCCAATGAAATTATTGATAAAATTGTTGTGTTGATTAAATTAGATACAGAATGAATGAATAAATGAATTGATTATTAGCAAATATGTTGTTCGTAAACCATTAATAAGTTGGAATAGATTTATCAAATTTAAAATGCTAAAAAATGAAAATTCGAAAATAAATAATCTTTAAAAAAAAAAAAAAAAAAAGAAAAAAATGAAGAAAGCAGCATATTTTATAGTAATGAATGAATGAATTAATCAAATATCAATTATCACAATATTTCATTTAATTATCAAATGTAATCATCAAATGAAAATTGAATTAGATGATGAAATTTTATCAAAAATATAAAAAAAATTAATAAACAAAAATTTTAAAAAGCATGACAAAAAGAGAGAAAGAGGAGAAGCAGTGATAATGATCAGTAAATGGATGATAATAAAATTGATGACAATCATCGGTTCGATTCTATCAAGACAACATAAATTACGAATCATCAAAAAGGTCATGAAAGATGGATTAAAATTTACAAAAAAAAAAAAAAAAAAAAACAGGAAGAAAAAAAGAAAAAGAAATTTGAGAGATAATTAATAAAAAATGACAATCGAATGAAATTCATTTATTTCTTCCCAATTATTTAGTTTTAAAAAAAAAACTTTTACTTTTTCCCAAATATTTTAGTCATTTTTTTTTTAGCTCTATAATTAATATAATTTCTTTGTAATTAATGTAATTTAACAAAATTTTGAAAATTATACATTTTTTTCTTCTTTTTTTAATCAAAAATTCTAAAACAAAAAAATTAATAATTGCAAAATTTATAATTTTTATATTCAAATAAATCTTTTTATATTAGTTTTCTTTTTTCTTTTTGATTAAAATTTTCTTTTTATTTTCATATTAAATATTTGCTGGCTTTTATATTAATTATACAATACATTACGTCTTTTCATTTTTTTTTTTAATTTTTTTCTAAAAAAAACTTTGATAATTCAAAAATTTTGCTATCATTCGATGGAGTTTTTTTTTTTTTAATTTTTCATTTTGTTTCATTAGTAATATGGATAAATAATGTGGAAAGGTTTTTTTTTTCCGACAAAAAAGATAAATGGGAAATTTTTTTGCCTGAATTATTCTGAGAAAACATTTTCCAAAAAACGAAAAAAAAAAGTCGAAGAAAAAAACTAGGATAAAAATGAGGAAGATTAAATAGAATGCAAGGAGGAATAATAAATAAAATAAAATTGCAGCAAATTTGAAATTTACGATTTTTATGATATTAACGATATATTAAAAGATTTTTTCAAAGTTCACTTTACTGAGTTATATTTTGGAATTTGAAAGTAAATCAGACAATTATCAATAAAATATTAAATAATAAGAAGAGAAAAAGGTTGGAAAAAGTTGAAAAGAAGAAAAAATTGAACAATACGAGGTTTTTTTTTTAATTAAGAAATTATTAAGAATTTTCCGATAAAATTTTCGAATAAATTTTAAAAAATTAAATAATCAGCGTTAATTTGATAAATTATAGCGCAAATGTTACACATTTTCTTTCACGACTGTGTAATTACAGAAATTGTTAGCAATTAATTGTTTATCGAAATAATTTAATTAGAAGCATACCGTCATCGTGAAGGATGCTGATGATGATGTGTTTAAATCCGATGAATTCTTAAATAAATCAGATGACGAAGGTAATAGGGGAATCATAAATAGAGAAGTAATTAAATTGGAAATTAGATTTCAGGTTTTGAGCAAATATATTCAATTTGAAAAATTTTGTAATTTTGAAGCAACCATTTTGAAAATTTCCAGATTGGCAACAAAAAGTTCAATAGTTTTGTGACAATTTTATAGATGCACTTTTCATTTCTTCGATGGAACATGAAAAAATTGAAAAGGAAAATAAAATTAATCGATAAATGCTGCACATTATATATCTGTAAAGTTTTGGTAATGATATTTTATTAATTGAGATTTACATAAAATAATTATAATGATATTATTGATTAGATTGATAAAAAAAATTATTATTAATTTAGATTTAAATAAAATATTGATAATGATATTATTGATTAGATTGATTGAAATTATTACTTTCATTTATTTTGAAATTAAATAAGTTATTTTAACAATTCTACTATTTATTATTAATTATTATACATGCATTGATATATTGCAAATGGTTTGCACATGCAATTATGCATGCAAAATTTAATTAATATACATTAGCAAACTTATTAGCAACCTTTTTTTTCTTAGATATTGTCAAAATTGAGCAGAATAAAATATTGTTTTTATAAAAAAAATGCATTACTGGTTGGTCGCTTTTTTGTTGCTTACCTTTCGAACGGTTAATGTCACGTCACGAACATTGATGATTTTCGGCAAAATATTCGGAAAAAATGATGTAAGTGATGGAAATTTGAAATAAGAAATGGGAAGAATTTAATTTTCTGAAAAAGAATGTAGAAAATAAATTCAGAAGAATTTGTAAGAAGGAGAAAGAAAATTTAGTATGATGAGATGTGGTGCAATGAAGATTCTGTATGACTTAAAAGTGAAAAGTAAAGATTCTGGAAGATAGTGAAAGTAAAGATTCTGTAAGATTTAACAAAGAAAGTAAAGATTCCGCAAGATTTAGAAGTGAAAGTAAAGATTCTGCAAGATTTAACAGTGAAAAGTAAAGATTCTGCAAGATTTAACAGTGAAAAGTAAAGATTGTGCAAGATTTAACAGTGAAAGTAAAGATTCTGCAAGATTTAACAGTGAAAAGTAAAGATTCTGCAAGATTTAACAGTGAAAAGTAAAGATTCTGCAGGACATTCTGATAAGATTTATAAAAAAAAAGAAATTTTTTGCACATCTGAATTTATCCCTTCCGTTATTTCTATTGTTTTTTTTGAAAAATGATTAATCAATTTTTTTCCTTCATTCACTCATTTTATCCTTGAATCCTAACCTATTTTTCAATTTAATTCCGAAAAAAATAGTCAATTTTTAGGAACAGAATATGGAAATATTTTTGGAGGAATTAAAAATGTGTCAACATAAAGGTGACAAAATGGAAGCAATTATCATCGAAAATCGATCGATAATCATACTACAAAATCGTTCGATTCATTCAATGTCAAATTTAACAAAACAACCATTTACAGAATTTAATATTATCCTTAAGGATATTACTATTTCGGTGCGTATTTTAGTGATAACATTTGATAAATCGAAATGATTATTTCAATACATTTCCTAATGGGTTGAGCATGATATGTGATAAGTAAATACTCGAAATTTGATTGGAAATATTCTTCCGAAAGTTTTGGTGAGAAATCAGAACACATTTAAACGATTTTAAACTATTTGCGATTTTAAATTAAGCGAAAAAACGATTTTAAACTATTTATTATTTAATAATTTCTACTTCGAAAGAATTTCTCTGCTAATCTCTCTCTCTGAATATGATGATTGATAAAGTAATTAACTAGAAATTTGTTTAGAAATATTCTTCCGGAAATTCTAACAAAAAATCAGGAAAGTATTTATTGAAGCGAAAAATGATTTTAAATCATTTACTATTTAATAAATATCTGCTTGAAGGGATTTTCCCTTTTAATCTCTCTCTCTTTTTTTCTCTCACCTCCCTCTCTCTCTCTCTTCCTCTTTCTCTTCCAGTGATTGAATTTGGAATTTCTTCATACAGAATAATCAATGCGATGGAATGGTATTGGATGCAAGTTTGAATTATAATCAAGTCAAACTTTTACTTCTTTGCTATCCAAATGGTCGAATCATTGAACGGGACAAATGGGAAAAAAGTAATTTAATTCTAGCATTAATAATTAAGTTATTAAGTTTTTAAATTTAATTGAATTATCAATTTTTTTAACTTATAGTGATGAATTTATTCTCTTTGCTTCATTCATCCTATATTCGATCGCATTGGAATTAATTTAGATAAGAATGATTTTATCCGATATCATTTTGTTTCAAATGAAGTTACACAAAAGAAGAAAGTAAAAGAGGAAGATGGAAGTTCGATTTTTTAATTCAACTTTTTATTTTTATTTTTAAAGAGATGAATTTTAATTTAAGCTTTTCATCATTGCAATCAAAATAATTTGTAATGAAATATAGGATTAATGAAATATAGGATTATATCGAATTATGGCAAAACATTTGTTCCTAAAACTTGAGACAAATTTGGAATTTCTTTTTTTTTTTTTTTTTTTAAATTTTAATAAGATAAGACTAGTAGTTCAAACTGGAAGAATAATTCGGCAATTGTAATGGAACAGTTTTGAAAAATATTCGTGGGAAGAGAATATGACGTCCAAGCAATGAAGAAATGACCTTTTTCCAGAATGACCCCTTTTTTTCCTTTTTCAGAATGACCCTTTTTTTTTCCATGATCTTTCTAATGATTTAGCATTCGATCATAGATTTGATTATGAGATACGGATTATTTTGATTCATGGGATTAAACTAACTCTGGATCCTGAATGATTTCTTCTATGATTTTTATTAATTTTAATTAATCTTAAAATTATCCGGAATTTTTAGGACTTTGGGAAAAGGTAGTGATATTATCAGTTTTGATCATTGCTTTCATTTGTGCTATAGTCACTGTGATAAAAGGAATTTATATGCTTTATAGAAAAAAGAGATCAGTGAGTTGACACATTCTTTTCATTAAATTAATTGTTGACAATTTCAAATTTATCATTTATATCAATAAAACCCGGTAATTAACTAATTGTAATACATAAGAGTTATATGAATTCGAATTTATATCAGGTTTAAATGTAAAATTAAATAGAAGCTATTTCAGGTTTCTAATATTCATGATGACCAAATTCCTCTGACATCATCAAATAATAAAAAATCGAATTTACTAATTCCGAATAAAACAAATGATCGCTATCACTACAAAAGACCATATCATGTAAAATTATCAGAAACATATCATTCGACACCTTATTTTGATCGAAATTCTGCGCTATACTGATCAGTAATTAATAAATAACTAATTACGATTACTTATTACCTTTTATATATAAATTAAATTCAAAATGCATTTAAAAGATTATAAAACTTGAAATAATGAAAAGAAAAAGTCTAATTTGAATAAATGGTACCATTGAATTGATATTTTCATCGTTCCATTTTTGTTTTTTATTTTTTTTTTAAATCCTAATTACAATTGATCGATAATACTTCTGCCATTTAATATTGCCATAAAGTATAGATTTAAAATTGAATAATAGCAAGGAAAGGTGAAAGGTCACGTATAAATGGATTATATGTAGCAATCATCATTTCCATTATAATTTTCACAAAAATAATAGCTGAAATATAATTTGATCTCATTATAAAATTAGAGTTCGTTATTCTATCATACATCATGAAGAATGTAAATTGCAATGAATTTTTCTAGTTTGTGAACTAGAAAATTAAATCTTATGCAGTTTCTTAATAAAATATTGGTAGATTTTCTAAAATTGCTTCATAGCATTCCACAAATAATAATATCAGACTTCAGAATAGCAATTTAAAACTTAATTACAAGTAATTTTGCCAAGCACAATAATACACGATAAATTTAATATTCTTTTAATCGAATCTTACTTTTCATCGATTCAACTTTTATTCAAATTTTTATTTTGAAAAAAAAGAAAGATCTGATTAAAATATGAACATATTCAGTGGAATTCTTGAAAAAAAAATAGAAAAAGAATTGTTTAATTACGTTGATTTTAAGTAAAAGGAAGAAATAAATGTTGCAATATCACGAGAGAAATAATTTTGAGCGTGATTGAATCTATTTGCCTTGACCTTTGACCCAATTGGAACACTAATATCAATGACTAGTTGCATGACTAATAACGAAATAACTATTTGACTGATTAATTAATGATTAATATATTAATGATGGATAGTGTAACTTTAGAGGAAAACTGCAAAATTTGATAAATTGATAGATTTTAAGCTTTGTATATTCTTTGAAATTTAAAAAAATTAGTAATAAAATATCGAAATTTATTAATTCAAATCTGATAAAATTAGCAATATTTATAGGGAAAACATTTAAAATAATGAACTGAACAGGTTTCACATTTTAATTTTTTTTTTCACGTCCAATTCATTCGGTTTATTAAAAGTTTTAAACCGGATGAACTGGAAATCCATATCGTTGTTCAAATTTATCACTTTACCTTCTATTTTTGGCTTAATTAATTTGTATACAGTCAATAGCTTTATTTCATTATCATCGATGATAAGTTGAATTATTCTTCAATTGATTTACTTCTAATCTTTTATCACAAAAATTTTTGTTTCTCTGAATTGTTTCGGTTTTATTGAAATAATTCAAAATATATTCAAATAATTTGTCGGATTCAAATAATTCCATCATTGTTAGAAAAGAGAAATGTATAATTTTTGTTGATATTGTTCTCCGACAGTGGAATAATTAAATTTGAATTAATCATTCTATCTTAATTTACTGATTGTTTTTAATTAATTTAGATGAATATCAATAAATCTGTTAATTAAATTAAAATAGAATATTTAAGCATTACTAAAAGACGCATTTATGATCTCAAATGTCCTATTTCCGGATTTATTTTCCGCATTTTGTTGTTTCCTATTACCTATTTTGTTAATTTTATTCAATTAAATTTGTTAAATGATGAGAATTGATTCATGTATTATTTGTATATTAGTATTAAATTGGATATATAGGTATGATAGAAAATCGAGAAAAGTTAGGTGATTATCTTGCAATATTAGTAACAACAAATAAACCTAAAAATTAAAAAAAAAAACCTAAAAAGCGAAAAATGAACCTAAAAATTATTTCAGAATTCAGAATTTATGACTTGATAATGTATAATTTTTTTTTTTTTTTTTTTTTTTTGCTGATATTCTATTCAGTTCTGTGTATCGAATTTTACCATATTTCATCATATATTTAATTTTATCACATTTATTTATCAATTTAAAATTTTTTGATATTTATTTTCTTTGTTTATCACATAAGAAATTATCATTTCAAATAACAATTTACATTTCCACATAAATTAATCCCAATAGCTTATCATCAATTTCAAGCATCTAACAAGAAATGAAAAAATAACAATCAAATAACTGATATCATGGGATTCCTCGGATTGATATAATTCCCAGGATATGATTAAACTGTGATTAGAAATTTATAACTTTGATATCTATTATATATCTGAAATACAGGAATATTTGAGTGAATTTTCCATTTTACTAAAATTTTTTTTTTAAATCTTTTAAAATGTCATTGCAATGTAAAAAAAAATAACAATGAATTAAAAATTCAAATAATTGCGATGATTCATAATGAACTTGTTTTAAACGAAAAAAAAAAAACAATTTTAAATATCAATCATTCAAGCAATATCGATTTTTGTTGAAAATTATACGAAAGATATTTTAGAATTATTATTTTACTTTCCGAAAAAAAAAAAAAAGTTAAAAATGCAAAAAATGAGGATGAAACGAATTATTTATAATTGCTAGATATTTATAGAGAGGGAATCTTTGGATGAATTATATATTTTTGAAATATAAATAACAAAAGATGAAATTTTTTTGAAAATGGAACGAAATGAAAGGGAGAGAGGAAGAAATATGGATGTGCCAATTAAATGCAACTATTTGATGCGATGACCAATAGATATGGATGTCAATAATAGGAGTGGACAATGTGGACAATGGAAATTGGAAATGGACAACAGCAAACGGGAAGGAGGAAGCAAACGAAAGAAAAGATGAAATGAGGATGAAAAATATCCAATATTTAATACTATATTGGTCATTTGAAAATAACATTTATTGCGAAAATTTATTGCAGGTAACACATGATTTGATACTTTATTATTCGTTTAAATTAATTGATTTTCATTTTATTGTGATTCTCATTTTATGGCATAAGACATCAGTGAAGTTTTGCATATAATATTATCTTCAATAAAGCATAATGATGAAAGATAGCAATATCGATTGATCAATAAAAATGAAAGAATTCCCACTTTGTTTATTGGCTGTCATCAATTAGTGAATTAATCAATATTTCCATCTCATAGTTTTCTTGTGTAATCTTGGCAGTTGCGCTGGAATAAGATTTTAAATGCAAATTTAAATAAACTTTTCATAAAAAATCAATATCGATTGATCAGAAAAGTAAAGAAATTCTGCTTTTTTTATTGATTAACATATTAGTAGTGTATTATGGACAACTTATTTTTATATAATTGTTTTCCTTCAAATCAGAATTTAACATTTTCGTTTGAATTGAAGCACGAAAGGTTAAATTAAAAATGAAAACAAAGCTAAAGAAAAGAAATTAAAAATAAAAAGAAAATAACAAGAAAAGATTATTTTTTGCAATAATTCATTATTCATTGTATGATAAATTGTTTTATATTAAGGAAATCAATTAACTTTATATTAAAAATATGAAAAGAATGATCTAATTTATTGCCAAATCAAATCATTATCATTTTACTTGATAAATCAAAATTTTTTTGATCATGTCAATGATTTCAAATTTTCTCCTTTTCGTTATTCATTATTATATTGCTTGATAAGCTTGCCTCAAATATCGATGGTGTATTCATCATTTAAAAGTTACGATATAATTTTACATTACTTTTCAATTAATCAAAACATTGTTATCTAAACAAATTTCATGCTATTCGCTTCGTATTTTTGGAAAATATCGATGAATTTGATTTAAAAAATACTTGAATTGGCATAGAAATTATAAGATATTTTCATTTTCAGATTTTTTCAATTGGTTTATTTAAAGTTTATATATGCGAAAGAATTGTTATTGGCCACTATTCATTAGCATCCTCTTGCAATATGTTATGCAAACAGTATTGCTAAAAAAAATTAAAAAAGGTTTATTCATTAATTTATTAGGTAACTATGTTGTCTTTATGAAAAAAAAAAAAAAAAAAAAAGATACTAAAGTAGTGCGAAATTCTCGAAAATAAATTGGTCTCGAGAAAACACATTATTTCCATCCATTAATGATTAAAATAAGTTGAATGATAATACTCATAACCATACGAATAAGTAAAAGATAAAATATAATCAAAACAAATTAGAATTAGATTCTGAATCGCAACAAATGTTTCGATAATTTTTCAATTTACTGAAAATGTAAGCAATAATAGAATTGTTAAATACATCAATAATGATCACTGGCATTTCAATCTGATCATGATTGAGAATGTTAAATTTTCATTAAAATCGAAAACATTCGAGAACTAGTGAGATTCAGTTTTCGGAATCTTTGAATTTAAAAAAAAAATTTATTCTGTAATCAATATGCTCAATCGGAAAGATGTTTTTTTTTTTTTTTTTTTTTTAATTTCAAAGAAATAATATTTTGAAATATTCTAGCTATAATCAATAGTTTTAAAATATTTCAGCTACAATCAATGAATGGAATGATGTAATGAAAAAATCGATAACAACAAACAGTAATGAAAATTGGAATAATGCTCAAATTTATGGTAATCAACAAATTTAAGTCTAATATTATTAGAATTGAGAGAAAAAAGAGGAAGTAAAAAATTAATCAAATTTTGCATGAAGCAAAGCTGATCGCATCAATAATATCAAAATATTAAATTTGATATGTGATGTTTGCTACTTTGACAGTGACGAAACCGTGCGCAATTGGTTTTAATAACTTTGCCAGATTAACATGAAAAGGACTTTTCCATTTATTGCTATCAATTGTTTTTTCACAATTATTTAAATTCTTAGGATTACCTTTTCTGATATTTTAATTTTAAAATTCAGCCATTGCCATCAATGTGCAGTAAAGAAATTAGCCGTAAGATTTGTGATATATATTTTTTTTATAACCGCAGTTAAAAAAATAATTGCTATAGAAGCTAAAATTTATTTATTATCATTTTGTTTATTCTTAGAAATATATTTCATTAATGGGAAAATGAAAATTTATGACTTTTGCTTCATACAGTCTGCAATTTTAACTAATCAATTAGAAATTTATTTTTTCTTGTTTTTTTTTCCCAGTTCTAATCAAAATAAGTGACTGAATCAGATATTTTTTATAGTAAAAAATAAACTTTTTTCTTAGATTATATTATAGATAAGAATTGCTAGCATGAAATGAAATTTTAATGATTTAGAAAAATTTTAATATTTATGCAGAATGGTTTTCAATATTTCGGTTTTTGAAAATATTATTAGTACTGATGCATATTTTGTTGTGAACAAAATCTTGCAATATTTCAATCATGAATTATTTTAAAAATTTTCTCATAAATTAACTTTTTTCTTTCAGAATTATTTACCAAAAGAAATACTACAGATATTATCAATGATGTTATGCAGGTTTAATTTATGATTATATTATGAATCTTTCCGTAATGAAATATGTTAAATTAGCATTGATTATTGTTAATTTATAATTTGAAAATTATCGCAGACTGTTTATAGTATGATAAACAATTCAAGAAAGCTCAACAACAACATGAATTGATTTGCGATCAAAAGAGACGTCAAAAGCGATTTCCAATAGAAAAATCCGCACAAACGGGATGGTTTCAGTGGCCTGGTTTGTTTCAGTACAGTATTATTTGATCTTGATTTGCATAACAATAACAATGCCTCAAAATGTAATTATGTCAAAAATTATAATATTTTCAAATTTAGAAAAGAGAAAATTTAATAGCTGTAAAATAATTTTATATTTTACAATTATTGAGTAATTTGAGCAAATAATTAAAAATGAACAAGTGAATTACTTCTTCTACTCATTGCATAATCCAGCATGATAGTAATGATATTTTAATTTTCCTTTTTTTTATTTTTCGAAATTCTTATTACTTAGACCATTGCGATACTTTTCAGAATGCAAAAAACGTTCCAAAAAAAATATAATGTGCCGGAATAATGCGGATTTCCAAATTGTCTTATAATTCAATCATTTCTTGAAATGAATGAATAAAATTAGTATTGAAATTATAACTCTAAATCACTTTCCATAATTTACAATATAGTTTCCCTTTGAAATAGATAGGAAAATTTTTTAGAAATTCAGCATATTTCGGAACTTCTGGATTATGGAAAGAATTGAAAAAAAAAGAAAAAAGTGCAAGTTTCCAGGTTCCGGGATTGAAAAGAAAAGAAAAAGTACAAATTTCTAGATTTCATGTCATGGGAAGAGTTAAGAAGGGAAGGAAAGTGCTATTTAAAAAACTTTGAAAAAAAAAATCCATAAGTGAGATTAAATTTTTGATGTATATGATCTTATTTTTTTTTATCCACCAAATTTTAAACATTTTTAAAGTTCAATGCAGTTCTGATTAAGCTTAATCATGAAATTTAAATTGAAAATATTTTATTTCTGTTATCACTTTATTTTTGCTTGTTTGTTCAAACTTATTAATATTAATTCTTTTGCATGAATTTTGCATTTTCATTTTGTGTAAAAATTATGCACAATTTTCCATCCAAAAAACTGCGTGATTTTGTTTATAATTTTTTAATGATGATTTTTTAAAATGAAATGCTCATAGTTCCTGAAATTAAAATTATGTTTTTTGACGAAAAGGTAAACATTAAATTAGATTTTAAACATTATTTCCAAATTCCCACATTAATTTGAAAAATTATTGCTAAATAAATAATTAGCCAATTTTCTAGATAAATAAAACATTTTAAGAATTCCAAAATTTTAAAATTATTATATGCACATAAGATGCTATGAGAAGCAATACTGGCATAGGATGAAATAATTTACATAAATAAAAATACAAATGTCCGTTATTCATTTCCGTACAAAGTTTCAAATACCTCACCGATTACTTTGAAATTTTGATTCAACGTTGCATTTAAATAAGTGCGTGTTCCTACATAGATATACCTAATTTTTTTTTGTGTTTCCGTAGTGATAAACATGTTTCCCGCTAAAACGCCATAAGAATAGGCATATTTCCCGCCAAAACGCTCCAATTAAGGGATAAACAAAGTGAGGTCAACCAATCATTAGTTCACTGCCAGATAATAGTCTGTCTATATAAATAACAATCTATTTATATAAATAAATAACCTACTTATATAAATAAAAATATAAATGTTCATTTTTGCTTTTGACACAACGTTTCATATTTTTCACCAGTTGATTTGAAATTTTGATACAATGGTCCATTCGAATAGAAGCGTGTTTAAGAACTTTCGGAGACTAAGGATTTTGAATAAACGAACATTTACATTTCTATTTATAGACTAGTTGGACCCTGCTATGCTTCTTATAGCCGTGTATATAATAAATCTTTCCTTCGTGAATGAAAGTAAATAATAAATCTTTCATTTTTGCTTAATGATCGATGCAAAAGACTTTTTTTCTGGCAAGTAGCATTATTATCATTATCATCACTAACATTATCACTATAGAAATTGGTAAAATAAAAATGATAAAAATGAAATATTCATTATTTCATTAAAAACAAAAAAAAAAAATAATTTAGGTCCATGTAATGATGATAATCATTGTCCACCAAATTTATATTGTGTTAATGGAAGTTGCTGGCATTTATTGAATAAACCGATACGAATACAACGGAAACACGGTCAATATAGAGCAATTATAATCATTCCGAAAAATATTAATTTAAATTTATCATTTTTTCTTTATTTTGTAGTTTAAAAAAAATTAGAATTAATGAAGTATGATTAGGACATTTTTTTCCTTCCATTAAAATGTATTATATAATTATAGCATAATAACTAGTATAAATTTTTATTTTTGCATATATGTCATAGAACTGATTGGTTTTGAGTGAATTATCTGTCAAGCATTTCAGTTTTTCTTATACATTTTATAAATTAATATTGACGAATAGATTACCAAAAAAACAGGATATTTATTATGTATTAATTTTTTTTTGTGAAGTTTAGAAATTTTACAGATAATAATATAAGTGTTAAGCTTCTTTTTAATATTTTGAATTTTATTCAAAATTTAATATTTTTAATAGCACATTTTTATTTCTGATAATTTTCTGATAAATTTTTATAAAAAAAATTTTAGATTCATCGATGAGGAAAAATGAACAAAAAAAATCAGTCATATCACATCTAGTTATGAATCCACTGTATCGTTCAATAGGTGATCCATTTACAACAAGGTATATTTGAAAATAATATTTAAATCAAAAATTATGTGAACTGTATGATTACCATATCTTGTATGAGAAGCGCTATTATTACTATTTGGTAGCAATTTATTACCGTAATTTTTTCCGACTTTTTTTTTAAAGCACAGTTATTTAAATTTACATACAAAATATAATATATTTTGGTAAATTGGTATTAAAAAATTTTGTAAAAGTAGATAAACAAATCTTTCTCTAATTATATCTACTTTTTAAGAAAATTGAACTTGTGTTTCAGCAAGAATACGACCACAAATTTATCTGAATTTCAAAATTCAGATCCTTTTGTTACTTTAACAACAACAACAACAACAACAACAACAATAACAGTTTATAATCAATCGAATACAATATCACCAATTTTCAATGTTATCTGTTTGAAAATTTTCATGTTTAATTGTAATGAGAAATGGAATTTTCAAAAATCTAGAAATAAAATTTTAAAAATTAGAAAATTGAAAAATAATAGACGAAAAGAACAACTGCTACTGCGAAGTTTTATTATTGTTAAATTACTTAATAAAATTGCTGCAAAAACTTTCGAATTTATTTTACAAGTTTACATAGAAAAAGAAAATTAATTTATAAATTTTATAGATAAAGTTGAAAACGACAATTCCAATTAGTAATCATGAAAAAGAAAGAAAAGAGTCAAAAATGACAATTAATAATTCAATATGGAGAGGTAATTCTTGTCTTGGAAATTTTTTAAATTTTATTAACTTTGGAATTCGAATGTTTAATATTGCAAAAATGAAATGCAAAATTAATTTTTATAATTAGGAAATAAAATTTTAGCATATTTTTCATTTCTTCCATTACTTGTTCTGATTTAATCATTATTTCAATCATCACTATCAAAATTCTTTTCCGTTTATTGTTCAGATCTCTTTTATAAAATATATATTATTAATCGATGCATTAGTTGTAACTTTCTCTTTTTTTCAAAATTTCTTAATAATAAAAAGAAAATTTTGAAAATTTTCGGGAATTTCTGAAAAATGACCAAAAATTAATTCACGAAAGTTGATTCTCCTTAATTACTTTCACCTATTATTTGAAATATATATTCTTTTGAAAGATAAGAAGTAATCTAATTCATCGGAAGATATCTAACCGGAACATTTTAATAATTAAATTAATCGGAATACTTTAATGAATTTATGTCGTTTGATTCATTTCAGATATCTATTTCAGGATGCTAGAAAGTTTAAAGGATACATTTCATTTTTTTATCAATGTTGACATTTTTATTTGTAGGCACACATAAATTGGACCTATTTATGGATAGAGATAAATTATCGAAATCATCATTTAGTGATTCACGATTTTCAACCGAAATTCCAGTTTACACTCGACGATTTGGCAAATCGATTCGTATTGAAGTGTATCTTGCCAGAGGTTAGCAACATATATGCATATAAAATTTGTATGAAAAGATCAAAATGATCAATATGATAGCAATAATCTTACAATATCATATATTGATTGAAAATTCCAAACTGTAAATTACGTTAATTTAATCTGAAATTATAATCAATAAATTCTTTATTGCAGCTGTGCTACGAAATGAATGTTCGCAAGATTCACATTGTGGTCACCGGATGATTTGTTGCCGGAAACGATGGTATGATTTAAGTGCTGATTCCGATATTGGATATTTTTGTTTGCCGGATTGCAAATTGACCAAAAAAGTAAGTTTAGGAATGCATGAAGCTAATGGATTGATACCAAATGATATAATTTATGATTGATACATTGATGAGTATCCACTGATAAATCTTTGATAAATTTTGTTTTTGTTTGTTGAAAAAACTAACTGCAATAATAAATTGGTTAAAGTTCTAACATACAAATTTTAGTTTATCTCATACATCATCAATAACCTAATTAATTAGGCGAATAAAATGGGTAATTAATTCAGCAAACTGATTAGACCTGAATTTCTGGTACCAATTTAAATCGACATTTCCAACGATTGTATGCGTGATAATTATTTATCCTACATGCTTACCTGACGAATTATGCTAATTATAGTGTACTTTGAAACTGATCAAATCGTTTTTGTGAAACAACATAATCGGCATAATCCAAATAGTTCGAATAAATTACTTCGCCTATAATTAGCATATCAGAGTTTTGAATCAAAAATCCAATCAATCATTTTTATCAAATAATCTTAAAATTTGCCAGAAACTTAAGGTTATCCGGAATGAAAATTGCAATTTCATTTTTTATAAATTGACACATCGTATAAAGTTTTCATTTTCAACCTTTGAAATCCATTTTCTTACCTCAAAATTCAATTTAGGACAAATATTTTTATGTTTTTCTTTTCAAAAGTTTACTGTGTTTCGTCATAAAATAAAAACAACAAACATTTTATTTCATCGAGAAAAAAAAAATCAAATTTACTGAAAAAAATAGTAATCAGCAATAATAGTTCCTTCGTCATTGAAAAAAGCCAGTAATAACAGAAATAAAAATTCAAAATAAAAATATATGACGAAAACATTTAAACTTTCTCATTTCAGTGAAATTATAATTGATGAGTTCAAATTAAAATTTTTTTTAAAATAAATCAAAAAAAAAAAAATTTGAAATGAGAGAGGAGAGAGAGAGAGAGAGAGAGAGAGAGAGAGAGAGAGAGACCGGTATTTTTCAATACAACAGCAGTAATTTTTCACACAACAGTAATATTTTTTTTTTCATAGTTTCAAACTTTTCATTCTTTCATTGAATCAGATTTCATGAAATCCTTATCGAAATAAAAACTTATAAAATAGAAAATAATAGTATAAATGCGAAAAAAAAAAAGTAAACTACAGCAAAATATTTTTATACTATAAAATTCTTTCCTAATACAAATAACAACTTGAAGTTCATCGGTGAAATTCAACAAACAACAATCCTTTTCAAGAGAAAATTTTTGATAAATTTTACTCTGTCATTAAAGAAATTTCAATAAGCATTTCTTATATCACAATTTTAGCCTATTTTATGATTGCAGATATTAGAAAAACAAAAAAAAAGAAAGGAAAACCTCGTGAAGTTATGACCAGTTTAAGGGACAGCACCGGAAAGATTAAACATAGTAACAAAAATTTTTACCTATTTTTGACAAAATTAACTTGCTTGATAAGATGATTGATGAACAAATTATATAGGATTAGGATGTGAGAAAAAAAAAAAAGGAAAAGATTGAAATTTAAAGAAAAAAAATTTCAAATTTTAATTTTTGAATCAGAAATTTTGTTTAATATTATCAAAATTAACGTAAATGAAAAGGCACATTTATTCAAATAGTAAAATCGAAAAATTGATCCAATTATTTTTCGATTTCTATTTAATTTTGTGACTTTTCAACAATAATATCTATTATCGATGACGAAATGACTCCATGTTAGATCAAAAATTAACAGTTTGACATATGCAACTAGGAAAAAAAAAAAAAAAAAAGAGTTATAAATCATTTTTTTCCTAAAATAAGAGAAAAGTTTATTACAAAAACTGAGTAAATACCATCGCACAGATTATTTTTTTCAAAAAAAAAGACCGCGCACAACGATAAACCTGTATTAAAATTTACAGTTCAAGAAATAATTCGAATTTAAAAAAAAAAAAAAAAAAAACACCATCAATAACGAGGTATATACAAATTAAAAAAAAAAAAAAAAAAAAGAGGGAACTCACACGATTGAGAAGAGAAAAAAAAAGAAAAAAAACAGAAATTTTATCGAGAAAAATATAATATTCACGAGAAAATGACTGGAAAAAATTAACAATTTCGAGAAAAAATCGTATAATTTGTGAATGAAAAATTAGTAATTCTTCTAGTATTTAATCAAAGAAAAAGACCGAAAAAAAATTTTTTTTTCTTTTTTTTTTTTTTTTTTATAAATCACACATAAAAAGAAAATTAGAATTATCACCGATACTTCACAGTTTGATAATGAAAATGCAGAACCGGAAATACATGAGAAAAATATATGATTAATGAAGAAAATTGTCTCTTTAAAAAAAAAAAGAAAAAAAAAAAAAAAGAAGAAATTATCCTTCTAATCGGTATTTGAAATTCAGGCCTGCTATTTTGCACAAACTTCTTAATTTGATGTTCGAAAAAAAAAAATCAAAAGTTAATTAATTGAAATTTTTTAATAACGGAAAAAAAAGGAAAGGATCGAATCTTCGAGAATCGAAAATTTCGGCAATTACTTCAGTATAATTATTGATTTTTAAGACTTGTCTTTTTTTCTAAGTAAAAAATTTTTAAAATATAAGATTTTTAAGTACAGACGGAGGAGATTATTGCTGATATATGCACACATACAAAAAAAAAAAGATATGGCCTTATCAATAAACCATTATGATATCTAGACGAATCGAGATAGTTAAAACCAATCAATTCTTCATGAATTAATAAATTTTATGATATTGATAATTAAACATTAAAAGAAAGAGATAAAATGAGGGAGAAAAAAAATCCAGGATTTTTTTTCTCGAATTTCTTAAAAAAAAGAATCGATTAATTCATTTATGAATTTGCCTAATGAGTGTTTCGTATGAAAAATTTTAAAAATAAATCAAAGATATAAGTTATTGAACGATAATAAAATATAAGCTTGAAATCATTTTTTTAATTGTTTGTAAGCAACAAATTTAAATTTTCAGAAGAAATAGAAAAATTATTTTCTTTTTTTTTTTTCATGAAGAAAATTTTAGATGGAAAATCGTACATAATATAATAACAAATAGAAAAAAAAAAAAAAAACAAACATCAACAATAAAAATACCTACATAAGAAGTCAAAATATTTTTGAAAAAAAAAAAGAAAAAAAAAAACGAAAATCACCGGTACAGTTCATGTCGGCAACCTGCCAACAATATTTGCCTTGCCGAAGAGAAGTAAACAATAAATAAATTGTTTTGATAAACATATATTGGAATCACTGAGAATTAAGTTGGCCCAGCAAAATGTAATCATAACAAAGTAAAAAAAAAAAAAAAAAAATGAAATTTTTTTCCGAAAAAAAAAAAAAAAGAAGAGAATGTACTATTATAATACTTTTACAGTATACCAATCAAGATAAATAATAGTTCGCTGATAAAAATCCGATTCATTTAAGTTGGGATTGATTGAATTAAATTTAATTTGATAAAAATTATCTTTTACTCTCAATTTTTTCGATATTAAAAAGAGAAATGGAGAGGAAGAGAGAGAACTGATGATAATGAAGGGTTATCATGATGAAAGGATAAAAGAAAAAAGATGGCAGGTTAGCCATGGATCAAATGATAATAATTGATAATGATTAAGAAGAGGAACAAATAGTAATAGATAAAAAATGAATTTAAAATTGAAAGAAAGAATTAACAAAATAATAAGATAGAAAAAAGAGAACTAAACAATGCATATAATTAATTAAATTCATTTCCTATTTTAATAATTAACTATTTATTTTCTTTCATTTTTTAAATGATATTAAAGAAGAAGTGAACCGTAATAGATGAAGAGAAATAATTGTAAAAATGCTATGATTTAAAAAAATTTGCTTTCAAAAAGCCTAAAACCCGTGAAGGCAGAAAACTTTTATAATGAAAACTTAAATTGCTCCTATTGAATTTTAAAAATTCCCCAAATAAAATTTTATCATTATGTTATGTTATTTTTTTTAGCATTGGAAATTTCACAAGTATGAATGAGAAATGAAGGAAAATAAAGTTCGAAAAAAAAAATTCTCAGCTAAAATTTTTTCAAAATTTAAGAAAATTTATTTTGATGATTAAAATGATATGATAATTTATATCGTCTCTTTTCAAATTTTTCATTTTATTTGTAGCCAAAATTTTTTTTTTTCTGAACCATAATAAAATGATATAAAAAAAAAAAGAAAAGTGTATAGGAAAAGGAAAGAAAAAAATCAAACCTAAGTTTTTGATATATAGAAAATAAGGGAAGAAATTATACCTAGGTTTTTATATATAGAAAAGGAAGAAATCATACCTAAAATTTTTTGATAATTAATTATGACATATAAACCACCTAAATCATGCATGATACCGATCAGTTGTTATCACTCCCTATTATATTATCACTCTCTCATTGTTTTAAAAACAACTAAATCCTTCCATTTCATTCATTTAAGAATGAAAAAAATTGAAAAAAATGATAATCAAATGATAGATAATTTTTATCAGATTTAAAAATCAGAAGAAAAGAAAATGGAAGAGAGAGAGAGAAATAATTGAAAATATGAAAAGGATAAAAGATAAAAAGTTTTCATTTTTTTTTTATCTCTTTGAAAAAAAATGAATAAATAAAAAATAAAAATGTGAAAAACACAAATAAATGAACAGAATTTTTGTTTGTTTGTTTTTAACGAATCAAAATAAAAAAATAATAAAATTTAAAATTAGAGATCCAAGAAAAAAATTGAGTTAGTTTATTTGTGTTGATACTATTTTGTAAATTTCAAAGAAACAGAGAGAGAGGAAGAGAGAGAAAAGAGAAAAGAAGTTTAGTTTCTCTTAGAAAAAAAAAAAAGAAAAAAAAATAAATGACTAATTTTAAAGATAATGTATGAAGTGTTGATAACGATGACGACGATGAGGACGACGACAAATGTGACGATAATGATGATGACAAGTTTGATGACAATGATGATGACGACGAAGATACAAATTGTAATTTTCATATATTTCAATTCCTGAGTGCATTAATTAAAAATAATTGGTAACACAATCCGATACAATGCATTTTTAGATAAATTACAATTATAATAGAATGGAAAGAAAAAAAAACACCACAGGAATTCCTGGAAATAACTAATTGATAACACGCATATATGCATACACGTATGTATCACGTACGCAAAATTAAGGGTCATGGGTCACTCTCACGTGATAAATTTAATGATAAAAATTTGCCTCAATCAATAAAAGGAAGTGGAAAAAAGAGAGGGAAAGAAGGAAAAAAAAAAGAAAATGACGCTTACGCAAAACTTATAATTAATAATTTCCTTTGTAAAAGACAATTTAAAATTTCAAAGTTCGATTTACGATAAATTTTAAAAAAGGTCATTTTCCCTTTGTGACCTTACACAAACACACACACAAACACATCTTACGAAAACATAAATGTTGACTGGGCTTCACTTTTAATCGGAAATGATAGAGAACCGGAAGATGACAATTGTGGTTGCGTATTTGTTGTTGGTGAAATGGTCATCTTCGGAGTTGCCGGAATATGTTCCGGATCCAGAAACGGATTACTGGCTGTTGTTGCGGCTGTTAAGGATGCTGTATCGCATAAATTTAGAGGTAGCAAAGGTGATAAGCCAAAAGCTGCCGCTTTAATTGCTGCAGCTGTTGCAACATTAACGATCGGCATTTGAGAGGAAAAAAGTGCCGGATTTGAGAGTAATCCGTTTAGCAATGGCATCTTGGCACCAAGTAATGAGGCCGGTAATGTGGCCGCAATTGGATTAACTCGATTAGCAACTTCGGCTAATTGTTGTAGTGATGTTAGCAGACCCTGAAAGAAAGATTTGGTTAATTAAAAATTAGCTAACTAATTAGAAATATTAAATAAGCTAATTCTAAAATTTTGATCCAAAGGAATCTCTTTTTGGCTTATTTCATCGAAAAATTATCTATCCATATTAAGCAATATTTAAAAATGAACCACTATTTTCATGGAAATTTTGAAATAAGCCAAAAAGATCAATAAACTTTAGGAAAGTGCGGAAACCGAATATTTCAAAATAAGCCAAAAGAAATCAATAGATAATGTAATCAATAGATAATCTTTTCGAATCTTGATCGATTTATACTATGATCGTAATGGAATATTTGTAATTAAATTAATTAATAATATATAATATTTAAATATAAAATGAAATAGTTCGACAAGGCTTAATGAATAAATTTAAAAAAAAAAAAAAAAAGTGAATAATATTTAACCTGTTGATAAAAATAAGCATTTAGTAGATTCTGCGTATAAGATTTATAATCATCGGTGGTAAAAGATGATGAATCGAAGGCAGTGCCCATAAATGCTGCCGAACTTGTTGGTGTTGATGAGTTAAGTAATGAATTTTGGCCTGTATTATTATTTGATCCAGAAGTACCCAAAAGATTTTGTACCGTTGCATCGGTTGCTGAATTTGGCTTCGACAAATGATGGCTTAATGCCGAGGTATACGATGGTTGTGGTTTAAAAACTGACTGTGCCGAGATCTAAGAAAAATTGATAAGGATAAAATAAAATTGATAAGCAAAATATTATATCATAGAAAAATTGATGACAAATTTTTTTTTTTATCCAAAAGATTATTAAATTTGAAAAAAATATTTTCAATATATATAAAAAAATTCCATTAAATAAAATTATAAATAATGTTTAAAAAAGTAAACAATATTTAAATGAAATAATATTTTTATTTACCAATGTCGAATCGTTAAAATTAGATCGTAATTCAATGGTACCATAATGAGTACTATCAAGTGAACAATGAGCAGGACTTGTACTACCGCTATGATCACTAATTATTCCACTTCCATCCATGAAACCATTTGTATCAGCTCCTATCGCTGGAAAAAAAAAAACGATAATTTGAAATGATTTTGAGAAAAATAATAAAATCAGACTAAAAAGAGATTTTTTCTTTTTTTTCCTTTTTTTTTTTATGTTAGATTGTTGGCGTAGATAAGCGTGAAATTATATGACAAATAGATAGGGAAATAATTTACCAAATAAATTCAACAAAATAATCAATGCGAAGAATTAGGTCATCTATTATGTTCGAATGATACAAATATTATAGTTTCTTCTAGTTTCCGAATCAGGTAATCTATTCTTTCAGATGATGTAGATATTATGGTTTCCTATGAATTCTAAATCATGTTTATCTATTTCCTTTGAAAAATACAACAAACATGATTTCTTACGATTTCTGAATCAAATGATTTATTTCTTTAAACGATAGAGATATTGTAGTTTTTAGCGGATTCTGAATTAAGTCATCTATTCCTTGAGATCATAAACATATTATAGTTTCTCACGATTTCTGAACCAGATTATTATTGGATTCTGAATAATACAACGAATCATGATTTCTTACAGTTTTTGAATTAGATCATCATCTATTTCTTTAAATGATTTAGATATAGTTTCTTGCGGATTCTTAATCAGTTACTTATTCCTCCAAATGATATAGATATTGTAGTTTCTTATGGATTTTCAATTAGCTCATCTATCTCTTCAATGATTTTTTATGAAAAAATATTACAATATATGACGATACAGTATATTATAATTTGCGGATGATACAGTATACAAGATACATTGTAATATAATTTGGAGATGATACTGTATATTATAATTTCTTACGGTTTCTATCATAAAGACATGTCGAAAACAACAGTAAATTAATTTATAAATTTCTTTACAAAGAATCAACGAAGTTTATAATACTAATTAATAAATTATACTGCTTGTTACTGGCTGATGTCATACTTATATATACACATCTTTAAATATTTAATCAAATTAATCTATATACTATATTTAATCAGTTAATGAATTAATCAATTCTTTCATTATTAAGAAATTGAAACAAACTACTGATCGCATATATCTGAATACTGAAACAGATTTATCCATTTATTTCACAGATATATCTAGTTATTGAACGGATAGATTCGATTACTGGATAGATAGATCTCGATAATCCGTTTCAGATATAATGCCTAATTAAGCCTAATTAATGGTTACTCATTAAATGACTAGCATTGTTGGCAGATATTTGGAAATTCTGTCATAACACTAATTTGCAAGCAAATTTATCAAATAATTTGATATATTCGTAATAAAAGAAACGATTACTAGAAATTATCAATAGAAAATGAAATAATTACCACAATTTAGGATACCATTTGTGGTACCATCAATGGATGATAGACGACCATTAAATTGGCCACCTGCTGCAGCTGCGCTTGTTGATGATGCACGAGCGCTTGATCGATTTGTTACTCGATTACGTCGTCGTAACGTTTGCTTATCACCTAATTCCGGTACAACTGTCCAGAAATGACCTAAAATTTGACATCAATTTAAACAAGACATAAATATGAGAATATTAGCGTCATATCAGATTGATTTCAATTTTTCATCTCTTAAATTAAAAACCTGACATATCGATCAAATTTTAAAGAAAAAAAAAAGAAAAGAAAATTACAAATTAAAAAAAAAAAAACATTTCTTACCAACAACACCACTAGCAGATGTTTGTTTCAGAGGTAATTTAACGAAGCAATCATGAAGACTTAAATTATGACGGATCGAATTTTGCCAACCCCACTGATCCGGTCGTAAACGATAATACGGATGCGTCCTACGTATTACCTATAATTTGTTGATAATTTTTTTTCAGAAATTAATTACTTATAATATGTCAATTATAAACTGAAACATTTGAAAAAAAAATCATTACTTAAAAAAAAATCTACCAAAATAAGCGTTTTTTTTAAATAATTTGTTAATAATTTATTTTGGAAAATCAATTATTTTTTTTCAAGAATAATTTGAAATTATCAGTTACTCAATTACTTATGATATATGTATAATGTTTTCTAAAAAAAAAAAAAATTCATAGCCTTTTTTTTTAAAAAAAAAAGAAAGTTATTATTTAACTTTTTTCCAAAATATATAGGTATGTATAAATGTCATAAAATTTAAAACTAAAATTTATTTTCCAAATAACATTGAAAAATGAAGGAATATGAATTTTAGAAATTGATAGATGTAAGTTAATCTAATAATCCTTTCGAGAAAAATGAATTAACTTTATATTTGATTTTTTTTCTTTTTTTTTTTTTTTTTGTCAAATATAAAATTATTATATTTCAAAAAAATTATTTTATTACTATATTTCAAAAAAGAGAAGGTGGATGAGGATGAAAAAAGGATTTTTTTTGTTATAAATTATAAAAACAAATCTTTTTACTTCTTTTTTTCATAATATTCTCATCAATCATTCATGACGTATCACTATCATTATCATTATCATTATCATTAATTCTTTTAATCTTTCAATAACAATGAAGATGAAAAGAATGATAAAAAAAAAATAAGCAAAAATTGTAAAAAAGTTGAAATAGTTAAAAATTTTCAATAAAAATTTTTTTCCGCCGCAAAATTTTAGTTAAAAATGATTTAATTTAAAAATTAAACATTAAAAATAGAATCGATCAAAAAGGATTAATTTTTATTTATAATATTTTTTTAACTAAAATTTTGAAACAAAAAAAGGGAAAAAAAAAAGAGAAAAACGAAAAAGTACTATAAATTGATGATTTCAAATCTTTGCAAAATTTGTTTCTTAAATTTTGCTTCTTTTGTTTTCTAAAATATATTTTTAATGGATGAAAGAGTCAAATAAATGCAAATACTATTGAGAAAAAAAAAAAAAGAAAAAGAAAACCAAAAGAAAATAATGTTTCATTTTTATTTTTAAAAAAATATCTTCCTGCAATGTTTTTGCTTCTTTTTTTTTTTCTAAAATTTACTTTGAAAAAAAGAAAAAAAAGAAATGCATTTTTGCTTTCAATGTCTTTTTTTGAGAAAAAATTCTCGAAAAGAAAATAAATGTTTGCCTTTTTCTCGTTTTTTTTTTTTTCTGAAAAAAATTTTTTCTTTTTTTTTTTCATCGATTTATTAAAATATATATATATATATATATATATATATATATATAAGAGGATAAAATGATATAAATGATAACATACTTGATAAATTTCATTCAATTTTAATCGTTTTTCCGGACTACTTTCAATTGCCTCAATGATGAGATCTTTATAGCTTAAACTTGGTCGTTCAGCTTTTTCAATTGTTGTTGATAATGGATCAATTGTGATCGATCTATTATTAATATTTGTAGTAGTAGTAGTAGGAGTAGTACCATTGGTACCATCAATACCGGGACTTGTTGTAATTCGATTTCGTGATTCCGGTGTACTACTGGTTTGTTCAACGGTTGATGATGATGGTGATACGGTAGCTAATTCATCAAATAATGGTATTGATGGTATTGATTCGGATTTCACTGATCCAATACTTTTATTATCTTCCGAATTTTGATTATCGGACATATTACTATTATTTAGAATATCGTTGCTGCTATTGTTGTTGTTGTTGTTATTATTATTATTATTATCGTTGCTATCGTTATTATTATTATTATTATCACTATCAGTATTATTATTATTATTATTATTGCCTAGAACTGTTGGACCAATTAAATCCATTAATTCTAGGGCACTGCCAATATTGGCAGCTTTTTGCGATGATGGTGGACAGAGCTCCAGCGTGATAAGCGTCCGTCTTTTTTTTTTTTTTTTTTAACTTTCCCTTCTTTTTTCACGTGAAAATTCCAATTTCAAGTAAAATTCTATCGGAAACTTCGATAAACCGGAATGTTATACTGCTGTTTCGATAGAACAAGACGAGGACGGACCTATGTTTTTTCGCTTTGAGCAAAATTACCAATTTTTTTCCTAAAACAATAATAATTCAATTAAATAATTCTTAATATAAGAAAGAAAGAGAGAAAAAAAAAACGAGAGAGGGGGGAAGGGAAAAAAAGAAAAAAAAATACGAATTCGCGTCGCGTATGTACATATTCTCGGAAAAAAAATAAGAAAAAATTTTTACTTAACGATTTCAAAAAATTCAATTATTACTATTTTATTGCTCTCTCCTTTATTACTTGTTATTATTATCATTAATAACAATTATTATTATTATTGCTATCATCAATTATTACTAATATTATCGTTCTTTATAATTAATATTACTGTTAAACTAATAAAATCTTAATACATTTCTACAAAATTTACAATAAATAATCATAAATAATAGAAATATTCCTAACACCAATAATAACAATCATAATAATGACAATGATAATAGTGATAATATTATGAGGAATATTCTAAAAAATTTATATGAAATAACCATAATTCATGGAAAGATTCCTAATAACAATAATAATGATGATGATAATGATGATGATGATGTTATGAAAAATAAAATCATTAATCGATAATTTTAACCAAAATTAGGTGTAATAAAAATGATGTAAAAAGTGTTAGGTAGATAACGAATTAAATCAAGATAAATGATAAATACACTGATAATAATCAAACAGATGATTCATATTATGCTGATTAATAGAATCATTTTTATTATCAATATCATCATCAACATCAAAATAATGATTATACAATAATAGGGGAAAATATATGAATAAATTAAATTAGAAACGAAAAATGCATTATTTCTCATAATTTTTTCCCTTCTTTTCTTTGAATAAAAGCACAATGGGAAATGAATATAAGAAATGAATAAATGAATTACTAAAAATGGTTAATCAATTAAATATTAACCTTTTAGTCCAAAATGCCTAATGCACATATATCTTTGTTAGATGAGGAAGCAAAAAAAGTATAGGAATCATATTGACATATCAAAGTTTCCCTCTCTCTCTCTCTCGTTGAAAATATTTGTGTATTATATTTCTCCCTTCCTTTTTACTTCTGTCTCTTAGTTCCTTTTAAAAGAGATAGAGGAGAAAAAAAAAACCAAAAGCAAAAAAAAAACTTTCCCCTGGCATTTATGCTTTAAAAAAAAAAAAAAAAAAAAAAAAAAAAAAAAGGAAAAAAGGATTATTTGATATTTCGAGTATTACATTATAAGAAAGTGATAATATTTATTGATAAGCTTTATTCTGCCCTAAAAAAATTATGAGATATTATCAAAAAGAAAAAAGATAATCATCCTTATCAAGTCAGGAATTAAATATTAATTTGATTCAACTAAGGTTAGGATTTTTCACGGTAAAAACAACTCGTTTTCGGATGAATAAATTATCAAATGATAATATTCATTGATAACATTTTCCTATTCCAACAATTACAACATATATAACTATCAAAAAGATATTCATATTTATAAATTAAGCGATTAATCTTAAATGATAATTGATAACTGATAATAAATAATCATTCCATGCAGAAAGGTTAATGATATAGTTAACTAGCATTAATCGTAGTTTTTCGATTTAAGGATAAAATTTCAAACAATCATTAATAACAAGTGATAAATGAAAAAAAAAATAGAAAATTAATGAATTATTTTTTGGAATTATTTACATCCGGAATTTACGTCAAAATGAACTTGCTCGTTTTTGTTCTTTTTCTTAATGTATGCTTGAAAAGAGAAAAATTAATTAGGAATTTTTTTTTTGATTTTAAAATAATAAATGAATTACTCGAAATTAAAAAAAAAAAAAAAAGAAAAGAAAAAAGAAAAAAAGAAAGAACCAACAAACGATATTATCGAAATAACTTGGGACACAGAGAGAATTTTTGAAATAAATAAAAAAGAAACTTTTGCGAATCAAAAAATTGTGAAAAGAAATAAAAAGCATTCTGAAAGGATGTAAATAAAGAGAGGGAGAGAGAAAGAGGGAGGGAGGGGGAGAGTAATTTTCAAAAGTATTGTTTTCTTTTCTCTTTTTCTTTCCCCCTCTCCCCTGTCTCTCCGTCTCTCCGTCTCTCTCTCTCTCTCTCTCTTCTGCTCATTTTTTGATGTTGTTTTGTTTTATTTGAAAAGGGGAGAAATTATTTGTGTGTGATTGTTTCAATTTCTCTCTCTCTAAACATTCTTATTTGTAAACTAAAAACAGAGAGAAAGGGAGCAGAAAAAAAAAAAGCAAAGTGCAAAAAGTTGATAAAATTTCAATAAAAAAAAAAAAGACGAGAGAGAGGGAAAGAGAGAGAAAAAGAGAAAGAGAGAGAAGGAACTGAATATGTGAGTATGTTGCTCTTTCAAGGAAGTACTCATATTTTCCCTTTCTACTTTTTACTTTTTTTAAATAAAAACATTACGAGATATGTATGTTTAGCTATATCTTTGTATGTCAATGTATGTTTATGTATGTCTGTGCATGTTTATGTATGTGAATGTATGTATGCTTATGTATGTTATACACAGATATTTATATCTTTGTCAAATGTATGTGAATGTATGTCCATGTATGTCTGTGCATGTTTATGTATATGAATGTATGCCTGTGTATGAGTTATTATGTTTGTGTAAATGAATATACTGACGAATATGTATGATGTACGTATGTGTGTGTATGTCAATGTATGTTTATGTATGTGACTATGTATATGTTTGTGTATTGACAATGCGTGAATGTTTATATAACGATTGTATATGTATGTGAATATATTGAAATGTGTATGTATGTGAATCTGTGTGTATGTGAGTGTTTGTGTGTGTATGTCAGCGAATGCTTCTGTATGTGAATGTGTATGTTTGTGTATGTGAATGTATTGACAATGTGTGTGTTTATTTATGCAAAAATTTTCAACTTCCCATTTTCTTCAATTCCTTCTAAAGTGATATTCTGCGATATCTCCCCGGAATCCGCGATCCCCGCCCTCTGCTCCTCCGGTTTCTACATTCTCTCTCTCTTCCTCCTTCTCCTTTTTACCTTTTTTCGAACTTTTTTTTGCACTTCTACGAGAACAACAAAAGTTTTGCTTCTTCAACAAAGGACATTTATTTTGTGTATTTGTTGAAGCAGAATGAGAAAGATTAAAACTACGAGTTGGAAAAACGGAAAAGTTGGAAGAAAACCGAAAATGAAAACCGGAAAATACGAAGGAATTAGGAAGGAAATAACTGTTGAAGAAACGGAAGGTCAAGTAACTAAGAAATGAAACCGGGATTCGAATGAGAGAATGATTACGAAGAGAAAATAATGAAGAAATTGGATGAAATGAAGTGAAACTTTAATTAAAATGCAAAACCGGAAATACAATACGGTAATTGCGATGATAAGAATGAAATAATCAGAAAATAAAAATCGGAATGAAATTAAAATTAAAAATAAAGAAATCGGAAAAGAAAGAAGCATTAAAATAGATTAAAACAGAAAATCTAACATGAAATATTTACTAAATTAAAAGGAAAAAATAAAAAATGATGAAAAATTGGAGGAAAAAATTAAAAATAAAAAGGAAAAGTTTATTTAAATTGTATTTTGCTTTTAAAAGAAAAAATAAAATAAACAAAACGGCGAAAGGAAATGAAATATTTTTAAAAGAGATAAACCAGACACTATGATATCAGTTTGAATGATACGAACAGATAAAATGAAGATGAAAGATCAGATATGGGATAAACAGGATCCGTTTTCATAGATAAAATATGATATGAAAAGAAAGGAATGAATAAAATTGAAACCGAGATAAATAAATAAACAAAACAAGTTGAGAAAATAAATAATTAGTCGAAAGTTGTGAAATGAACAAGTGAAAGTTTAAAATAAATTTCATTAAAATAAGAATATCATATTAATTTTGATAAATAAATCAACAAGTAACAAATAAACAATCAAAATGTTTAATAAATAAACAAACATTCCTTCGAAAAAATATTTTCCAATAAATAATGAATAAAAAAAGTAATTGAATAAATAGAGGTAAATAAATAAAAAATAAACAAATTAAAAATAATAATAAATATAAACAAATAACCAAGTCGGTAAATAGTAAATAGATAAATGAATAACAAGCAAATGAACGAATAAACAGAAAAATGAAAAAATAATTTGTTCATTGATTTACTGTTTCACTAAAAAAAAAAAAAAAAAAAAAAAAAAATATTATTTAAAATTCATAAAAAAGTCACTTGTAAAATAAATAAATTGATTATAATATTTAAAAAATAAACAAATAAATAAATAAATATATAAATTCAGGTAAATTTAGATTACTACAAGATTTTTGAAATATATTTCTTCTCGTTATAAAATTTCTTCATAAAACTAAGGTAGAATTGATTGGATAAATATTTTATAATACTTCAGAAAATAATGAATGATAAGAAAGAAGAAGAAGAAGAAGGAATTTTAATATTTCACTTATTTAAATTTCTTTTGATAAATCATAAAAATGCCTGAAGCAATGAATAGCAATATAAAATGGCATCTTTTCAAATTTTCTTCCTTGAAGAAGAAAATTTGAAAAACAAGCAATACTTCCGTGATTGATTTCAAAGTTGGGAGAAAAAGTTTCAGGAAAAAAAGAAGATTTGTCAATCATTTCGAGAAATTGCAAAATATTACATAAAGTACTAGTGGGATAAATCATTTTAACATATTATTTGTTTCATATGTTATTTAAACATTATGATTAATGACCTGATTATATAAATGATATATTTAAACAAAGAACTTTTAGTACTAATTTTATTTATATTTCATGCAATATTGACAAATTAAGGGATCAGTTGACAAAATAGATCAGGCTGAAAAACTACAAATCAATAGAAACATTTCAAAGAATTAATGATAATAACTCTATAAGATTTGTTATAAATTATGACAATGACTGGATTATAATGTTATTGAAAATAATAATGATTACTAATTGTAGCAGTGATAATAACAAAAAAAAAAGAAAACGACGATATTAAGAATGTCCTTAATATTAATCATGATAATAATAATTAATAAGTTGGACAGGGATAAATTAATAAAACAACTATAAAAATATTCCAAACCATAATATTTAATTAAAATTTAAAACATTAGTAGTGAGATTCTAAAAAAAAAAAAAGAAAAAAAAATGTTAATTTGAAAAATTGCACAGAAAGAAAAAGCAATTCAATTTATAAAAATAATAGTATTATTATTTTCATAATTGTTATTGCGTTAAATACAATTTCTTGCTATAATTAGCGCAATAATAATAATAATAATATTTTACTGATAATATTATTTACTATAATGTTGGGTGAAAAGGATAAAAATTATAATTGTAGTCATAATGTTGATAAGTAAAAAAGATAATGCTATTAAGTGGCAATAATAAATGATCGAAACATTTTGTACCATTTATTATCATAATAAATCGCTGATAATAGTATTAATAACAATAATGATGATAATAGTGATAACAACAATAGTGATAATAGTGATAATAATAACAATAATATCAATATATTATGATATTGTTAGCGTAAATATATCTGCATATGCAAATTTTATTAACATTCAGTCTTCTCTAATAATAATATATTTATGACTAATTGCAATCAAAAATAAAATGCCATAAATAAATCATATAAGCTTCTTGTTTCTATTTCATCCATTATCGATGAAATGTAATGATGATAATAATAACGATGATGATATTAGTAGTGAAAACAATAGTGATAACAATAATGATAATAATGGCAATGCTAATAACGATGCGATCATGATAATCATAATGATAATAATGCAAATAATAATAATTACGATGATCAGGATAGTTGATAATGATGCAAATAATAACGATAATGATGGATTTGTTAAAACACTAAAATTTTCAAAAATTATTAGTCACGTTTAATATAAAAAACTAAAAAAGAAAAAAAATAACATAAAAAAAAATGAACTTTTATTACTCTTCTTGCAAAGATGAAAGTGAAGAAGAAAAAGAGGAAAAAAAAAGGATAGCAATGGTGGTAATGATAATGATAAGTGATGCAATGATTAGAATGATGATGATGATGATGATGATAATGATGATAATAATATATCATCAAAATTTGTTGAACTATTTCAAACACGCGCAACAGTCGTAGTAGTAGCAATTTAGCAATAGCAGCATATTTTTATTGCCTTTCCCTACCTTTTTTTTTCGTTTTCTAAAAAAAAAAAAAAGAAAAAAGTTTTTCAGCAATTTGTCCCATCGTACTTGAAATTACACAACATACTAATTAATTTAATTTGTCCCACGATGATGTGTTTGTTTGAGTTAAAATTTTACCAAATAATTTTTACTGCAAAATTAGTAAAAATAAAATGGTTATATTTTAAAATTAATCCTAAAAAACAAAATTTTTATTGTTTATTAATTTTTTCTGCATTAATTAATTGAATGAAATAATATAATTCGAATTTAAATTCGACGATTAAGAATATTTCGAAATTTTAACAACGAATAAAATGAAATAATATTAGCCTGAACTTAAATTCAAAATCGAATTAGTTAAAGTTTTATAAACTAACATTATGCTAATAGAATGATTGAAATGATAGGTAAACAGGAAATTGGGAATAAATTGGAATTAAAAATAAGAATAAACATATTAATTCGTGTTCATGCACAAATCCTTATAATAAAATTATATATTTAGAAAATAATTATATCACTTAATTCATTTCTATCAAAATAATACGGATAGGCTAATGAAATTTAATTAATGATATAATTAAGCTTATAAAATATGCTATTTGTTATTAATTTTTAGCATTTGAAGAACTGATGTTTACGTTTCATAATTCTAGTTTATGTGTATTACGTTCAATAATTCTGGCTTACGTGAATTACGTCCAGTAATTCTGATTTACGTGAATGAATTACGTCTAATAATGCTAGTTTACGTGAACTACATAAAATTATTTTTTATTTATTTTTAGCTAAAAAACATTTCAATTTTGTTCTGTTAATAAAATGCTAATAAAAAAAAAAAAAAAAAAAGGAAAAAAAGAGAAGAAATTGATAATGAATTTTGTTATTCTGTATGGAATGCGATGTTTTAGTAAAATAGTTTGAAAAAATATCAAATAAAGATTTAATAGCTCAAAATGATATTACTAATAATGTTTCCAACTCTAGAAAAAAAAAAAAAAAAAAGGAAAAAGAGCCTAGTTTTGAACAATAGTTAGCCAAGCATGCTTTTTAAGGACTTTCAATTTCACATAGCAACCGATTCATTAACTTTCTTTTCGTTCTTTTTCTTTCTTTTATTTTTAAATATAAATGAAAATAAAATTTTCAAAAATGATCAGATATTCTATATTAGAAAAGCTTAGCTACAACGAAAAAAAAAAGAAATAAAAAATAAAAAATGTATGTTAATAACATCAATGACGTTAATTAAAGATTATAAAAAAAAAAAAAAAAAGAAAAATGAAAAATGAAAAAAAAAGTATTGAAAAATTAAGAATTTCAATCTTTAAACCTAAAATTCAAATATCCTAGACTAATTACTATACTTAAATCACTTCCTTATTAGTATGCTCTTCAAATAATTATTTAATTTTAAAAATAAAATAATTTTAGTGCAAAATGATTCGTAGCAATTTGTAAACGATTAAATGAGTCGTTTCGAGTTTTTCGTTTTTTTTTTTTTTTTTCTTCTAATTTTTCCTTTTTTTTTTCTTTTTTTAAGCGATAAATTAGAAACTTATCTAGCAAAAATATAAGATATATGATTGAGAAGCTGAAAAAAAAAAAATTAATTATAACTTGAGGGAATTGTTTATAATCGATTAAAAAAAAAATGTATATTCACATAAATACATAAAATAACAAATTAAATATGATTTGAGATAATTTATCAATTCTATTACTTAAAAAACAAACCTTTGGGAACAAAAAACAAGAAATCTCGATTATAGTAAAAGGAAACGAAAAATAAAAAAGAATGATGAAAGATAATAAATTGAAATTTTATATAAATTTACCAAAAAAAAAAAAAAGCGAAAAAATTTGAATAAAATTTTTTTTTTTAATTTGAATAAAAATAAATGAGAAATTTGATCGATAATTCTTCGATGAAATATTTTGGTTTTTGAGAGCATAAAATTCAAAAACATCTGTTCTTTATTTATCATAAATGAATAATTTCTTACGAAAAATAAATATTCATTCCTTATCTCCACTTTATTTTTACCTTCGTTTCATTAATAATAAATAAATAAAGCTATATGAATTTTGAAAGTAATAATTATTCACTTTTGAAGAGATATGTAAATTAATTTGAAATAATGATTAAATTTTGCAAGAAACTGCAAGTTAGATTTAATATCATTGTAAATAGAAATTTATTGAAAAATAATTCCTATCAAAAAAAAAAAAAAGAAAAATCAATTCAAAATTGTTATTCAAATTATCATTCATATTTTATTCAATTATCTTCCAACATATTATCATTTTTCATAAAAAAAAATCTAAAATAATACCAAATATAATAAAAAATAATAAATAGTAATGATGACAGTAATAATAAAAATGATTAAATTATTTAAAATGCAAAAGTAAAGTTTTTGATTTTTGACTTTTGGTTTATACCTAACATTGTGTAAAATAAGTTTCAAAATTCTAACATAATTTCTGTTAAGATTTTGAAAAAAAAAAAAAAAAAAACGGAAAAAATTTCATAAAAAGTTTCAAAAATTTAAGAAAATATTATTTCATTGTAATATCTTTTATTTAATTAAGTGAATTATTTTATTTGAACAAAAATGATTACATTATTTTATTTGATTTATTGCTCATACAACTACGCTTCCTTTGCTTACTAATTAATTAATTACATTTAGCTAATATATAAATATGAAATATGGTATAAAGGTCTTTTCCTATTCATAATAGAAAATAAAAAAAAAAGTATGGAATAACGCAAACAAACATTAATACTTTTCAAATAAGGCTATATTTCTATATTTTTAAATTAAGGCCATTTTACACGTTCAAATAAGGCTAGCCTAGCCTACATTTTCACAAATAAGACCATTCTGAAAAAAAAAAAGTTACCAAACACATATCTTCATAAATTTTGCTTGAAAAAACATAATATATACATATCTTTTTCAATCTTTTTTTTAGCCAAAGTAAATATTATCATTAAACTTCAGCACTTTTGCAATACTTATTAAAAATTCAAAATTAATTTGAGAAAAAAATATAGCACAAAAAAAGCATAAAATGAAAATGAATGATGAATTTCTCGCTTTTATTAAAAAAAAAAAAAAGGTAAGAAAAAAGAAAAATAAACCGAAAAAATGAAATTGAGTATTTAAGTATAAATATTTCATTATTAAAGTGAGCAATAATAAAATAAATAGAAAAAAAATTAAAATTTAAAAAAAAAATGTTTATTGTTTATAATTTCTAAAAATATATTTCTTCGTTGATGCACATTTTTTGTTTCATTTTCTTTTCGTTACTTTTTTTTTCTTTTTCTATTCTTTTTATTTTTTTCTTTATTTTTATTTTCATTTTTCTTTTTTCTTTTTTGCTGATGATTTATGATTGAAAATATTTGATTTTGACTTTCCAATTTTGCGTTTCGAAAAGAAAAGATTTGAAAAAATAAAAAAAAGAAAATAAAAAACAGCAAAACGAGAAAACATATTAAAACGTTTACAAAATACAAAATACAAAAAAAAAAGGAAAAAGAAAGGAAAGAAGAATAAAAGGATGTATTTATCAATATGTATGAAATGAAGAACTGATGAAACAATGGAAAAAAGTGATAAGATGATAATAATAGAATGACGAAATGATAACGCAGTGATACGGAATGATAATGCACTGATATCATAATATTGAATAGTTAAAAAATAAAACAACGATATACATATATATATATATATATATATATATATATAATGCTGATATATGCTTTTAATTAACGAATAAATAATTATTTTTTCTCCTCTTATCAAAACATTTGGATATTAAAAATTAAAATCAAACTAAATTTATTGAATTTTATATTTCAAATTATTTAAAAGAAATATTAGAAAACCGGACAATATGATAATAAATATTTATTATTATTATTACTAAATGATGAGCATCTCATAGTTCCTGTTTTTAATATTATTTCGAATATTTGTCCTAGTTTACCCCGTCTTTCGTCATATCCGTAGTAAAGAAAGAAACAGACATTGATAATTTCATAAATTTCTTGATTTAATTAATAATTACTCAATTCCTTTATCTGTTTAGCTAATTTTTATTCTATTCGATTAATTTTTTAATTAATCCTTTGGATCATTTGCTTTTGTTGGATTAAATTTTACCTAATATTTACTCATACAGATTGTTCATTAAAAAATAAGTTTATAAATTTTTCACCACATATCTAATAAGTTATTTCAGTTAAAAATAAAAATGAAAAAATAGAAAAATTCGATTGAGAACATTTTGTATAGTTGTTTTTGACCTTTTAAATGATAACCTTTTACATCTATCTAACTCATCATTCAAGGATTCAATTTTTTTTTTTTAAATTTAATTTTGTAATCTTTTTTTTCAAAAACAAAAAGAAAAAAATCTCAATTATCAATAAGATATGCTCTAATAGCATTTCGTAATATGTTATTCCTTTTCTTTCACCATTTTTAATTTTTCGAAAATTCGTTTTTTATTCGCAAAATAAAAAAAAAAGGTTTATTTATTTATCTTTTTCCAGAGACAAATGAATAAACTTTTTTTTTTTTTTTGCAATTATTAATGCTTAGGCAAACAAATTATAAACAAAAAAACAAAAAAAACCTATTATTTATAGAATGCAAAATGATAAAATGTTGACTTTTTTCGTCATAAAATTTTAACAAAAATATTATTTCATTTTTTCTTTTTTTCAATTATCAAAATTATACGGATTTAATATCGATTCAAAATAAAAAAGAAAAAAAAAATTGACCGAAAACTGAAAAATTCATTTTAGATTCATTTCAGCTATCATACAAACTAAATTTGAAGTTTAAAATAAAAAGAAAAAAATTGATTAGAAATTGAAAAATTGATTTTAAATCCACTTTATGATTTTATATGATAAAAAAGTTCTTCACTATATATGTAAAATATGTTTATCTTTTCCTTTCTTATATGTAAATATATTTCTGTTTTTTTAAATGTAAATTTTTCTCTGTTTAAATACAAATACATATATTTCACTTCTACATTTTAAATGTAAATGTTGATTTTCCTTTTCTTTCCTTATATATAAATATATTTTCCTTTTAATGATTGGAATGTAAATATTTTTTCTTTTTCTTAAAATATCAATAAATATGTTTACATTTCTAAATCTTTTTCCATTTTCGATTCTTAAAATTCTTAAATGTAAACATGTTTTTTTTTTTCCTTTGTTGACATGTAAATATATTTTCCCTTCTTTCCTTTAAGCACAAATTTTTTTTCTTCTCTTTCCTTAAATGTAAATATGTTTTCCTTTGTTTACATGTAAATTTGTTTTTTTTTTTCCTCCTTTCCTAAGCCTAAATGTTAATATATATTTTGCTTTTTCTTAAATCTAAAATTTTTTCTTTTTCCATTTCTTTCGTCAAATGTGAAGAATATTTTCCTTTTCTTTTTTAAATGTAAATATGTTTTTCTCATTTTTTTCGTCGGCATATATATGTATATTTTTTCCTTCCTGTGTCTTAAATTAAATCAAAAATTGTAAATATGTTTTTATCCAAAATGGCAAAAATAGAATAATTAGCTGATCAAAGATGATAAGTCCAAGGGACCTAAAAATTATTTATTTTCTGTGTCACTTCCACTTCATCACCAGATACTTATGTTTTATTTTCCAACTCACTTCCTTCCTTCTCAAATCTGTTTTGATAATTATATTTTGTTTATCATGAATCAAATTTTTTGTTTTTCGTAATTGAATATGGAAAAAATAACCAATGAAATAAAAGCTGAAAAACGAGAAAAGAAAGAAAAAAGTTGAAAGAAATATGAAATGAGGAAAAAAAAAGAGTGAAAGTGAAGAAAGAATTTTAAATTTAAATTATAATTCCAAAAAAGAAAGAACAGATTTTTTTATAAATTTAAATTAGAAATCCAAAAAAAAAAAGAATGGATTTCTTCGACAAATTTATATTATAATCCCAAAAAGAGAAAATATATTTTTTTTGTAAATTTAAATTATAACTCTAAAAAAAAAAAAAAAAAAAAAAAAAGAATTGGAGTATAAGAATGATTTTTTTATCTTCGTTAAAATTTTTTTCCGGTATACATGCATACAAGCTAACAATGTATTGTATTTCAAAATATATTTGATCATTTTTTATTTATTTGCAAAATTAAAAAAGAAATTTCGATTTTTTGCAATTCTTTAACTTTCAATATTTTTTTTCGTAATGAAAATAAAAAGCCTACCAACGAACGAGTATCGTATTTCAAAATATATTTGATTATTTTTATTGCAAGAAAAAAAAAAAAAAAGAAAACAAAATGAAAGCTAAAATTTCATTGTCCGCTTTGTATTTCGCGTCGTTCCCCCTGTGTTTTGTGTTGTAAAAAAATAATTTTTTTTAATAAAAAAACTTTTTTCAAAGTTTTTTTTTAACATTTCCTTTTTTCGATAGAAAAATAAAAAAGCTATTAAATGAATATATAAAATATTTCAAAAAAAAAGGAAATATTTTAATTATTTTGCTTATTTGTTTGCAAAAATAAGATGTAATTGTAATTTTTTTTTTTCCTTTCATTCCTTCATTTTCTTAAACATTTTTTTCATTCTTTTTTTTTTTGTTTCTGGCAACTGTTCATCGAAGTATCTTCCTCCTTGGATATTTGATAAAAATATCTTATGGAGTAAGAAAATTTGCCGTCGCCTAAAACAATTTTATCCCAAAGGATTGAGAGAGAGAGAGAGAGAGAATGATTGAAATGGATGTATTGAAAAGCCACGAGGTTTCTTCGTAAAGGAAAATAAAATAAATGCAATATGTCGAAATTTCGTCAATGATTGATTGTGTCGGGTATTATCCGAAAAAAAAAAAGTTGGAATGATTGAATCCGTTATCAACTCGTCTTTTTCTTTTTTTTTTTTTCTTCTCTTCTCTTCTTTTCTTGCTTCTCTCTCATGCTAACAACACTACTTTACTATATTATCAAAAATGTCGAGATGATTGATTGATAACTTCTGAGACGAAAGGAAACAGCGGGACTAAAATTAATATAATGGCAACTTTTGCACAAAACATTTTTTTTTCTTTTTTTTGACTGATTAGGCAAGTTAAAAAAAATTTTTGTGCAAAGAAGACGAAAACGATGAAGAAAAATCTAAAAATGAAACAATCATTTAGAAAGGATAATAATAGCAAAAAAGTAGTTGTTTTAGAAGAAATGAAAAATGATAAATGAAGAAAATAAAATTCTTTCCAGTTCTGTTCTGTTTTTTTTTTTCTTTTTCTTTTAACCTTCAAAGTAATAAAAAAAAAAAAATAAATTTCCGGAAATTAACAAATATATATTTGTATGTGTCTGTTCTATGTGTGTGTGTGTGTGTGTGTATGTATGTGTGTGTGTATGTATATGCGTGTGTGGATGTGTGTGTGTATGTATGTGCGTGTATGTATGTGTGTGTATGTGTGTGTATGTATGTGTGTGTGTATGTTTGTGTGTGTGTATGTGTGTATGTGTGTGTGTGTTATTAAATAATAAAACCGGAAGGAAGGAAAAAATATGGAATGAAAGAATTTTTGTTTGATTTAATTATTTAGATTCTTAACAAATTAGTTTTGTTATCCGGTTTTCTTTCCCTTTCTTTTCTTCGAAGAAAGAACTTTTTTTTTTTGAAAGTTTTTGAAAGTAAAAAGTTTTGCAAAATGATGAAATTTTTCATAAATCTTTTAATGAGGAAATGCAAGCAGGAATAATTATGAAAAGAATGAAAATATTCGAAGAGATATAAATTAGGAGAAAGAGGATGAGAAAAAGGATGAGAAGAGAAGGTGAAAAATCGAGAAAAGATAAAAGAATTCTCGGGAGGAAAATTAGGTAGATTATTAGTTCTCTAGGGAGAAAGGTTAGCTAGGTTCTTGGATGAGGAAATTCTAGAAGATCTTGGAAGAGATAATACTGGATAAGACCATATTGGAAATTGAAAAACTCAATATCCTTCTGCCCCCTGACCTCCGGTTTCCGCATTAAATCGGAGGTTAGCGGGCAGAAAGATACTAAGTAGCAGAATACCGGACAAGAAGATAATGATGGGAACATTCCGGATCCCGATATAAGGATAGGAAGATACTGAATCGGAAGATACTGGACCAAAAGATACTGGATATCAGAATACCGAATTGGAATATCGGATATCGGATAGGATACAATTGACTGGAAAAAAGATGATAATGAGAATTATGGAAAAAGACTGTTGAATATAGAGTACGGGAAAAGAAGAGAGCGCAAAATCCTCGATGAAGGATGATGGATAAAGGGATAGGAGAGAGAGAAAAAAAAGAATGATAGAAGGATAAGAGTAAATGAAACGAAGCATAGTTGTTGTTACATTTAGCATGTTTCTTCAACAACTTTTATTAAATGAAACGGAAGGAAGGATGTAAAAAAAAAAGAAAAAAAACGAAAGAAATTTGCGAAAATAATTACTATGGTGATTAGACGAAAAAGAAGGGAGGGAGAGAGAAAGAAATGAAGAGAGAAGAAGGAAACGATGGAAAGATAATAAAATAGTTTTATGGAGGAGTAGCAAAGAGCGAGAAAAGAAAGAATAATTTAATTTGAAAAAAATAAATTTTGAAATGAGATAGGATTAAGGAGAAGAAAACGTTAAAGAAACACACTTTTACATTTCTTCTGATATATTTCGCACTAGAAAAATAGATTAAATTAGAAAAGTGAGAGTGCGAAAGAATAACTTCAAAAAATTGTTACAAAAAATTATGAGAAAAGAAAGAACGAAAGGAGGAAAAATAGCAAAAGCAAGGACTAAATAAACATTTGCTCTAAAATTTCGCTTCGGAGGAAAAGAAGCGTAAGAAAGTGTTAGAGAAAATAGAAAAATAGAGCGGAAAGATTGAAAAAAAGAAAGGAGGTAGAGAAAGAGAAAATGGTGACAATTGGTGACATATTGAAACTTAAACGCAAGCAAGCAAGCCATACTATAGGCATACTTTCTTTTTTTTTTTTTTTTCATCGGCGACATGGCAAAAAATTGATTGACATGTGTATGTGTGTGTGTGTGAGGGAAGTGAGTAATATTGATAATAGATAATTTCGAAATATTTATCAACGATGGATAAGAGGAATGAATGAATTATAGCTGAATTTAGGAGAGAAATAAGGGACTGATAATAAATATTCCATTGAAAAATGATTTTCTTGGATGAATGAAGATGATGATAATGATAATGATAATGATGACGATGATGATAATGACAATGATCAGATAAATGCGGATGATGATGATAATAATGAATAAGGGAAAAAAAAAGATATATTAATAAAATAATTTTCTGATAAATGAAAACAATCCGGGGCTAAATAATAATGAGATGATAATAACAATTCTTTGATGAGGGTGATGATGATGATGATAATCATGATAAATGAATAAATAATGATGAACACGAATTGAGAAAAAATGGATGCTAATAAATATTCCTGACGAGAATACTGAAGTTAAATAATAATGAGATGCTAATAAAGATTCCGCAATGATGATGACAATAATAATAATAATGATAGGGTAAATGACAGGATATGAATAAATTCGAATGATGATGATGATGATGAATTGAGAAAAAACGGGATACTAATAAATATTCCTGATGAGGATACCTAGGTAAATGATAACAAGATGCTAATAAATATTCTCCGATGATGATGATAATGATAATGATAGGACAAATGATGGAATACTAATAAATTCGGATAATGATGATGAATTGCGAAAAAAAGAAATGCTAATAAATATTCCTGATGAGAATACCGGACAAATGATAACAAGGTGCTAATAGATATTCTTCAATGATAATGATAACGATGATAATGATCAGATAGATACGGAGTACTAATAAATTAGGATAATGATGATCATGATCGGGGATAAATGACGGAAGCATCAATAAACTCGGATGATAATGCTGATAATAAGACAAATTAAATCAAACAAGTTAAAGGAAGGCATAGTTTGAATAGATTATTTGGCTAAAATTTGATAAAATTTAAAAAAAAAAAATTTGTTCAAAAAACTTTAACTTAACACCTGGAAAAATAGATAGATTAGATATACGAAATGGAAATAATCTGAGGATAACAAATTTAACTAATCTTTTCATATCAAAAGATATTTTTATAAGGAAATCATTATCATTCAAAGACATGCCAGAAATTAAATTATACCAATATAATCGATCGAGAAAATTTGTTTATATAATATTTCAATGCTTTTAATAAATATCATTAAATATAAATACGAAGCAATTGAAAGTAATTATTCCATAGGATATACAAATATTATATGTGTGATAAAAATGAATTGAAATTGATAATTTGATTGATTTCAAAAAAAAAATCCTTTTAATCTGAATAAATTAAATCTTTATATTTTATCGTAACAACATATGATGTTTCGATTATTTTATTTGCTTATTTCTTTTACTTCATTTATTTATTTATTATCCATTTTAACTTGTTTTATTTATTTCATTTATTTACTTATTTGCCTTATTTCGTAAATCTCGTTTTTCTTTTTTCTTTTTTTTTTTTCATTTTTTTTGAAGTGGAAGAAAGAAAAAGTAAAGCGAAAGAAAAAAGGAATTAGTAATTGAAGGAGACGGATTGAATTAATTGAAATGTTAAGAAACTGATCCATTCGAAAATCGGAAATGATACACACATTTTATTATCTAATATTCTCACAAACTGAATTAATCGAAATGTTTAGAAATAAATTAATTTGAGAAATAGATTTATGAAATAAAATAAAGATACATTAGAAAATAGCTTATTTTCAATATATATATATATATAATTATTAGAATTAATTATGAACTGGATTAATTGAAACACTCAGAAATAGGTTAATTTGAGAAATCGAAAATGATACAAATCTATTATTACTTGTTATTGTTATAAAATTGAAAAGTTTAAAAACAAACTAATTTAAAAATAATATAAATCAATTATTACTTATTGTTGCTAAAAAATTGAAATACTTAGAAATGGATTAATTTGAAAAAACGATATAACTATACTATTATTTATTCTTGTTTAATTTAATTTTCAAATGGTATTTTCAATCATTTATTCCAAAAATGTTTGAATATAAATTTTGAAAACTTATACAAGTCTACTTATTTCATTTTGAAATATAAAGTTAGAGATATATTGCGAGATTTAACAAGAAAAGCTTATTTTCAAATATGTTGAAAAAGGCACTTTTGTCATTTCAAATACTTTTCTTTTTTTTTTCTCAAACTTCCCTCTTTTTCTATTTGTCCTTATTACTGGGCAATATGTTGATGATATCATAAAAATTATACGAATTCCTGATTTTCACTTTTTATCGAATTACATATTAAAACTAGTGTTGAAAAGTTTATTAAATGTACTGGATTAATACTAGTATGTTTATATTTGTAGTGAAATTTATCAAAAAACTATTTCAGTTTTTTTTTTCAAAAAAAAAAAAAAAATGAAAATATTTCAAACACTTCGTGATAGTATTTAATATTTATATATTTAATATAATATATTGCTTTTTTTTTTTTAAAGGAAATTTCATCGAACAAACTTTGTTTCAGCTTTTTTTTTTTTAAATTGTATAAAATACGTGTAATATCGTATTTTTTCCTTTTTTTTGATTGGGAAATTAAATTTGTTACTTTTTAAAAATTATTATTTCAAACAATTAACGAAAAAAAAAGAAAGAAAAAGGAAAACTTTTCATTATAACAAATTGTTAATATTAATAGATATATAATTAATTGAATTAAAATGATTAAAATTTCGCTAATTATTTGAAATAATTAACTGATGAATAAAATTAGAAAAAGAAAGTGAGAAAAGAAAATGAAATTCGAAATAAATGAAATAATTTAAGAATGAAATTCCTAATAATATTATTATTTAAAGGAGAAAAAAATGGCGGAAATTCTACTAATAGAAATTAAAAAAATAGCGGAAAAAATTCCGGCTAAAGTTGAAAAATTTTAACAAAAGCTAACATTTCACATCATGAATTGATTTTATCAAGCCAATATTAAAGATAAGCCAAGCTATAGTTAAAACTGAGACAATTCTTAAGCTTATTTCTTTTGATGAATCAGATTTGAAAAAAAAAAAAGAAAAAAAAGAAAGAAAAAAAAGAAAAAAGTTTTTTTTTTTTTGAAGTTTACAGAAAGGAAAATGGAATTGAAAGATGACTGTTCAGTACATAAAAACTTGAACATTATTTTTAATTAGTAAATGAGGAAAATTTGTTACTGTAATACAGTAAATTTCATGTTTATAAAACATAAAAACATTTTTATTCTCTTTTTGTTTTTTTTTTTTTCATACAATGAATTTATCATATTCTTTCTTTTTTTAAAGTATTGCTAATATTTTCGACATTTTTTTTTTTTGTCAGAATTAGATAAAATTTAATTTCATTTGAAAATAAAAAAGTAATAACACGATAAATCGTGCGGGAAAAGAAATCTCGTGATATTTTTCCGTGTTTTAATTACAAAAGATGACAGATAATTAGGCAATAAAAAAATTTTATATTTCAAATAAATATTTTTGAAATTTCATAATATAGAGAGATTTAACTGAAATTCGAAAAAATTTTAAAAATTATACGAAAAAAAAGGAAATAAAATGTTAGAAAAAATCAAATATCAAAAAAAAAGAAAGTAGATGTACTGAAAAAAGAAATTTAATATCGAAAACACAAGTTATTTTAAGAAAAAAAAAAAAAAAAAAGTCATTCTTAACAAATATTTCAAAATTTGGTTTGATTAGTATTCAGCGATGATTTACTTAACATTTATTCCTTTTTAAGCTAAAATCAATTAATATGGAAGTTTTTCTTCCGCTTTCTCTCTTTTCTTTTTTTAAAGTAAATAAGGACTTTGTTAGAAGAAAAAGCAAAAAAAAAGTTAATATATTTTTAAATTCAATCAAATAAAATGAAAAAAAAAATTTTTAAGAACGAAAATATTCATTCAAATATAACATAATACTTCAAATATCCTACCCTTATGCTTTTTAGTTGACATATTTCAAATTTAGGTAAAAATAAAAATATAAAATATGATTTTAACAAAAAAAAAAGATTTTCCAAAGATGAGCAAATAATAAGAGCAGAAAAAATATTTTTTAGTAAAGTACTTCAAGTAAAAATTAGTTATAAGAATAAAAATTTAAAAAAAAAATATCTTAAATGATTAGATATACAATAAACTATGGAGAAAATTTCTGGAAAAAAAAAAATTAATAAAACAAAAAGAATTACTAAATTCTTTATATATTTACTAGAACTCATTATATCCCTAATTTAACCCAATTTTTTTCTCTTGCTTCTTAAAAGAAATAAAAATAGATTACAGTAGCACTGACAGTAATTTTTTTTGTTTCTTGAAAAAAATAACAGATTACAGTAGCATTGATAGTGTTTTTTATTTCTTAAGAAAAATCAAAATAAACTACAGTAGCATTTACAGTAATGGTAATAATACTAAAGAAAAGAAAAAAAAAAGAAATATAAGTACAGTAGTAATAATTCGTAGTAATAATAACACAAGTAGTTGTAACAATAAGTAGTAATAACAATAACAGTCGTAGTAACAACAATAATAGTTGTAGTAGCAATAACGAAAACGTTGTAACAAATAAACGGAGCAGTAATAACAATAATAACTTGTAGTAATAATAAACAAAAACAATAATAGGAGTAACAATAACAACAATTGTTACCGTAAACGGTAATAATACTATGATAATACCGTAATCCTGATAGTAATCCAAGCAATTATAAAAAAAAAAAAAGCGATTTAGTTTTGCTTTTTCGCTTCTATTGCTTAGCAACATTTCCCTTGTGTTATATAAATCAATCTATCGCTATCAATAATAAATAATCCGAAAATGTTGGCAATTTTTGGAGAGGACGAATTTTGTTATTTGATCTTCGGACTTTTTGCTAGGATCGCAACACACAGTTCAATCCAGTCTTAAACAAAATTCAAAGCTTCAAGTCTCATTCTCTTTCTTCCTTTTCTTCTTCATCAGTTTTTCAACAATTTAAGGGTAAAAGCGAATAAAAAGGGAAAAAGGGATAGATTATACATGACAGGTCATGAAAAGATCGCAAGAGAAAGGCGAAAAGACGAAGAAGACGAAGTTTGACGAAAAATGAAACAGACGGCTGAATTTTGCCGTACAACAAGGCGGGTTAGAAGGCGGTTATGGACGATTGGGACGATGGAAAGGGGGACTATCCGACGACACTCTCATATCTTTCTTTTTTTTTTTTTTTTTTCATCATTTGTAAATTTTTATTGATGAAATATATTATGAAAGCAGAAATCCTTCTCTTCCTCCTCTTCCTCCTTCTCCTTTTCCTCCTCTTCCTCTCATCTTTTCCTTTACTCATTCATTCCTCCTCCTCCTCTTCCTCTTATCTTTTCTTTTACTCATTCATTCATTCATTCACTCAATCCATCCCATTTCTTCTTACCCCTTCTTCTTTTTCACGAAATAGCAATAGCATACTAACAAACTAACATATATATACAAACGCATACTTAAAAATTTTTGCTATTTTTAAAGACTAAAGATCGAAAATATTTGATTGTCATCGACACATCAACCATAGTGGTAGTATCAGTTTATAGTGTATATGTTTTCCTTCTCTCTCTCTCTCTATGTCTTTCTTTCCTCCTCCTTCTCTCTCTCTCTCTCTCCATTTTCTCCCGATTAAATTAAAATTATAAAAATTTTTGAGGGCAAACTTCAAAATGAAACTTTTTTCGGTGGAAAAATTTAAAATTTCTACTGATTCTCTCTTTTTCTTTCTCTCTCTCTCTTTCTTTCTCTTTGAGAGTCTTTCGTTTCCCATTCATCACTTCTTTCAGTATCTTCTTTTTCTTTCTCTTTCTTTCCGATTATTTTTTATCAAATTTCTGTTTCTGTTTATTTATATTTTACTACTACTACTATTTTATTCAATTTATTTCAAACATCTAATTTTCATTCTCATTTTAATTCTTTTCCTTTTTTTTTTTTGTTTCAAATATCCATTTCTCTCTCTTTCTCTCTCTCTCTCTCTGTTTCTTTTTCTCTTCTTTTTCGTAATCTTCCTTTATTAGATATTTTTAACTTTTTATTCTTCCGATTTTGTAGAAATTAGTTATTTTTCTTTCTCTCTCTCTCTCTCCCTTCAAAATCTCTGTTATCATCATCTATCAACCAGTTGTTTCCAATTGCCTTTTTTTTTTTTTTTTAATCGAGCGACAAAAACTTCTCATAATACTTCTTCATCTTCTTCAGAATGTATATAACATGTCAAATATATATATATATATATCAAAATGATTTTAACTCGAAAAAGAAAAAAAAAAATTCTTTCTCCTATTTTTATCTCTCTCTTTCTCTCTCCCTCTCTCTTAGCAAAAAAAAAATGAGAGAAAATTAGTAATTACAATTTGTACAAACTATGATAGTTTGTTTAAATATACCAACAAAACATACACATATATATATATATATGAAAAATTGGCAAGAGCAACGTTAATAGCAACGATAGTTTAATCAAATTGAAAATATACAATTTTATGTTTACTTTTATCTGTTACAGTAATCATTTGTTAAGTTGTACTAAAATAGTTACCGATCAGTAATCTTTTTTTACAGAACTTAACCTTTGAACTTTAGCTTTTGTTTCATTAATTATTATAACATTAATAGATAGATAGATAAATAGATGGATAAATAATACAGTAATCACTTGTTAAGTTTTATACTAAACAGTTGTCGATCAGTGAGAATCCTTATTATCCTCTCTATGAAATTTAACTTTTGAATTTTAATATGTATATATATATTGAAAATACATGATTAAATAATAAATTTTAAAAAAGTGGAAAAAAAAGAAGAGGAAAAATAAACAGATAATACAATAATCACTTATTAATTTATACTAAACAATTATTGATCAATATGAATCCTCATTGCCATTTTTATAAAATTTAACCTTTGAACTTTAATTTCATCAATCATGATATATATATATTTATAATAATGTATATATATGTATATATGTACATATCGAAAATATATGAGATTAAATAATAAATAAAGAAAAAGGGGAAAGAAATAAAAGAGCAAAATAAGCAAAACTTCGAATAAAAAGGGAAAACGTTTCGTCGTAGAGAATTTTTTTTTTTCAAATTGCCTGAAACAAACATTATTTTATCGATGTTCGATTTTATGTTTTTTTTTTTCTTTTTTTGTCTCTTAGCAAATGACACTTATGGGGGAGGAGGAAGATCGAGAATGATTGTACAACGAATGTATTTGATAAGAAAACGTAAATACCTAAATAATATATTCAAAAAAATAAAAATAAAAAAGAAAAAAATCATTATTCATTTATTGATTGAATAAATTAACGAAAAAAAAACGCGCGAAAAAAGAAAAAAGTTTTCGACCTTTTTAAAAAATTGATAAGGTAATTAGATTTATTAATATTTTTTAGCTAAATCGACAAAAACACAAATTTTTAAAATTGAATAAAAATAACTTTGAAAAATCATTAACTTTGAAATGAGCATAATTCACAAAAAATTAATTAATCCAAAAATTAATTTCAAACTGATGATATTTAATTACTTCCAAAAATGAGAAAATTTTGATATTTTATTTATTCCATGAATAATATACTACAAAATTATTGGGATAGAAAAATTTATAACCATATTATGAATTCATAAATATTCAAGACCACAATTGGATGTAATTTAAGAGAAGAAAGTGTAAATTGAAATGTTTTTCGTTTATTCAAATAAAATATAAATTTTCAAAATTAAGTCAATAAAATAATTTTAAAAAACTATTATGATATAATCGTGCAAAATCAATCAATTTGAAAATAAAGAAAAAAATCCAAAAAAAAAATTTTTTTCTCAGATCAAATTTTGAAAATATTAAAAAGAATAATTTTACTCAAATTAAATTTCGAAAATTATTATTGAAAAGGAAAAAATAAAAGAATAAGAGAAGAATTTGGAAATATTTTCACTTAAAAAAATAACAAAAAAAAAGATTTTGGAAATATCAAAAAAAAAAATATTTTACATAAATTATGTTTACTTCAACTTACCTTATTGTCGTGTAAATATTAAGATAAATAAATATAAATTCTGATCGTTCCCATCGCATATTACACCTCGCATATTTTGTTTATTGGACTAATCAATTCCCGAAAATGAGCTCATATATAAACAATAAAATAGGCGGAATAACAGCCAAGCTTATTATTCGCCCCCCTCTCCTGTCCCGCCTGTTTCTCCCGTTTCCTCCCTCCCTCTCTCTCTCTCCCTCTCTTACAATTCTGATCCCTTATTTCAATTTCATTTCAACAATTTTCCTCCCATCTGTGGTAATGATTGTGATTACTAATTGTAAATGATCATTCGTCTGTTTATAATGTACAATGAAAACAAACAAAAAAAAAAAAACGAACTTTTTTTTTTCCAAAATTTTTCATAATTTTTGGTCATTGTTAATTTTTGTGCAAATTTTATGCAATTTGTCAATAATTCATTATAAAAAAAGAAGGCCAAAGAGTACAATATTTTAATGACAAAGATGAAAATGACAAGAATTTTTTCAGTGATATCACAAAAAATAAAATATTCAATTTATATATAATTTCAAATTTTACCTTCTCATGACAACGATTCGATGTAACTAGATTGTGATCTCCGATTAATTCAGTCATTATATCTAATTAAATTCACCCATTTTGGATTTGGAATTATCGATGCTAAAAATTTACATAATCTAAAAATCTATCTATAAAACGGATAGGAATTGTTTTAGATACCATGAAATCACTGAAAATCACACCAGTAACAGGAAAATACTTGGAATATATTTTTCAAAACAAAATTATTAATTTTTGCCGCTGAAATGCAAAATATTTTGATATTTTCATCATTTTATTAATTAACTAATTAACTACCAGGCGGATTAATTAACAAACTCACAGAGTGGCTGATTGATTGACTAACTGGAACTTACCGAGCAACTAATTTAACTAACTAATTAACTCAGCTACTGATTGTTCTCTCGACTAACTGACTTCACACAGAATATATATGAAAATATGCATTGGCGAAATTTAATTTATTTTTCAATTATATCTTAGAATTTTCCCACGAAAATATCATTTGAAAATATATAAACGAGGAATGAAACGAAAGAACGAATTGATTTCATTTATTTATGAAATTGAAATTCCTTTCCATGGATGTTATGAAACAAATATTTATATATATACGAAAGATGTAATTATTGTAAACAAGGAGTATTAAAGGTCAAGTGGCGCGAAAATAATTTCAAAGGGATCAACAAGCCGATAAACATGTTTATCGTGCTTTTGAAACTGGAGCGTTTTGGCGATAAATATGTTTATCGGCTTGCTGGTCCCTTTCAAACAATCTTTGCGCTACTTGACCTTTAATATTCCTTGTTTACAATAATTACATCTTTCGTATATATATATTTTAGACTTAAACTAAATAATATTTGGAAATAAATATTTTGTAACAATGAGAGAATTAAAATTTTAAAATTTTTTTTTGTTAAATATATTTGTTTTTCTTTTGAAATAATAATTATTATTACTTTTAATTGTTACTGTCATTGTTACTATTATTATTACTATTGTTTTTATCATAACTATTATTGTTATTATTATCATTGTTATTTATTATTATTGTTATTATCATTAATCATCACTATTATTATATAATTATCACTTGTTACTACCATTATTTCTATCATTATTATTATTATTATAAACTTATAAAAGGGAGTTGTTTTCGTTTTTCTGTCACGAATTTATTAGTAAAAGCAGGTGATAATAATGATGATCATCACCATTGATTAATGTTGACAATAAATTATCTATCATTATTATTATTATTAACTCAGGTAATTGAGTTGTTATTTATTGAAAAAAAAAAAAAAAAAAAAAAAGAACCAAAAAAAAATGAATTATTTATGTAACATATTATCGCGACTTCCGCAATTATTCTTCCTCATAAATTTAAAGGGTAAAAAAAATTGTTTACCTTTAAAACTGTTTTCGTGAGTCTTTAAATTACTGGCAAGAAAAAAAACATAAAAAAGTAGATACAAAGGGTTTGATCAATTTTTTTTCAGTTAATTGGTTAAAAATATTGCTGAAATAACTTAATAGCAGATAATTTTGGGGGAAAAGATATATTTTTATTTTTAGAATAAGAAAACGAAAAACGAAAAAAAAAAATTATCCAACAAATATCGATGATATGCTTTCAAAAATTAAAAATAACAAAAATGAATAATACTTAATGATTAGGTAAGCTTAAAAATTAAATTTAAATGTTATAAGAGAGGAAAAAAATTTCTTCATAATATAATGTCACCCATCAACCTAACCTAAATATTTTTAAAAGAACACAAAAAAAAAAAATAAAAACGAATGAAATTATAGAAGAATAAGTTTGAAATGATTGCGAAAGATTAACTTTTTTGAAATGAGTGGAATTTCCTAACCTATAATTAGTACGGATGAACAACTGCTCTGCCTTCGAGGAGATAAAAGATTTCTTTTTTTTTTCTCCTGCGATAACAAATCTTTTCAACTTTTATTTAACTTTAAAAGGTTGCTACAATGACTCCTTTCTCTATCACTCTTCTCCACTTTAAATAAATATTTAAATTTTGCTTATTATTTTTATTAGATATCTTTCAAAAGTATCATGCAAATTTAAAAAATCCATTCTTTCAAAGTTTAAAAAAATGCATTTCTTTTTCCCTCCAAAAATTGTCCATAAAAGTTTATCGTCCTATTCTCATTTATCTAAAAATAACGACATTAATGATACAAATTTTTATTTTATGCTAATTAAGAAAATAAATTAAGCGAAAAAGAAAAGAAAATAAATAAATAGATAAAAACTCAAGTACCATTGATGCGTTTTTCATCAAGTTTACAATCAAATAATTTTTTTGCCTTCAAAAATTGATGATGGTGATCACAATACCAATATATATACATGCATGCAACATACACACAGATTAATAGATAACCAAAATTATGGACAATTTTCGGCGAAAAAATGAAAAGAGATTTTTTAAACTTTGATCTTGTTGTCATAGTTTTTGTCATTTTGAATTTGACAAGAAAAGAAAACAAGTTTTTGAAAATTTTAAATTGTTTCAAAATTGGGAACAATCTCTCTATCTTTCTTCTACTTATTTCTTTATTTATACCTTCAGGCATCATACATATATATTACGAAAGGAAAAAAAAAAAAAAAAAAAAGAAAAAACGAATTATCGAATAATCGATCAAAAAGAAGTTTATGCAAAATTGAAGATGATTTTTATTTCAAAAAAAAAGAGTTAAATGTATCTATATTATGTTATTTTAATTTAAAATTTAATTTAATGTTCATAAAAGAATATAAATTTTTAAATATATGTATATTACTATAGATTTCTTTTTTTTTTCTCAAATTTGGATTTCTCCAATTTAAAACTTTTGGATTTTTATCAATTTAGGGCAAAATAGAATGTACACAATGAAACTTGGATGAATGATTGAATAAACAGTGAAGTTCCGTACAGTTTGCAAAAATTAATTGATTTATTTTTCTGTCCTCTTTTTCCTCCTATTTGAAACTTTTTTGTTTCTTGTTCAAAGAAACTTTAATACAGTACTTCCTTCTTTAGATTAAACGAATTAGTTAATTAATTAATTATATGCAATATTATAAATAATAGTGATAATAGTAATTAACAATAATAATAATTAATAATAATTAATAATAATTAATAATAATTAATAATAATTAATAATAATTAATAATAATAATAATAATAATAATAATAATAATAATAATAATAATAATAATAATAATAATAATAATAAATAAATAAATAAATAAATAATAAATAATAATAATAAATAAATAAATAAATAATAAATAATAATAATAACAATCATAATCACAATTGTAAGCACAAATCATAATTATAAATATAAATCATAATACTGAGCATGCTTATAATAATAATAACATGCAACAATTCTATACTTTCCATATCATTTTGATAGCGAAATAATACTATATATATATTTAAAAAAGACAAAAAAAAGAGATTTAGTAAAATGAAATGAAATATAATTATCGATTAAATCGATTCAAATCGATTAAACTGATTCAAATAATATAATTATATCATTTTTATGCAAGTCATTATTTCAATTAATTTACTACTTTAATTACGCCATGATGTATTGCTAGACGATATTGACGTATGCATAAAAATGTATGCTATAAAATACTGATGTCGAAACAAGAAAAAAACATGAGAGTTATCAAATAATAAATAATCCATTAAATTTAAAATTATCAAATAAGAATTAACCAATTAAATCTGAAATTATAAGTAATTCGTCAAGTTTGAAATTACCAAATAATAAATGATTAATTAAATCTGAAGTTATCAAATAATAAATAACCAATAAAAGTTTGAAATTATCAATTAATAGATTTAAAATTATGGAATAATTAATAAGGTTTAAAGTTTGCTAAGCATTAAATATTCATTTTGAAGCTATCAAATAATAAGTAATCAATTAGATTTGTTGAGCAATTATTGATTTATTATTTAATAGTTTTGTTTGTATTTAATGAATAGATATAATTATATTATTAATAACTATTATCAAAAAATATGCTTAATGCTATTTATTTTCATTAGCTTTTTATTAATTAATCCATCATTAAAGCATATTTATTTATTTTTTGGAATGAATTTAAGCATATATAATATGAAATAAAATAAATGACGAAGTTAATGATTTGTTAAAAGTATGTATTGGAAAATAAAAAAAAAAAAAAAAAAAAAAAAAAAAAAAAAAAAAAAAAAAAAAAAAAAAAAAAAGAAAAAAAATTTAGTAACCATTAAAAACGAAAGGATTTTTTTTTTTAGGAAAAAAATTTTCTTCCTTTTTTTTTTTTTTCCTTTCCTGAAATTCAAAAGTAAGGAAAACAAAAAAATGTGGACATAAAATAAACAATATTGAATTATATAAATGATTTATACGCCTACAAATATACACAAGTACATCTACTTAAACATACATACATTTCGTGAATAAGTTCGCATTAAAAAACTTTGAAAACATAAATGAAATTTTCTTTTTTTTTTTTGGATTGTTTACTTGGTTTTTCGTTTTTTTTTTCAATTCAAGATGATGCGTTTATGTGAAAAGTAATCAAGAAATATGAAGATTTTGATGAAAAGAAGAAATTTTCAAAGATGACGACAAATACGTAGAGAGGAGTAAGACGTCATTAAGAAAAACGTGATACGATGACGTGAAATGAATTTTGGATATTTTCGTAAATAACACTGAAAAAGATATTTTAGAATTGAGATATGGTTGATAAAATGGTGTATATTGTCAAATATTAATACCAATTAACCATTACTTTTTGAAGTATTAGAGTAAAGATTTAATTTTGATAAGGATTATTATCATATCAATATGTTGAAAGATGATGAGTTTAATAACGATAAAATATGGCTAAACTTTTTTCGATAAATTTTCTTCTCATAGAAATAATTTCAACTAATTATAATAACAAATTTTGTTGCAAATATTCCAAATTTAATGATTTATTTACGAAATTTACAAATTTAGCATTTTAGTTTTTTCATCGAAATGAATTAGATGAATGAATATGAAACATAAGGAATGTGGAAATTCTAATTAAAATTATAGAATAATGAAATGTTAATAATTAAAATCTAGGCAATTGATTTTTTAACAACTTAAGAATTTGCTTTTCTCAAGTTTTTCTTTTATAGGCTATTTATTTTATAATTTATATCATTTTATCATTTATTTATAAGTAATAATTACTTTCAATTATATCGTGATATGAATTTATCATAAATGGTATTTATATTTATAAAATTCATACAATTTTATTTTTATTTCATAAAATCTATATTTTATAAAAATTATTTATTCCTATTTTTATATTAATTTTTTTTATAATTGTTTATGCGTATGTATTTACTTGTTTATGTTTAGATATTATTTATTTGTACATTTAAATATTTATTTATCTATATTTTTATCTTATTTATTTCAACATATTTATTTATTTTACATTTATATCTTCTTTATTTATAAATTTATAATTGAATTTGTATATTTTTATTTATGTGTTCATTTCATTTATACTATATTTTTTATATTCATATATTTATTTATTCATATATTACTATTCAATATATATACTTAAATTTATGAATATTATATTATAAATGAAAGGAATTGATGAAAGAATGGATATATGGATAAAATGATAAGCACAGATTATGTTAATACATATTCTGGAAATAATCAGAATTTTTTTACTAAAAAATCTAAAATAATTAATTCATAAAATCATTCTGCACTAATGTATATATAAATAATAAAAAGCGAAATAAAAGTATGAAATAATAAATATATAAATATAAATAAGACAAAAGTATTTAAAAAATCAAATGTACAAATATAAATTACTTTATTATAATAAATAAAAAACGATTAAATGATCATTTGAAATATAAATACTTAGCAATTTTGAAATGAACTTAATTAACAGGATTTAATTAATAAATGACAATAATTTAATCATGTTTAGCAAATATTTTATAAAGATGGAAGAGAATCTCTTTACAGATTTCTCTTTACCTGTCCTATCTCACATTTATTACTTAAAAATTAAGCACAATTTTCTTCAAATAATTTTATTTAACATGAATATTATGAAAATTTTTACAAAACAAAATATATAGTCTAATATTATTTCAAGATAAAAAAAAAAAAGTTTCAAAATTTTGCATTGAATTAAAAAATTCAATCAACAAATAAGAAATAAAAGAAATGAAAAAAAAAAAAAAAGAAAAAAAACGAAAAGAAAACTAATTATATTTTTCAATAGTAAATAACATTTTGCTAGCAAAATTCCTGAAAATGATTACTTTGATTAAATTCATTTCTTTTTTTTTCTTTCTTTGTTAATTTGATTTTTTTTTCTCTTATTTTTTGCTTTTATGAATTTGTGAAACTTTTTTTTTCGTTTTTTTTTTTTTTTTTTTTTTTTTGAAAAGAATAATAATTAAAGGCAAAACTTTTCTTATTCATTACGAAACATCATTAAAAAGCGAGAATATTTCAAGAAAAAGGAAAAAAGGCTTTTTTTCGTCTTTTCATTTAAACTTTTGTTATTTTACTAAAAGAGAAAAAAGAAGTGAAAAAGGATTAATGTGGTGATATTTTAGTTGCTAATTAGAATTTACTAATTAGATAACTAGAATAAGATGAATATTCCATCTTTTCTGCATATTGGCAAAAAAGTTTCAATTATATTTTAAATTCAAATTTTTTCTCAAGTTTTATAATAGATAACTGAATTATATAAGATGATGAAAATTAGTGCTAAAAACTTACGTTTCATATTTATATCTTTAATTTATTGAATGAAAAATTGCATCAAATTTTCTTACAACATAGCATAAATATAGAAATAATCGAAAATAAAATGTTAAATGAATATTTAAATTAAAAAAGAAATTGGAATATTTGAAAATGAAATATAATTACAAAACGAAGGACTTTTATTGCATAATGTTCGAAATATTCAAATTTATTCTTTATAATTAAGAAAATGACAAATGACAAAGGTAAACGAAAGTAAGGTAAAAATTATTTGAAAAAAGAAAAAAGAGAAGAAAGGTGTGAAATATGACAATCAAAAATATTCAAATATTTATTTTGCATTAGAATATTAATCAAAATTATGAGACAGCTGAAATTAATAAACTTTATAATTATTATAATTCATAATTTTATATTTTTCCCGAATTTATCGCCAATATATGAAATTTTTATTAATATAAATGATATTTATATTTCATTTCTCAGCATAATAATACCTTAAATTATTGATAATTTAAACTAATGACAGCTTAAAGCTTTTTTTGGAATTTGTAAACAAGTAAATCATTAGAATATATCTATTTGTAGTTTCTATTTTTACTAGCAAAGAATAATAATAATAATAATAATAATAATAATAATAATAATAATAATAATAATAATAATAATAATAACTTTATCGCATGAAGTAAACTTTTTTTTTGATTAGTTTTTAACGATTAAACAAAGTGATATCCATTTATATTCATATTTGGTAACAATGAAACTAAAGATTAGAAAATTTTAATGAAGCTTTTATGATTATTTAATTATAATATATAAGTTTGATTTCACCTAATTATACCAATCATTACATATCATTTAAATCTAATCACATTTTCACTTGCAATGATGGCAATTTTTAATTTCTTTTATCATTAATGAGAAATATTTGATAAGTATTGAAGTAATTGTTAGCAATTAATTGAATAAAAAGTTTGCCTAAAACAATCTTATTATTTTCAATTTTTTATAAAATGATAATTGGACATTTTCTGATCGAATCAATAATTTTCTCAACTTTTTTTTTTTACCTCTTTTTTATTTGCTTATATCGAAATATATAACTTATAATATTATTTCCAAGGGAGAATTTGATAAAATTAAATTAAATTTTTCATAGATTCCATAAATATTTTTCTTTCATCGATTTTAACTAATCATTTTTTGATGATTATTTTCATTTTTCTTCAATTAACTTTTTTTTTCTTTTTTTTTTTTTTAAATTCGTTTCATTTTTACTGTTTTCTCTCCATTTTTAGTATTTGTTTTAATGGAAATCGTAAACTAATTCGAATTATTCTTATTGCATATATTTATATATTCTTTTTCTTTATTTCTTTGCCTAATTTCCCTTGAAACTTTTATAAATTTAATTTGCCGTTTTAGATCTTTATTTTATTTTTAATTTCATTATTTACTTCTATTCATAAGTATTTTTATGCGCAATAGTAAAAAGCTACTTTTTTTTTAGTTACAAAAACTTACGTCTCGATACTTACGTCATATATATATCACGTAACGTTAAAACGCGTAGCTTTGAATAGGTAAAAATTTCGATTAAGAATTTTTGGATTTCATAATAATCTCATTTGGCGGAAATATTATAATTATCTCATTTCTCATTAATAATATACTACATTTTGTTGAAATAGATTAATAATTATGCCTATTCTCGACGAAATTATTCGCGAGATAAGAATTGATTCAATTAAGAAATGTTGAAATTATGGCAAAGTTAATAGATAATGTCAGCAATTACTTCATGATTTCATCATTTTGTCGTAAAAAATAACTTGAAAATTTTTAAAATTGAAATTATTTGATAAATTTGATTGATCAAAAGCAAACTTTCACTTCATCGTCATTCCTTCCTAAAACTTGACAGTTGTTCCGTAACACATCATATGTCTTTTCTTTCCTTTTTTTTTTTTCTTTTTTTTTTCACTATTAATAATTATTGAAATCTGTCTGAATGAAGAAAAATTGCTAAATATCAATAATAAATACATTTTCGTGAAAGAAAAAAGAGAGAGAAATAAAAAGGAATAACAAATTTAAATGTTTCGAAATGTTGATTTTCATGTTTGAAAATTTTTGCGAAAAACAAGTAATAAATTTTCATCAATTTTTTTGTCTTCCTTTTTTCGTCTCATTTTTTTTGCTTGCTTTTTTTGCTTAAAAAATTTTTCAGTTGAAACATTCATCTTAAATCATAACATGAAAATAACGATGAAGAGAACATAAACAAAACAAAAATGATTGATCATTTGATGCAGGATATTTTCTACATTTTTTACATTATTAACATATTTGCTCATTTCTAAACATATTTAAATCATTTAAAATAAAAGAACAAAAGAGAAAAAAAAAAAAAAAGAAGAATGATTTTCTTTTCTTTTATTTATTCTTTATTTGTTTCAATGAGATACTTTCATTTTAATTTTTCATTACAGAAGAAAAAAAATGTAAATATCAAAATGATTTGCTTTATTTTTTATTTTTTCAATGTTCGCAACTTGTCACAAAGAAAAAGAAAAAAAAAAAGGTTTAATGATTAGAAAAAGGAAAAAATTGACTACATATTGGAAATTGAATAAATAAATGCATTTATAAAAATTCAATCTTTACTTTGCAATTTTCTATGCACCTATGATACTAACTGAAATTTAACTTTTTAAATTTTAGAAATAGAAAAAAAAAAATCTTTAGCTAATATCATAAGAAAAAGATAATATTTCAATTTCAGGATTAGATAATTAGAGCAATTGAAATTTTCATGAAACACATAAATCAATCTAATGAATGTGCATTCTTTCCAAAAAGAAAATTCTAGTTTTGACTTGATTTTCAGTAAATCGGTTGACAATTTTTTAGCTAGGCCTGGCTTATCTTTTTAATCTTATCATTTTGATGATAATTGGTTTCCTAGGAGATCATACATATATATTTTATTATCAGAAAAATTTATAGTGTTAAATTCAATAATTTTTCTTTTTAATTTTTTTAAATAATTTCAATAACTAAATCATTCAATAATTTTCATCAATTCAAATATTCGTACAGAATTTGATCATTTTGTAATATATTTCAATGTCATTATTAAATAATTATGGTAACAATTTCTGGTAATTAATTAAATTTTAGGAAAATATTAATAAATAAAATTTATTTCAAAAAAAAGGAAAGAGAAAAAAATATTGCATTAATAAATAAATATAAAGTTCGATGAGCATTTAAAAAATAAACGATTTGAAAAAAGTAAATGTGGCATTAATTATTCTTATAATGATAATAATAATGGTTGCTATTTTTATTAGCCTGTAATGAAATAATTAAAAACCAATAGTAGTAAAATTTAGTGCTAGATTTGATTATAAACAAATGACAGAACCAAAATTGAAACTTTTTCGGATTTGATTTGCTCAAAGATGATGAAAACGATAAATCGGAGAAGGGCAAAGAAATTATGACGATAAATATATGTTTGGAAAGTTTTCGGCTTTTTAAACTTTTTTTTTTTTTAAACAAAAAAAAAATGCTATTGCTTCGTAAACATTAAAAATGAAAGAGATAATTTTCTTATCATATCATTGCGACATATATATGCATGTGTTTGCATGTATTATCATTAACAAGTATGAAATGATAACTTTGTAAATGATAAATATATTGTATTGAAAGAAAGAAGTATGAAAATGTATTGAATTGAAAAATTTTCAAATAAAAAAGAGAGAAAGTTTAAGAGAAATAGTAAAAGTTGAATGATATGATAAGGTGATGATATATGTGTATATCTAATTCTGGAAAATATGATTAATTCATAAAACATTTCAATTTCTTATATTTCTATAATAACTTGAACTGGTAAGAACTAAACTTATTCGAAGCTCATAAAAATTCATAAGAACTTAACTTATAATAGATTTTCATTTTTTATCGAAATTATATATTAATGATTTAGAAATAATTTTGAGTTCTTTTTCATTCTTTCTTTTGCATCAAACATGAATTGTTGTACAAAATTAAAATCAATTAATTCTTTTGAAGCAAAATATTATAATATATTTACACGAAATTCCTTCCTTTTACTATGATTTTCCGCAAATGACATAATCATATTACCTTCTCATGTATAAAATTATAATCGGATAATATCGATATTCTAATATTCATAAAATCGTAATTTACTAATACCGTTATTCATAGTACTGTAATATTCGTAAAATTATACTGTAATATCCATAAAACCGTAATTTATTGACTTCAATATCCATAAAACCGTAATTTATTGACTTCACTACTGTTACATTCCCAAAACCGTAATCTGATGATATCGATGCTCTTATACTCATAAAATCATAATCTGATGATACTGATATTATTGTATCCATAAGATCGCAATCTAATAATACCGATATTGTTATATTCATAATACTGCAATTTTTTGTAAAGCTATACTGTAATATTCATAAAACCGTAATCTAGTGATATCAATATCGCTATATTCACAGTATCGTAATTTAATGATATCGATATTTTAATATCCATTAAAAAAAAAAAAAATAGATATATTATAATGATTTTGTTAAAGAAAAAGATCATAATGTGATGATAACAAGATTATCATATTATAATAAAATACGAATTTCTTCTTTCCATTTATTTTTCAACAATCTATTAGCAACTAACAAGTTAACAGAAAACACTTTTTTTTTTTTTGAATAACACAAAAAACAATTCCGTGTATATTTGTAAGAGAAATCGAAGTATTTTGTTTTGATGGACGAAAAATTGACAAAATTTTATATTACACATTTTCATGTTATCATCTGTTTCAAAATTTTCTATTTTTTATTTTTTTTTTTTAACATTTTAGCCTTCTTATCAATCAGTCATATTGTATGTAACTGTATGATAAATGATATTATTCATCATTTTAAAAAATATAGTATTTAATGGCAAAAAAAGGAAAAAAAAAGAAAAAAAAAGAAAAAATAAAAACTGAAATAAATCAAGCACCACTTCCTATTACACATATAATTGACTTATTTTAGCGAAAAAAAAAAAAAAGAAAAAACGAATTGCTTCTAAATATCAAAAATTATACATAAATATTAATTAGGTAAAAAAAATACATATTAACAATAGCATTTCATTTAATTATTTTACCTAAATGACATGATTTAAACGATTTTCTTTTTTAACTTCTCTTTCTCTTCTTATATTTACATTTTTCAAAAAAAAAAAAAAGAAAACTTTGTATTTTCATTTTTCCATCTATACAAAACTTTCTTCTTTCATTTTTTTTTCCTCTTTTTTAATTTTCTTTTTTTCGTTCTTTTTATTTTTTCTTTCTCTCTCTCACTCTTTCTTTCTCTTTTTTTTTTTTTTAAACTTTAAACATATGGCTACATCAATACAAAAAAGCTCCAATTATTTCTTACTTTATTCTTTCTATAAAGAAAAAGCAATCTGATGAATTTGGCTACTTTTGAGAAATTATTAGAACATTTTCGTGACAAGAAAAAAAAGAAAAAAAAAAATGAAAAACGATGGAAAAAGTTTTATTTCTCTCTCATTTCTTTCTCTCTCTCTCTCTTTCTCTCTCTCTCTCTCTCTCTCTCTCTCTCTTTCCTGTAACTCAAATTTATGTCTCAGTATTAAAATTTATTTTTTTAATGATTGAATAAGATTAAACAAACAAAATATCTAGAATTGATTTTCATTTAGTTCAACATTCAAAATTAGTATATTATCTCTACCATATTGAAAGCTAATTTCTAATATTGAAATATTTGAAATTATAAAAGCTTAGCGATTAATTTACACAAAATGATTTATCAAGTTTTTAATATTAAAAATATTCGAAATATAAAATTTGAATCATACAAATAACTTTTTTTTCTATGATAGGCTGGAATTTTTGTTTTTGATGAATTGCAAGCGAAACTTGATTATAAATTGAATGTCAATCAAATCGAATTATTTTGAATAACAAGAAAAAAAAAAAAAAAAAAAGAGGAAGTGGAAAAAAAAATGTTTGCATTCAAATAGCAACTAAAAAGAAACGAAAAATTACATCATTATTGAACTTCAAAAAAAAAACATTTGTTAAAATTGATGAAATGAAAAATTTGTTGAAGTGAGAAACGATGAAAGAATGAAATATTAAATTTTTATATTTTAATTTAAAAAAAAATTCATGCCAAAATTTTTTCCATTACTAAATATTTTTACAAATTATTTTAATATTATTCACCATATTATTTGTTCATAAATTATAAGTTGAATGAAAAATCAGTTCTTATTTTAGTACAATTTTAACTTTTAACTTTCATCTTAAATTTTAGTTTGTTATTACCAACTATATTTTCCACAAGTTATCAGCAGTAAATATCGATTAATTCGTTTAAATTTGTCTATCTTATCAACTTTACTTCATAGATTTGAATAATATTGCAAAGTTTACGAATGCAAATGAAACTTTATGTTAAAACTTAATTGATGTTTTAAATGAATATCTATTAAAAATCTATAAATAAGTCAAATGTGTGTGTGTCAAATTTCTCAATTTGTTTGTAACTTTGAAAAGATATAATATTGAAATAGCAACAGCAATTTTCTTATTTCTCTTTTTCAAGTTCTCATCATTCGACATTTTCTGACTATTTTCTAAGATTTGGAAAAAATGCAGAAAAAAAAAGTAAATAATTAAAATAAAATAAAAGCACAAAAAAAAAAAGTCAACAAAACATAACGAAGGTAAGTATTTGTATTATTTTTTAACAAATTTAAACAGTACAAATTTTTACAAACATAATGTTGCAAGAAAAAAAGTTAGGAAAAGATTTTCACAAAAACAACTGTTGATAATTTTTTTTTATTTTCACTTTTATTATTTATGATTTCTGATTTTCAATTCTTTAAATCTTTTCTTTTCCATTTCTTCTTTTTCCATCCTTTTTCTCTCTCTTTCATTCTATCTTAATTAAGTTCTAAATTTTGATTATTCTATTTCCTAATCTAAATTCGATGATGAATACAGATAAGGTAAATGATCACATGATTATCATTTTAAATAATTTTTCTATTCTAGCATTTAACAAAAATCTTCTAAGATACCAAATACTTTTCATCATAATATCATTTTAGTTTTCTTATTTGTTTTGTTTGTTAAGAGTAAAAAAAAAAAAAAAAATGAAAAGGAAAGAAAACGAAGAAAAATGTTGTTGATATTTAACAAATATTATCCTATCAGTCTTATCAGCAGACTGCATGATAAACTTTACAAAATATAATTTTGGAAAAAAAATTTTTCGCAAAACGATGAAAAATGTTACATTTTCAATATATTACATTTGCCAATAAGGGAAAATGAAAAAAGAAAAATAAATAATAAAATAAAAGACGAAAAGTTAGCAAGTAATTCAAACTGAAATGATCTGGTTGCTCATTATTGGTCATTCAAAATATCAACAACAACAACAATAATACGAGCAATTTTTTAAAAAAATTTTTCGAAAATAAAAATCAATAACAATAATTACTATTATTATTGTTTTTTGTTGTTGTTGAATGACCAATGGTCAATGACCAATCAATTTCAATGGAATATTCGCTACTGCTGCTACTACTGCCACTGCTATTAATGCTGTTGTTGTTGTTATTATTGTTGATAGATGTGGATGGATGACCGATGACCGATGACCAGTCCGAGTGGAATATTTGCTAAGTGCTGTTGTTTTTATTGTTATTGTCGTTCAAATGACCGATGACCAAAGGTCAGCGTAAGTGTATATGTATATATATGTATCAATCTGTCTGTGTCAAATCTCTATAATTATGCATATTTTCTATCCTTTTGCTAATTTCTGACCTCTTTCTTTTGATTACTATGACAAAGCTAATTGTGAGGTTGAAAGATGAAGATTGTTTCGGGAAGAAAAAGGAAAAATATAAATGCTGGAAGAACAGAAGTTTTGAGTGATAAGAAAAAGAAAAGAAAAGAAAAGTGGAATATATTGTTATCGAAAATTTGGAAATTATTTCTTTATTTTTTATTTTTTAGAAGAAATGTTACAGGAATTGAAAAAGAAGAAGGAGAAGAAGAAATTGTTAATTATAATGCAAATAATGATATATTATTGTCTCTTCCCCGTAACCTGTTATTTCTCTTTTTTTTTTTTTTGTTGTATTCGTTAGACAAACAAGGTTGACAAAAATGAAGAGGTTGGAGAGGAAGGTTTGTTAAAGAGGACAAGGGTCACTATTAAGTTTATCGAAAATGTCTCCTTTTTTCTCATTTTCTTTTTTTTTTTTTTCGCATATATTCTATTTCTCTATCGAACCAAATTTTTTCATTTATCTTTAAAACGTATTGCAACAACTTGACAATATTGTGACAAATACAAACATAAATACACATTGATAGAGATAGATAAATAATGCTGCATAAGTTTATGTCAAATAATTTTGTTTCTTCATTTCGTATAGCTAAGAATATCACGATATTATGTTATTACGATATTGCAATACTATAATATAGTGATACCGTAATATTATATCATAATACGGTAGAATCTTATCATATTATAATAAAAATACTGTAATGTTGTAATATCATAATATGATTACGCAGCGAAACCATGATTTCATAATACGATAATATCGCAATGTCATATGATGCCATCGTAATACAGTACAATATGATAACTGTAATATCATAATGTGATAATAGCATGATATTGTGATATTACAGTATGACGACAGCGCAACACTGTAATACCGTAGTATGATGATACTTCTAATACCATGATATTACAATATGATGATATCGTGATATCATAATATTACAACATGAATACACAGAATGATATCGTAATATGATGATACTAGCAATACTCTAATATTACAGTGTGATGATAGGATGAATAATACTAATGATAATATGAACATAACTGGTGATAAGTATGATGATAGCACTGATAAACATGAATGTTGAAATGGTGGGAGATTATAGATATACATACATATCATATTGTTCTAAATTACAATAATATGGAAGAGACAATTGAAACTTTTTGATTTAAATCGAGCATTATTAATTCTTTCAATCGTCTGCATAATTTAGCAGAAATATATTGTATTCAAATACTTCTTATCAACATTATATCAGAATTGTTTGATCAGCTACTATAGTGATATATTTGGCAATGATATCAGTTATGACCAAGCATAAACTTTGATCCAAAAAGGAATCAATGATTGTAAATTATAAAATTATTCCAATTAATCCAACTATTCAATCAATCATTTTGCGCTAAGCTAAATTTTTTTTTTTTTTCTAATCAAAAAATTAGATAATATGAAAGATTCATATTTTGACATATTGTAATAATTGTTGAAGAAAATTTTCCAAATTAAAATTATTTAAATTAAGGAAATGAACAATTTTCAATTCTAAATTATTTTTCCTAATAATATATCGCTTCTTCTTTTCCATTCGTCGAAAATTTTTATTTCTTTAACTTTTAAATAATTTTAATTTGAAAAATTTTTTTCAAAAAACTTTTCATTCGTCAAAAATCAAAGCAATGTCTAATTTGAAAATCGACATTAAAATCGACGTTTTTTCCAAGCATCCATTAAGTGTTTGTTTACAGAGGTAAAAAAAAGGAAGTAAAGGGAGGAAAAAAAAAGAATGAAATGAAAGTAAAATAAACAAAAACCCATGGAGAACTATTTGAATTGATAGATAGATGAAGCAGCACAGGATGATGACGACGAAATAGGTGCCAGTTTTATCAGCAAGAAATGATAGTTAAAGGGACAACAATATATACGATGAAATAAATATTTGAAAGCAAAAAGAAAAAAAAAAAGAAAATATGAAAATTTATTTTTCAAATAGTTATTTTTATTTTATAAAAATTTTCGTAATTAAAATACTAATATTACAAAAATCTGCCTTATTTCATTTTTTTTTTAATTTTTAAAATTAAATTTATCAAATTCCAAGTACTAATAGAGTAATTCCTGATGAATATATGCATGGCACAGTTATGAATTTTAATTAATATGAAAGTTAAATAGTTTTTGCTTACATGTAAAATAATAATATAATTTTATTCGAAATAGTATGTGAAAAAGCAACCTCCATGAACATATTTATATATTTATGTACAGTTATGAATTCAAGCTAATATTTGACATCAAATGACTTTTACATTACATGAAATAATATTGTAATTTTATTCGCAAATTTTGCGTAAAAGAGCAAGCACCGTTAGTATTTATGTAAACGTATGCAGAGTTATCAATTTGAATATTTAGCTTTAAATGATTTTTACATTTTCGTGAAATAATATTACAATTTTTTTTTCAATACTTTATGTAAAAAAATTGTTTTTATTTTCACGTATAATCTCATAGATTATTCCAACACGCCTGCATCATCATTCTCCTCCTAATTACAAAATTATAAGTCAAATTCGATATAATCAAGTTAAAAAAAAAGTCTATAATTTGTTAACTAATCCAAGTTAATCCATTTAAAGTAATTATTAACAAAATGAACATTTGACTTTGTATTCGGCCATTTCATGAGACTTCTTTTAGCTAATATTAATTTTTCGGGGAAATGAATTTAGCTGAACTGTAATTCTATCAAATCAACTTTTTTTTTTTTTTTTTTTTATCCATTCCAAAGAAATTAAATATTCAAATTTGTTAAATTTAGGACTGAAATACAATTCAACATATAAAATTTTTCTTATCTTTTTTTTTTTTTTTGTTTCCAATACTTTCCCACTTCCATAGCATTTATGACTAACATTCATTTTATGTTTTGATAAACTTTTGAAACAAGAAATTGTTTTATTTTCAATCTATGAAATTTTTTTTTTCTTTTTTTTTTTAAGAAAAAGGAAAATAAATACGAAAAGAACATTCATGCATGTTAATAAAAATACTGATTGATACATTTTTCGCATATTTATTCGTCTCCGTTCATTTTCTAAACCGAAGAATGCAATATAAATAACAATTTTCTTTACTGAAAAAATATGTCATCAATGATATTATCGTTAATGAAATTTCCTATTATTACTATTATCTCTTTTATTCATCATTTTTCTTATCTACTATGTCCCTTTCTTCTCAAATCAGACAAGCAATCTCATTAATCTATTCATTTATACAATTAAATGAATAAATGAGCAATCAAACGAAAAGTTAAGTTAACCTTTTCCAGATAATACAATGTGCAATTCTATATCTATATATCTATTTTATATACATAAAAATGTAAACAGAAAAATATTGTTACCACAGAAAGTTTCAATTTCTTCACCGATTGATTTGAAATTTTGATACAACGTTGCATTCAAATAAGCGCATGTTTCCATATAGATATACTTACTTTTTTTCTATGTCTCCTAAGGATTAACATGTTTCTGCCAAAACGTCGCAAAGATAGACATATTTATCATGATAAAAGTTTCCCGCCAAAACGCTCCGATTAACAGATGAACAAAATGAGATTAACCAATCATAAGGCGAAATGTTAGAAGTTAGCAAAGGGGAGGAGTGTTGAAAGGATTTAAAAGATTCGGATTTTGACATAATCAATTCAAGTTCGGCGACAATTCGAGTTCAAGAAACAGTTCAGCTCGAAGTTTCTACGCTGATACAGCGATAGTTTTGCAGCGAAACAGATCGACGAACCAACAGCAGCAAATCGTCAGTCGAGAAATTTTATTCTTTTATACAAATGAAAAAGGAAAGAATAATTCAGTGAACAATTTGTTTGGATATTCTCAAATAATTTTCGAGAACAGTTCGAGTGCAACTGATTTGTTTTAGTTCATCCAAATAATGTTTCGCAGAAGATCAAACTTAGGTCGTCGTACTCGCGCAGCTGAAGTATTAGTTGCAAATCAAACCAATCCAACCAGACTACAAACCAAATTACAAACTATCAGATTTTTTCTCCAACACTGGAAATATTTGCTTACTCTTTCTTTTTTTTTTTTTCCATTTAAACAGATTGAGTTATAGCATCGCATATATAAAAAAAGCATAAAAACATGCGCGTATTCGAATGTAACGTTGTATTTTTTTCTTTTTTCAAAACATTAAGTAAGAACTTTTAGAGAACTAAGATTTAGAATAATATAAATAAGGCTAGTATTTAAGAACATTTGGAGATTTGGGATTTTGAACGTTGACGTTTTTATTTATATAGACTAGCTGAATCGGCCACAAGGGGATTAGTCGGGTATAGCTAGTTAATAAATCAGAAAATAAAACACTTAAAAAAATGGATATGGAAAAAAAAAGGAAACTTTTTCCTTTTAACTTTTTCCGAGTAACACAATATGCAAATTAATTAGTCAATTCATGAAAAAAAAATTTATTATGCATTCCCCCTTTTTTTTTTTGAAATATTTCAAACGTAAGAGTTAAATTAATCTTTTCAAGTAGCGTGTGAAATTAACTGAATTAATTGATTAATTCAAAAAATGAAATGTTCGAAAAAAAATTGGAAATAAAAATTAATGGATTTATTCAACCTGTCTAATCTTACGATCTATCTATAAAATAATGGAAAAATAGTATTAGTATTAGTTAAAATTTTGTTCAATATTGAAATGAAAATCCGGAAACGTATTGCGTTGTTATGAATTGTTGACTTTAGCGTCACTGAGCAAATAATACCAATATTACCAATATTGCTGTTTCATCTTCAATTGCTACAAAACAATATATTTTAAAAAAGCGATACAATATGAAAGAATTTGATTTTAATCAAAACTGAAATCATAAAATTATTATCTGAAATCAAAAAAAGAAGAAAAAGCAATGAAATGAACATTTATGTCTGTTGCAATTCACAATTATATAAAATTTAAATGACATTCTTTTTTTTTTCCTTTCTCAATTTCTTGTACAAAATAATACTTTTCTTATAAATGGCCAGCAATGTTATCGTTAGGATTTGGCCATTTGGCATATATTTAATTTCGTTTCATTTAATTTCACCAATAACTTCATCGAATGATAATTAATAATTCGAAAGATTCAATTTGTAGTTCAAATCAAATCAAAAATATTTATAGAACGGTAAATTTGGGAAGAAAAGAAAGAAAACTTTGGTGTTTTTCTTTTTCATTCAAAAAACGGAAAAAAAAAATCATAATGGCTCATAAAAGAAATTTTATAATATCATATATTTGTATACAAAAATTATTTCGCGAATTCATTTATACAAAATTCTCGATTAGAATTCTCGATTAAAGTAAACATAAGATAATGTGTCATTCTGATTTATATCAATTAAAAGTTACAAATATCTTATTTCCAATGTTTCATTCTTAATTATAATGTATAAAAATTAATATATACCTTGCGGAATATTTGATGTTTTACACTTAAATTGCAATGTTAAAAATAAACATACGTTTACATCTATCCGTATTTTACCCAAATTTTATCCATTTCAAATTTATTTTTCTACGATTATAAGCTGCAGCATTTAGTATTTTCAACTTTTGCTACATACATGAGATAATGATATAAAAACAGCGATAATTAAATTCGAAATATGATAATTATACACCATAATTTAATAAAGAAGCATATTATATTATAAATTCGATTTAATATTCTAAACATAAATTTAACTTGTTGGGATTCTTCAAGTATTTAAACATCTAATTATTAATTTATATAATATTTGACTTCTACTTTATGTTTATGATATTATCAAGGTATAAATATTTGTACGTTGTTTAAAAGTTTAAAAGATTTCATAAAAGTTTCATTTCTTTAAGTACTAGATTAATCAAACATTCTTTTTTTATTTTCTTCCAAAGCAAGAAAGCTTTATTTTAGTTATCAATTTTATTAATTCAATAATAAATAAAAGATGAAGAAAAAATTTTGAATAATACTTCAAAAAATTATTTCTATTTTTTTAAAAAATTAATTTTTTATCAAAATTCTTTCTTTAGCAGCACGATGATAATTCAAAAAAAAAAAAAAAAATACAATAAATCATCATTTAAACAATCAAATTTATATATATATATATATATATATATATATATATATATATATATATATGTTCTCTAACCAAGTAACAATATTTTTAGTAAATATGAAGTGCAAAAAATATTAAATCGAATGGATTATTCTATTGACCTTTTTGGATGAAAACGACAAGAAAAGAATGTGAAAGTTTAAAAAAAAAAAGGAAAAGGAAAAGTACATGAAAACAATTTGAAACAGTCCTACACTTTCTTGCTTATTTGTTTCAAAATGTCCTTTTTGTTTTTTTAAAACTGAAAACGATAATAATATCCCGTTATGAGCAAGCAAATATTTTTTTTTTTTTGCTTTTTTTCTATTCTCTTTTCCGTCTTTTAATCATTTGTTTGTTTGATAATGATGATGATAATAATGATAATAATAATAGCGGTGGAGTGGAGGAGGAAGTGAAGAGAAAAAAATAGAACGAGAGCAGATAAAAAATTCAAGAAAGACCATAAAATTACTTGATTTTTTATATTTTACTTTTTCTTAAAATTGTTGTTGACTTGGGATTTTTTTTAGATGCAAATATATTCATTTTTTTTTTTAAATTATTTTTGTAATAATTCGATTATAATTTTTACTCAGTTTTAATTTTAAATAAATGAAATAAAAACAATTAATTTGTAAAGTTTAAAAGTAATGTTTGAGCTTTTAACAAAACAATAATGTAATATAAATAAATAATAATAACATAATAAAATATAAAATATAGCATAAATAAAGCGCGAACAAAATAAACATCAAAATAAGCACAATAATAAACAAATGACATAACAAAATATGCGATAAATAATAAAGATGAAAAACAAAAAAGTAATAAAAAAGAAAAAAAATTGGATGCAATTTGGCGCAGTAACTCTGTATATAATCAATAACGTAAATTAAAAATGTCTAAAATAAAATTGAAAAAGCATGTAAAGACTGATAGTGTGGTAACGCTAAATTTATTAATCAAAAATACTCTACCATTTTCAGGCCTTTATATATAAATTGAATCATTAAATTTCCAAGTATCACACCCAATTAATTCTATTCATTTATTAAGCATTGAAAAAAAAAAAGAAGGAAATATGCAAGTAAGTTATCATTGCATGTTTGCTTTACATAATAACAACGAATATAACAAAAATATTAAAAGAAATTTAAACGAAGGAATTAATTCAACTTGCTCAATTGAATAGAAAAAATTATTACACAATCATTTTGAAACAGCTCCATTTGAGCATTCGTTATAGAATTATTCATTAAATATTTGATATTATCAAATCAATTGGTAAACTTCGCATGTTATTGTTTACCAAATATGTTTAGAAATGTTAAAATTTGCAAAAAAGAAACTTTTTTCGATTTGTATCATATACTTTAAAAAACTGCTTCCATGCTGGGATGAAAAATTTATTTTTCTGTTTGAAAAAAATTGAGTGAAAACATAAAAATACCCATTCGTCTTGTTGTACTCAGTTTTTCATATACAAAAAAAAAAAAAAAAAAAAAAAAAATTTAAAAAAAAAAAAAAAAAAAAAAAAAAAAAAAAAAAAAAACCATGCTAGGATTTTTTTTTTTTTAAATCGACAATTGCATTTGCACGAACATATGTGTCATTTGCAATCGATGTTGAGATATTTAGTCACATACAAGATATTCGTTCTTTTAATTTGACAATTCGATTGTTTCCGTATTTCTATAGTTTTGTTATAATATCTTGGATTATTTGTTGATAGTAATAATTGTGCTGTTATTTCGACTTATAAACTTTGCCGAATAATATTTAATGACAAAGAATGCAGCACATTTCAGTACATTCATGAATTCGATAATGATACTGCTAGGATTTTTGAAATCTTCTACTTTCCTCGTTATCACTCACCTTTATCTTTTATCATGGATTACTTCTTGACCTGCTCGGATATCATAGCAAATATTTGCTTATACTTAGCCTAATCTTGGGACCGAACAGTTCAGTCCATCGTTTGGTCTGTGATGATTTATCCGGAGAATTTCATTGTACCAAATCAGATTTATTCCTTTCCATTATTATTTCTGCTATGAATGAAGAAAATAAGTTCCTTTATCAATCTTTTATGTGTGATTATGACTTATTTATATATGAGATAGATATGAAATTAATCGCTGAGTATGAATGCTACTGAATGAAAATTTCAAAGTGAGGTGTTCAGGACTTCTCCGAGCTAGCAAATACAACTTTTCGGGAAAATTTTCAGTCTCAGAAAATATCATGGATTATATTTCAATCCTATTTCCAAAATGATAAGACATATTTCAATATTTCTAGCGAACCAATATGCTCAATTTAGAAAATCTAACTTTTTCTTTGGCTTATCATCCAACAAGTTCAAACTACCAATAAATCTCGTATTTGTATTTTATTTCTTTCAGAAAGGAAAGAAACATAAAAAATAGGCAAAAAATATGTAGTACTTTTGCATCTCGTGAGGAAATATGCGAAAAACTTACAGTAGAAAAAAAAAAGATGAATGATCTTGAAGGAAGGAACTATAACAAATTTTTCAAAATTAAAAAATAATACAATATTTCCAAATGCAATTTTGATTTAATGGCCTACTAAATATAAAAATATTTTGATGTAAAAATGAATAAAAAGTCAATTTAATATCATATGCAATATCTACAAGAGAAGAAAATCCTGTGATCAAAATATAAAAATTATAAAAGAAGTATTTCAATTCAGAACAATTTGAAACTATAAACGTAAAGAAATATAATTTGTAAATATTCAATATAAATGAGTTTTATGTAAACATTCCTGTTTGGCGCTATGTTTTTGTATCTTTTTAAATCATATTTTAGCTACTGTACACCGAATAATCACTTTCACTGCTCATCCTACATTCCATCATTTCTGTTTTCAGTTCATTGGCAGAAGTAGGATCCGGACTAGGGTCTGACTTAGAATCGTTATTTGCACTAACATTACCATATTCTTTACGACAGGTTTCATCAACAGTGAACTGTACTGCATCAATTGCTTGTCTCGTGCGCAAAAAATACATTCCAGTTTTTAGACCCTGTAAGAATTCAAAATCTTGAAAAAATGAAAATAAATACAAATATTTGTCAATTTTTACCGAAATATAGGAAATTCACACATCGAAAATGCTCATACATACCTTTTGCCATCCATAAAAATGCATACTGGTAATGTTACTGTAATTGGGACTTGCTATAAATATATTTAACGATTGCGACTGATCGATGAATGCACCACGATCAGCAGCCATATCAATAATATCCTTCAATTTAAATCCGTAATTATTCCAATTAAATTCTCATCATTTAAGTAAAATAACTGCATTCTGCACCCCAAACAATTCAAGAATCCACAAAAACCCTACTTTTCAAATTTGATTATTATTAGCACTTACTCGTTGCGACATTTCCCAAACCGTCATATAAAGATCCCGGATTTCTTGTGGAATTCGTTCAATATTCTGAATCGATCCTTTGTTTTTAATTATTTCCAATTTCATATCATCATCCCATAAGTCGAGATCCATTAGATCGTTCACAAGGTGCTTATTAAAAATCTTACAAAAAGATTAAAATAATTCTGTAGGGAACGAAATGTTATTTGAAGAAATACAAAGGATAAAAAAATCATTTTGGGATAATCCACTCAAAAATCAATAAAACAGCTTAAAACTTTACCTGAAAATTTCCGGATAAGACATTACGGGTGTACACATTGCTAGTATAAGGCTCAATACTTTCATTATTATCAAGTATTTGAGCGGTTGAAGAAGTAGGCATTACTGCCAATAATACACTATTCCGAATGCCGTACATTGCAATTTTCTCACGTAAAGTTACCCAATCCCATTGATCTGTTGGCGTCACATTCCACATGTCAAATTGTAAAATTTGAAATACATTTATTACTGATTTTTATGGAAACACATTTCAAAACATAAAATTTAAAGATCAGTGTTAATGAAAAATTGGAAAAAAAATTTTCAAAAAATCAAATTTGAGAACTATTGAAAGGTGCTATAATATAACACAAAAAGTATTAAATCATCAAATACTAACTCCCTTGCTAATAGGAGAATCTTTGTAACTTTCATATGGACCTTGTTCTCTTGCAAGTTCACAAGAAGCTTCAAGTGCTGCATAATACATCGTTTCAAAGATTCGCTTATTGAGATCACGAGCTTTCTCACTAGTAAATGGATATCTGAAAATCCAATGAAAAATCCAACAAATTTATTTGGAAATTTCATAACATTGTAACTATTGAATCAAGAATCTATGGAAGTAAGTTAAAAAAAGAAATAAAACCGCATAAGGATAAAAGTATCAGCTAGGCCTTGAACACCAATGCCAATCGGACGATGTCTCTTATTAGATCGTTCCGTTTCCGGTACTGGATAATAATTGCGATCAATAATTTTATTCAAATTTTTAACCACTACCTTTGTGACCTAAAATACAGTCATATTTTCTATAAAATGAAGATTCACAATAAATTCAGCATTCAATTAGAACTGGTTTTGCTTCAGAAGATTATTCTTTCTTTTTTCCCATAAATTTATATATGTATATACCTCACGTAGTTTTTTGAAATCAAATATCTTTTCTGATGTAACAAAACGGCTCAGAGCAATGGATGCCAGATTACATACGGCAATCTCTTCACGAGATGAATATAGTACTATTTCAGTACACAAATTGGAACATTTGATGGTACCTAAGTTCTGTTGGTTAGTTTTTCGATTGCACGTATCCTGAAATTTCAAGATTCATTTGATAAAGAAATCCAATAGTTTCTTTACAAATAATATTTCAAAAACATATTTTCTCATTAACGAAATCCGAAAATTACAGATTTATCGATCTCTGCTTTGAATGATTAACTATAATGCATGTACAATTGAAGGAATACACAAATTTATATATAAAAAAAGATAAGTACAAGTAAATGAGACTTTGAAAATAATTAATAGCCTTTACTATAAACAGAACAATTGCATCTAAAGCATATTTTATATTATTTCAAAGGAAAGTTAAGCGATCTTTGAAACTGACATAACATTACCTTGTATACCATATATGGCATACCAGTTTCTATTTGAGTAAAAACGATCGTTTTCCATAGCTTTCTAGCAGGTATTTGCCTTCTATACCGACCTTCTTCTTCATATCTACAAATTTTTTTTTTTAAATTTAAAATCTAAAGTCATTTTTCATACCTACCTTATCTCATAAATAAAAAAAGGATGCGTATAAAAACTTTTTTTTACCGTGTGTACACTTTCTCAAATGCTTCGCCCCACGAATCTTCCAATCCGGGACATTCAGCAGGGCACATTAATGACCATATTTTATCGTCACGTACGCGTTCCATGAAAAGATTTGGCACCCATAAACCAAAGAATAAATCACGACAGCGTTCAAGTTCATCACCTACATTCTTCCTCAATTCGAGAAATTCAAAAATATCCACATGCCATGGTTCCAAGTAAATGGCAAATGCACCTGGTCTCTGCAACAAATTTCGATTATTTTCAAGATACAGATTTTACACCCATTCAATACGTAAAAAAACAATAAAAGAACTTAATAATTCGAGAATATAAGAGTTGAGAAAGGAAAATAAAATTTCTAGATAGTTTAAAAAATGCACTAACTTTATTCCCACCTTGATCGACATATCGTGCTGCATTATTAAATACCCGAAGCATAGGTACTAAGCCATTTGCAACGCCATTTGTCTAAATAATGCGAAATTTCTTAATTCAAACTTTCACTTTCTTAAAGCTTCAAATTCTAAGCTATGTTGCAAGTCAAATTACTCATAAACAGCCAAGAGCCTGGTAGTCAAATTTCTCATAAATATTACAAATAAAAGCATCCGTAATATTGTCTTATCCATTTTGATGCAACAAATCTCTAGTACAATGAATTGCTAATTCTCTAGAACTCATAAAAAAAGAAAAAATGTGATAATGAATTTATTTAAACCTGGAATATAAACAAATAAATATATATATGGAAGTTAGGATTCCATAAATTAAAGCTCTCGAAATAGCAATAATACAAAAAAATATTTTTAATTGCTGCTAAAAAAATATTTAGTTGAAAAAAAATAAAAAATAAAAAACTCCCTGAATTAGAATTAAAAAAAAAAAAAAGAGATACAGAGTACTTTAATATCTGTTTATTTATTATTAAAAACAAACGAATCATACCATTTAAATTTAAATAATCAGGCGATAAAATCCCCCAAGGATAACCAAATCCCACCTATTCAAAGTGCTGCTATTATCTTTTGGTATTTTGTACCATCAAAATATATCATCAAAATAATATCATCAAAATTCTCAATCGATAAAAAGAAAAAAAAACTTATATTTTAACTTTTTTTGCTCTGTTTGTACTTTGAATAATTAATATTAAGCATATTAAGCACATACTCCAGCAATTGCCGAACCAGTGCCACGTATGCAATGTACATTTAAGCCAATACCACCCGCACTTTTTGAAATTAATGCACATCGTTTCAACGTTTCAAATATGCCTTCAATGCTATCTTCAAACATTGTCAATAGGAAAGATGAACTCATTTGTGCTTTACAAGTGCCACTATTAAAAAGTGTTGATGTTGCATGTATAAACCATCTTTCGGACATCAAATTGTACGTCTGAAATTAAAACCTGATAATATTTGTAACAAATCTGAATTAAATGTCACGATTGTGACATTTAATTCAGATTTTTCAAATTTCCAATTAATACTTATTTAAAATTTATATGCGGTTCTTAATGTAAAGTTAATTTGCATAATGAAATACTTATCTAAAAATTTTGTTAAATTAGATATCATCAATCATACCTCAATAGCAGCTTCGATATTTTCACCGTGAATGCCAAGCGCAACTCTCATCAACATATGCTGAGGACGCTCTGCTAGCTCTTCGTTAGTTTGCAAAAGATAAGAACGTTCTAATATCTTTAAACCAAAGTATGTGTAAAAATCGTCACGTTCGTGAACTATTGCTGAGTCGAGAATCTGAAAAATGGTCTTTAGCAGTATGAAAAGAAATAAAACTTGAACGGGATCATTAAAAGCAAACAAAAAATTAAATGAGAAGAATTCATAAGATATACACCATTTTGCTAAAATACTATTGTATCAATCTTTTTTTAATTTGGAAATTTTTAAGACCTTTACAATTTTAATGAAATCCAATAACTACTTCTAAATCCCTGGCAATGTTGTTTATTAAAAAGGACAGAAACAGCGAATTCACATGAAGTTAACATTTTTCAAATTTACCTTCTTCAACTATTAAATAATCAACTTACGTCTGCGTTATTTTGGATGATATCGAATAATTCTTTGCTAATTAGTGGCATATGTCGACCAGATTTTGGATGTTTAGCATTATACAATCTTCTGGAGACCTTCGAAAACAACTGAAAAAAAAATGTTATTTTAAAACTCTTCAAATCTATGTCTTTTAGTAGATCACATAGTTAACAAAATGCATTTAATTATTACGAAAGTGAAAGTTTCACTTAATTTTTCTAAAAAACTTCTTGATTCTTTCGATTGAATCGAATATATCTAAATGAAAAGTCTTTCTTAAATGAATTATTTAAATTAATTACTATTAGTCTGAAACTGAAAGAATTAAACACTGAAAATTTGATATTGTAATTTTAAAATATCTTTCACAAAATATACATCAGCTGTCATTTTTATCATTGATTGCTGCATCCAAAATAACCTTTTCAGTTTTTTTTTGTAAATTAGAAACAGCAATTCGAGATGCCAAAAGCGCATAATCTGGATGTTTAGTTATCAAATCAGCTGCAATTTTTGCAGCTAAATTATCCAATTCAACTGTTGTTACACCTTTATATAAGCCACCAATCACTTTTTGCGCTATTTCGATCTAAAAAATCATGAGCGATACAATCTCTTAAATCGACGGCGCTTCGAATTTTCAGAAAAGATGCCATTACATGATTTCCAAAAATTTCACTAGTAAACTTGAAAATTGTTTGAAAATTTTTTCAATAATTATTGAAATGCAACATATTATATATTTTACGTGATCTACTCGTTCCTGACTTAAGCCATAGCATAGTTTCATAATTCGATGAGCAATTTTATCGAAAGAAACATCCTCATGTCGTCCATCTGAAATACATATGGTATAAACATAATTATTATATATAATAATCTTGAGTAACAGTTTATAATTCCAACAGTCTAGTATATTCTAAGTACCGCAATTTGACGATTCAACTTTTCAAGCAATACAAATTTTTTTCATTCATCATACGACGGAATATAATTATGCAATTTAGATCTTTTCATGGTCCTTGATATTTATCAGTTATCACTGATTATTCCAGTGATGTTTAATTTATTCAAAAAGTTAAAGAAAAATTCTGCGTGACATACCTCGTTTCACTACGTAACAGTTGGAGGTTCGTTTGATTGGTTGTACCATTGCAGTTAAAGATTATATGAAGAAAAGATTAATAAAACGAAATATTCGTTGAAAATTATACGAAAAGATGACTAATGAACTGAAATATTCGAAATTAAATGGTGATATTCAGGATTATCAGTAACTAATTAATAGTACAGTAAATATAAACTTCAAACAGTTCGTTTCCTTAGATATAAAATCGCTTGTCGTTAATAAAAAATAATCTACCGAAATGCTGCAAAAAATTGAATTCTTCCAAGAACTCCACTTCTCAAATATAATAATCAATTATCACAAAGTATTATAACACATTCCAATACGACCAATCAATTCAATTCCACTATCATTACATAAATGAAGGACGCATTTAGAATAGAACACAACTTCACGACCTTTTTTGATTTTGAAATTTAACATACCCGCCAAAACAATCTTACCATATATTCTTCGTTGCACCACAAAAAAAAAAGAACATTCAGATACTGTACAGGTCAAGAAGATACTCTGGGACAGAAACTGTAAGCGGTACGGTACCGTTATTGTTGATCATAAAGTATGCCCTTCCTCCACCTAATCTAACAGTACTCTAGAAATTGCCGTAGTCTCAGAATATGCCTTCCGCGAAAGTTTTTTAATTATGTATGCTGCGACAGCGATGAATCTTGTTTGAAGAAAAAATTTATTGATAGGCGGAACAGGTTCTTTGTTTTTTTTTCTTTTTTTTTATTTTATTTTATTTTTTTCAAGTTATAAACAATTATTGGATTGGTCGTTTCTTCGCCGATTGTAGAGAATAATACTATTCCTTACTTGTGGAACTGCTGCTACTGCTGGGTCGATTTGTGTTATTGCAAAATTCGAGTTGTAGCTACTTGTTATATCGGTGTAAGAACTCCGAACTTGAACTGAATCTACTCCAAAATTCGAATCTCATAAATCCTTTCTGCGATCCTCCCCTTATTTGATCTCCAACGTGTCGCATCATGATTTGTCGATCTCACTCTGTTTATCTGTTAATCGGTGCATTTTGGCGGTAAATATATCCATCCTCTGATTTCGTCAATATCTTCCCCCTCTTTGACCTTTTAACATTTCTATATACATCTATTTATGTCTTTTGAATTTTTCCGACAGTTCTAATACCGATAATGAGTCCGGCAAATTACCGATGCTCCCGCCAAAATTCACGTCGCAGCATTTTTCAAATTTGAATTGTTTTAAAACTTTCGCAATATCTCCAGCTCTTATCTTACCTTATATTCCAGCTTCATATTGTATTTAAATCCAAGAAAAAAAAATGAGATTTTTTATGATTAATATCAGTATGCACATTTCACTTCTTGCATTTACTACATTATTTAAAAGTGTTTTACAGATGACAACGATCTATATAGACAGTCCAAATGTGATCACAAAGTACTATCAATATACTTTTTTTTTTGCAAATGATTCATTAATATCATCCATTATAGAGATTTAAATTCAGTCGAACAAATTTTTTAATAGAAATTTTTGACATCAAAATAATTGCTACAAAAGGAAATTGATATCATACAGTACAGTAGTATACACAGTGTAGTAGAATTACTGTAGAATATTGAATAAAATCTGGAGAAATTTCTCTTCGAATATCCTAATACTGTGACAATAATATATGAACTATTTGTAATTAATAAAATATCCTAGATATATGTATCAACAAAACTGCACTAAAATTTAATAAAGATCAACGAATATTTTAAGCTCCTAGCAATCCTGGGCTAATAAATCGACAAAGCATATAAATATATTCATTTACTGCCATTCGACTACTTTCAAGACAGCTAATCAAAACATATTTCAAGTTTACCTTTTTATTGCTCTTGCTAAATTTCCTAATTCAAGAGGATCTAATCTATTAGGGAACTAGGTTAAACGTTGAAAAAACATAAATGCAAGTAGAACCGAGAATGATCATAGCATTTCGAAAAATGACAGAAATTAAGCCACAATTTGACAAAAGTCGATTGAAATTTTCCAGTATATTAAAATCAAGTTGAAATTGAATTAAATTGAATATTTAAATAATCACTCTCAAACTGGGATTTTTTAAAAAGTTACTCAAGAATTCGGAGAATTTAGAGGAATATTCACCATTACAAAGCTAAATTATTTTCTCAGTTTAAATCGTATTTTGAAATTTGAAAGTTTAGTTATCAATTTGCCACATAATGTTGCAGACAAAAAACAAACAAATGCATAATTAAAAAACAATATTTAACTATGCTGAGGGAAATATTTATTAGAAAAAAAGAAGAAATATCAAAAATATTTGATATGATTAACAAATGTGAGAAATTGTAAAACTTTTAAGAATTTCAGTCATTCAGAATCAAAATAAACAAACGCAAAATTTTAAAGAAGCTACTAAAAATTCCAAATAATTCTCTTCTTAATTTCTGAAAACTTTACCAACAATCTTAATGGAATCTAACCAGACTTCAATGGGAAAAACAAATGGAGGAACAAAATATATATGCATATATAAACAGTACACTTTGCTTGTACTTCATATATAAATATGTACATATATAATTATTCAAGCGAACTCATGTTTTTATGGATAAAAACCGAACATTTCTTTATTTGTTTATTGTCAGAAAAATCCGAAAGATAGAATTATTGCAAAGAGAACTGTTAAAGGGATTAATGAGAGGATAAATAATGTTTACTACCAGATGGATAAAGTTATATGCCATCAAAACGATAAACAAAGTAAGTGGACCAATCATAAGGCGATATATTGGAGATGAGGGAAAGAAGAGAAGCCCCAAAGCTTTTTGAAGCAAAAGAACAGTTCAAATTCGACAAAATTCGACAGTATAGCAGCATTTCAGAATTCAATTCGGCATAGTTCGACACTTCAGTAGCAATTCAAGTTCAACACAGTTCAGTAGGTTAGTAAAAGTTCGACACAGATCGGCACGATTGTAGTAATAGTTTGGAGTTCTTACATCGGCACAGCAATAGCAACAATTTGAAGTTCAAAGCGACACGACAGCAGTAAAAATTCGACAATTCACTTAAGTGATATTCTTATCTATGAACGACAAAGGAAAGAATAACCCAGCGATCAATTTGCTCGGATATTCTCTGATATTTGTTTGTTACGAAAAATCATTCTTTCATCAATCAATAAAATTTTTCTCAATAAGATGTTACACAGGATATAAAAAATTCTTTCCGACATCATTTTCTGCTGATCTAGCTGAGTTATAATAGCAAGAAGAAACAATCTCCAATCAAATCAGACTACAAATCAAATTACAATTTGATCGGATTCTTTTCCTTAACAGTTTTTGGTCCACGAGACCGGGATATCATCTACAATATTAACAAGCGCTATTCAGGCAAAAGGGAAGATTCTGAAGCTCCTCAGCGAAACGAAAGAAATGGATTGAAAACTAATCTACTAACATATAACAGACGATGAACAATGTGAACAATACGAAAATCAAGTATAATTGAGTGTAATTGATAACAAGATAGAAAGTATCGAATTATATGGCGAGATGTTCATCAGTATCAAAAATAAATGGCTGGATTTCTTGCAAAAGATCTCATTACAACGATAAAAAGAAAAGGAAAGAAATATACAGACATGGTTGAAGACGATCAAGAAATATTGAATTTAATAAATGAAGGAAAAGGAGTATTACTAATTTTGGCCAGATATAAGACGGATGCTAAAGTTGCAATCGAACGAATATAAAGTAAACGAAAAGAATCCTAAAATCAAACGGTCTAAGGGAAAAAAAAAATATTTCAAACGAAGATTTAGCAACCAAGACAAGGAGTGCCATCAAAAAACGATGGGCAGTTAAAGAAAATACGATCTGAAGGCATTGGATTTTTCGGTCAGGAATGTCGGCAAAAGCCGAAAGATGTAATTAGTTGTATATCGATAAGAATGTCTAAAGATCGAATGAAGGAAAGATGTTGACGAAAAGGATATAATCATAATAAACAAGAGATTTTAAAAGTTAAATAGCGCTACGATAATTACTAAAAACAAGGTGGACTGGAAAAATTCAGAATTACATTGAATTCTGCTCATACTGGAAATATTTTAGACCATCTTATGTGATTAAAGAAATTCCAGACAACATTTTGTGGTCAATTTCTTATGATTTACTCAACTTGATTAATCAATTATTGTTGATCATATAAAAATACCATATAGGTAAATAAATTTTTCGTTCTGGCTCATTTTAAATGATGAGCTATGTAATCAGCAATCTATTCTTCCTCATCATCATAATCTATAGTTTTTATTTTCACCATTCTTCGTTATCGTACATGTTGTTGTTGTTTTTATTTCACTCTATAAAAAAAAGAAACCTCTCATCAATTTTAAATCTTTTATCGACCTAAATAATACTTAAATATGCATTTAATCCTAAGACAATTATTCTTAAATATCTATAAGCAAAAACAGAATAATATATTACTGCAAACAAAGCATTCCGAAAACGACAAATTCAAGCATATAAATAAAGATGATTATGAAGAATGATATCATCAATAATTGCATTTTTTGCTACTGCAAAAAAAATTTAAAAAGTTTACCTTCCATTTATAATACTTTTATACCAGAAGGATCGAGTTGTATTTCAATGATAATACTTTTACAATATAACGAAATCTGTTTTAATAATTAGAATTTTATCAATAATGACATTACCGCCAACATGCGCTATGAAACTCTCAAATGTATCATTTTTAAATTCTGAACCACCCAATTTAATGTATAGTGTGTATCTTCTCAAAAATCTATCGTGTAAGAAATAGTATCAAAACATTGCTTGAATTTAAATATGCATTCGCATACTGCATTGAAAGAAATTGATTTTAATAACATTTCCTGTTGAGTTCGTAAAAATTATTTAACGGAAAGCATTATTTTCTTCTTTCGTAAACGAGACATATATTATTTTCATTTATTAAGATCATTCATTACATATGAAAATTTACATAGTTTTTCTTTTTCGACTGTACACTGAATTTTCATCTGTTTTGTAAAAGCATATAATAACATATTTAAGTATATTTTTAACCGCTTTATTTCGTCAAAATATCAATCCATTCTCTTCTTCTAGAAAAAAAAAAAAAAAAAAAAAACAACCAAAAATTGATCTTCATTTTTAATCAAGCTAATTAAATCGCACGCGCATTTTTGCAGATCCAGATTTTGATTAATTATGTGAATTGACGAAAAGAATTATTTAAACCACAATCCTTTAAAAAATAGACGATATGAGGAACAAAGATTTCGGCAGTATGCATACTAAAATTGTAAAGTTTAAACAACATAAGGCCAGACTTCGGTTCTTAGAACTGCACAAGAGGAAAGGACCGAGAAAGGAGATTTGGATAACTGCAGCTGGAAGGCATTAACATCTTTTCCATTCCATGAAAATGCTAGTAATCTAGATGAAATGTTTTTAAATAATATAAAAGAAATGTAATAAAAATAAAACAATGAAAACAATGTATGAAAGCTTTCAGAGTGCAATTATAATTTCGAAGTCATGGTAAATATACAAAACCATTTCAATTAACCAGAAAATGATTTTTCATCCGCTGGTCGCTTTAGACCTCGAATTGTAAGATCATAAACAACTTGTTCAGCTCTCTGAACATCGTATTTCAACGCATCATATCTTCGACGTAATCCATCATTTTTTAAATTTAACAATCGAAATTTTGCATCGAGATCATAGAGAAAATCGGCAATCTGTAAATGGAAAAAGTGAAATTTGAAGTTTTTTCCGGAACATAAAGTCTGAAAATAAAAATTTTAACTTTGAAACTATTTTAAAAAAATTTATACTTTTGAAATTTCTTCCGAAAAACGATATTACAAATGAAAGAAAATAAAAAATAAAAAATATTGCTTCCTTCTTATATCGATGCTTCCTCTCTTCTGATTGCTATATTTATAAACTATATAAAAAGAACTCCAATTAATGCTCTTAAACGCAAGCTACATTAAATTGAAATCTGAAGAGATATTTCAAAAGAACTCCATTTCATCCTTCAAGTAATTTATAAGCAGAAGCACATGTCATTCAAATAAAAATGAAAATAAAAAGGAAATCTATGCAAAAATGAACTTTAAAGGGTAGTATGCTGTTGCCGACAACAACAGCATTAATTGAAAATCGTGACAGCTCATTAGCAAGTTGAAGTAAACCAAACAAATAGTCTTCGACATCTAAATGGAAACCCATTGCTGGATCGACTTTGACTAAAAATATATTTGTTTTAATCATAATAGTATAATTAAAAATCACAATCAAATACAAATAAAGATATTATCTTCAAAAAATAAAAATTAGAAGATAAAATCATCTGGTATTGGTCATTCGATTAGCTCCATGTAACTCATCTTCTGGTTTTCTAGAGAGAAAAAAAGGAAAAACTACATACTGTTGAAGATTTCAGCAACTTTGTCGCGACTCAATAAAATCCCATGTTGAAGGAAATGAGCATACGTCACAACAAAACATAATTTTTGAATAATAAAACGGAAATTATCGTGATATCTGAAAATACAAAAAGTAATTTGTAAATGGGAATTTTGAGGAATAATTCTAAAAAAAAAAATCCTATTTACATCTATTAATCCCAAATTTACTACTTTGTTGTAATCGGTAAAATTTGGGATTCGTTGTCTGAACTGAAAAAGAAAAATTACGAAGATCATATGTGTGCAAATAGCGGCTGTGAACGAGATGACTGTGCAGGCAGTGAATTTTATGAAATAAATTTGAGAGAAAATCGGTAAACTGCAAGAATCGAGAATGAGAATTTCAGAAAGAGCTATCATAAACTAAGAATTTCTTAGATTATAATGTTATATTATTTTATTCTGTCAATTAAATTAGAATCGACAAATAACCAATTACTAAAGAGAAATTTATTTAATGAAAATGAAACTAAACGATTTGCTATATCACCGAATAAATCAAATAGGAAAGCAATTTTAGATTTGTTTTGTATCTTTATGCCCTAGAGATAATGATACAACATGACTGCATGAATGTCATCAAGATTTTTTGAAAAACTGTAATTAAGCTAGTGACAAAATAAATTAAATTTCTCAATTACAAAAATAATAAAAATATCAGCGTCGATCATATTTTCTTAACTTGCTTATAATTTCCAGTCATATGTGGATATTATCTAGTTTTTGTTATCAGTGTATTTTGATGAAACTTATATCCTAGCTTAACAACAGACATACCGGTAATATGACACGGGAGATATCAGAGCAGCAAGCTTTACCAAATGCTGTCGCACTTCATTTTGCAGAATATTTTGTACTTCCCTCAGATCTGCATCTGTAAATAAACACGAATAACAGCATGTCAACACTTTTATTAAATTTAGAATTCATTATTCTCTAAATTAATATTTTAAAAGTAAATTAACCCACTGGTTACGGGTAATCAAGCTCGAGAAAAGCGACACGCATCAGGTATTATCATCTCACCAACCAATAATATAATATACCTTGTCCATCCTTGAATGTATGTGTTTTCTGCAATATAGCAACGATTCTCGATGTCCAATACTCCATTCCATGTGTAACTTCCGCTATTTTCTTTAAATATTTGAAGAAAAAAATTAAATGCTTTTTTCCTGCTTATAAGCATTAAAAAAAAAAAAAAGAAAGCAAGGAACAACAGAAAAAAGAACTCCTTGTATATTTTATTCGTAATTTAGATAATATAGCTTGTAATATTTGTAAATTCATTTACCACTTATAAGTTCGACATCTGCTTGGCTTGGATAGCACTGAATATCAACTTCAACATATTACGCAGAAATTTTACGTCAAAAAAAAAAGCAAACTAACATCTTTCAGAATACGATCTTTCTCCACTAATTCTCTGAATGTTTCGAACATAGCATCAACCGGATTGGTCATATTTAATGGTGATACTGCATCTACCATTTCTAGATTAACTTTAATTAAAGGCAAGAAAACAGCAAATGGTTGATGTTCTGAAATATTGCATGATTTGATCGTATATGCATAAAAAGGTTATTGACCAAGCGAATAGCCTTAACCGTGTAGACTTCATAAATAATACAATAATTTAGAATAATTTTAATCAAATACTGTAGAACAGGTAGAAGAACAAGGAAAAGAGATAAATAATGAAACGATTCATCGAAATAAGTCTTTTTTGTTCAAAATGTAATAATTTGTTATAGAAATTAATTACATTTCCAATCAAATTCGAAATTAAAATTTAAACAAGAACAATTCAAACCACAAATCTGCAAACATGTATCACCCTCAATCCCTATTTTCACTATCACATAGAACTATTTCTAACATTCTCTCAATCTTTTCACCATCTTGAAGACAATAAATTCTTATTATGATTTTCTTTTATTCTCTGTCATTATATGCTCCATAATGAATGATCATCGTCAAGCTTCCTTAATCTTCTCACATTGCGTACCATTCTTCCGTCTCTTCGATAAAATGAATGATTGTCGTCTCAGATAACTCACCTACATAAATCTTTCCTTTTTATTATCAATCTTTTCATCTCCTCTTTACGAATGTTATTATTCATAAGTGTTGCTGTCCAAACAAAGATATGTAGCAAAGTAGCACAATCTCTATTTCGAATCCTGATATGAAAACTGAAATATCAGAGCAGCAAGTTTCATACATTTCCTGAACATGAATTGCATTTTGACTTTTCATTCCGTAAATAATTTCCGTTTCCTTCGCAAAATTCATTCCGGTTACTTCCTCCGGTTTTCTTAACGATGACAGTTGAATGTAAACAGTACATAGGTAATCAGGAATTTTAGTCTGAAAATTGCCAAGTGATAAAAAAAAATGTTTAATAAGCGTCGAAAAATCCGATCAGCTGAATGAAAATTAATATGTTTTATAAATCTCATAAAATAAACACATATGCCATGTATCTATATTGATACCTGAGAATTTGTTTTAGTAACTGATATTAGATGTTTGAATAATGGAATTAATAATATTGATTGAGTACCACTAATATCAAATGATATCACTATCATTAATTAAAGAATCCAAAATAAACAATTCCAATTGATTTCATTTCCTTTTAAATTTTTAAATTATCATGAGAAAAGCAAAAAATTGAACATTATAAATTTCTGCGGAAATTTTTCCAATAAATGAAAAAAGCATCGAGTCATTTTTATTATATCATTTTTTTTTTTTCTGAATTAATACTATTATAATATTCCGTTAATAAAAAAAAGGTGATATTGAAACTAAAATAAAAATTGAAATAGAAATGATATTGAATTAAAAAATTTTTGAATCTGATCAAAATTACCAAAATAAATCATTCCAACTGATTTGGCTTCCTTTTCAATTGTAACATTATTTTCTTTCTAATATTACTTTTTAGACTTTGTTTTATATTCCATTTTAATATTTTGATATTAATTTCTTCGATTTTCAATCAATTCTACAATTATTAATATGATATACAAATTGTAATATGTATTTTATTCGAAAAAAAAAGGAAAAAAAAAGCTCAAAGGAAATAAATTGAAAATTTGATGCTTTTCGCAAATATCTTTCCATAGTATGAATTAATTGAGAACTTCTACGAGAATAATGGTCAAAGGCAAAAAAAAAAGAAAAAAAAAATTGTATCTTTAATTTTTCTCTCTTCTCTTTTCGCTTTCAACTTTTTTCCCAATTTTATTACTTCTATTCATTTCTTTATTTCTCATTTATTTTTCATTTTTTCCACATTCAATCAATCTTTAGGATGCAAAAAAAACTTTCAAATGATAATAGTTTGAAAAATAATTGATCATTATTATTTAATATTATCATGCAAATATTTTAATTAATGTTTAATAATTTAATATTATATATTTCTGAATGAATTAGTGTAAAAAAAAAAAAAAAAAAAAAATTTGATTTCAATGAATTGCTGTTAATTATTTATCGTAATAGTATGCATTAGCTAAAAATTAATATAGAAATAATAGAAATTTATATGTAGAAATTTTATATAGAATTATAGGAATTGATATTCAATATAGAAATTAACATTCAATTAAAATAAAAAATTCAACAAATATTTCATAGAAGATTGATTCTTTTCACTTCTTTTTCAATCATTTCGCATTGAATCTGAACGAATTTCAATTGCATTAATAAAGCATGAAAAGTGAAATTTATTTCATATTTAATAATTATAATGGTATTTTCAATTTTCATTTTATTATACATCATTCAAGCATTTCTTGTGATAAGTTTATTATTTTTATTGAAATTTATCAATTCATTGAAATCAAATCTACCTCTTTCACATCTCTTTTCCCTCTAAATCGTTAATCTCATTAAATATTACATTTCCGAGAATTTGTTATTCATATTATTGTTTATTCTATTCCATTTTATATCACTATCATATTTATTCCTATTCATATTCCTATTTTTAATTTCAATTTCCATCCTATTTTAATTCATCCTTTTTTCCTTAATCTCAGCTAGAAAAATAAACAAAGGCAAAGAAAGGAAAGAAAAGATAAGATTAGATGATAAGAAAGAATGGAGAACAAAAAATTTTGCTTTTTTTGTGCTTTTGTTTTTTTTTTTTTTTTTTTTTTTTATTTCTTTCAAATAAAAGTTGCATTAAAAGGAAATTAGAAAAAAAAACGAGCAAGAAAGGAATGAAAAAGTTTTTCATCAAAAACTTCTAATTTAATATCCTTTTTCTGCTTTCTTTTCGCCTAAAAGGAAACAGAAGTACTTATGCATCAGTATAATTTATGCAAATGACTAGCAATTGATTAATTTCCGAGAAAATTTTGTCAATTATTGCTCTGCTTTCTCTTATCAACTTTTAAAATTTGAAATTAAGCCTAATTTTTATTTTTTGAACTTTAGAAAAAGAACTTTAGAAAAAGTTTTCAAAAGTTCAAAATTTTAAAATATTTTTTAAGAACGAATCAATAAGTGACTCGTAAATCAATCTAAAAGATAAACTTGGAAAGTCTTTCTCTTTTTATTAATTTTTTTTTTTTTTTTCATTCTTATTCTTTCTATATTAAATTATTTAAAAGAATGGAAAAAAAAATTTCTTTCTTTTTTTTTTGATTTTTTCTCACATTTTATCAATTTATATGAAATTTTCGAAACGAAAATACGTGAAAAAAATTTTGTTTTTTTTTTTTGCTTAAATAACCGATTATATTTGATTCATATTATTATCATATTCCAATGAAATTAATATATTGTTGTCATATAATTATTAATACTATTTATTATCCAATATGCTAAATTCATTCGTTTATTTGATTAAAATTTGTCATAAATAACCAAATTCTTCCAATTTTTTAATATATGCAAATAAGAGAATTAAAAAGAAGTTTTATTACTGCGAAAAAAAAAAGAAAAAAAAGGAAATAAATTTTTAACAAAAAAAAAAAAGTAAATCGATATATAATGTACGAAAAAATGAGATAAATTTTCCCGCCTTATTTTTTTCAGGAAAAAAGTTTTAAATTTGATTTAAAAATAAATCAAATTTTACATTCATTATTTTCAAAAACTTTCAATCATCAAACTTAATGTTACATCGTTTTCATTTTTCATTCTTCTCTCCCTATTTTATCCCTTAAACTAAGATTTATTCTAGTAATTGATTTTGTCTAGTAACCTCGAAAAAAAAAAAAAAAAAAATTGAGCATTTTCTAATTGCACTTATCCCTTCGCAATCTACCATTGACTACATCCATTTTTCCTTCTTTCATCACTTTTCTAACAGTAAATATTATTTTTTTTTCTAAAAAAATTTAAAAAAAAAAGATTTGATAAATAGCTAAAATTTTAAAACAAATTCACTGCTGTAATATAATCACAAAAAAAAAAAAAACAACAAAAAAGCAATAAATCAACCTTTTTGTTCGCTTTTTTTTTGATAAAAATAAACAAAAAAAAAAGGGACAAGTATATTATAATTGTAAAAAAAAAAAAAAACAACAAGTCAACTTTTTCAACCAATATTTTTTAACAAAATGATCAAAAAAAAAGATTAGTATAATTTAATAATAAAAAAAAAAAAAACAATAAATCAATTTTTTTTGGGCTCATTTATTTTTCAACTTTCTGATGAAATAAACAAGAAAAAAAAGAGACGTTATTTGAGACATTTATTCTTATTTGAATTTCAAAACGTACTGCAAGCATTTTTTTAGCAGCTAAATTTTTTTTTCAAAATACTAATAACTATTAAATGAAAAAAACTATCAAATTATTCAACTATGACATTTTGCAAATGACTGCGAAATATGAGGAACGAAAAAATAAATATTCGCATTTCTCTCTTTTTTCCCTCCATTTTCTCTTATCACTTCATCCAACGTCATTTCTGACAAAATAAAAGTTTAAATTATAGAATTGAGCATTTTGTAATTGATCTTATCTTTTTTATCTATCATTACTATCATATTCAATTTCTCCTTTCAAAATAGAATACAAATTTGAAATAAACTGTTTATAAGAAATAACATGTAATATAAATTAAAATGCTAATTGATATTTCAATTTATTTTTTATTTGATATTGTTTATGACAAAGATAAAAAAAAAAGAGGACTTGAGTTTTTAATATTATTGCTTAATTTCGAACTTTACAATTTAATTTTGAAATATCCTTGAATGTAGAATATTTTTAATTCTTGTTAATTATCAATCGTATCATTTTACAAAAAGGCTAAAATTATATTCTTGATTAGTGATAAAATAGATCTATCAATATGTCAAACGAAAATAATCATTTCATTCATTATAAATCATTTATTATTTGCTATTAATTGATTTTTGATTAATTTTTCATTCGTCTTACCCATCATTTTGTTTTTTTGTTTCATTCTATGTTATATTTATTAAAAGCTTACATCGTTACTATGGTTATTTTTAAAATATATTTTATATCATAATTCTCTCAGAAAACTTTCTATTATTATTATTATTATTATTATTATTATTATTATTATTATTATTATTATTATTATTATTATTATTATTATTATTATTATTATTATTACTATTATTGCTATTATAATTACCAAGTATCAATTACAAAATATCTCTAAATTTCTTATCACTGCCTGGTTAGATTACAAACCTTCATTTTTTATCTTTTTTATTCGACTCATTTTTGAAAATGGAAGTGATAAGAGCGGGATAATATAAAAATATAACGGACATGATATTTCATAAAAATTACCTAGAAACAAATCATGAAGATACTGTCATCATAATGATAAATTATGATAGATTATAGTTAGACGATCAGATTCACTGATATCCTTATCTTATCAGCAGGTAGAAAATGAATAATCTCTTCCTAGCAGGTAGATAAAATGAAATCTTTTAATGATTGATTTGCAAATATTCTTTTATATTTATCATAATGAAAATTTCAACTCGATTGAGCGTATGTTTTGATAATTGTAGCAATAATTGCTTACAAATTGCTTTCAATTAATTTTCAAAAAGCTTCGGGAAATTTTTCAAATTAAATCTCGCAATTAATCTTTTTTTACGACAAATTTGTTTATAGAAATGTTCGGAAATATTTGTGTGAAAGGAAAGAGAATTTTTTTTTCCTCAAAATATTAGAATTTATTATTAATCACTTCGTATCAATATTTCTAATTAATCAAATTCATAATTGTTTTTCATTAAATATATAAATACTGAAAAAAATTCAATATTGAAGTTTTTTCTAAATATAATAAAAATTTCCAAGTGATAGATGTATTGTTAGTTAATCATAAATCAAATTATGTTATATTAGCATGATTGATTAATAACTATAATGATAATTAATACTTGTCGGATATTTCCCCTGTGTATTTTGCTGATTTTATTACTTATTTTTTCAAAAATTATTATCTTATCATTTTTTTTCCACATAATCCTATTGCTACCATTTCAATAGTATTGTTGTCAATTATTTTCGCTTTCCTTAACAAAAAATTTGATATAATTTAAAATGGCATGTACGTATTGATTATTTGAATTTCCGCTCAACTGAATTGAATAATTCTTCAAAAATAGCAGTGATTATGACACTAATACCAACTATATATTTATATCGAAATCTTTCGAAAGATTTGAAATTATCCCATTCGAATTATTGATCCATTTATTGATCAAATTTTGACATCATTTTTCTCTTAAAAATTCAATGAAAAATAAATTAACAGGAAATATGTTCGTAGAAATGCCTTTCGAAAGATTTAAATCATCCCATTCAGTCCATCCAATTGATTTGTAATTAAACAAATTTCAATATCTCTTCTCGCCTAAAAATTAAATGATAAAATAATTGCCGAAAAATATATCCTATCATACTTTAACTTAATTTCAACCAGATAAAATGAATAATTTACTCATGACAAAATGTTGTCTGAAAAAATTCGATTTTCTAATTAACATAAAATTATGCAAATTGCATTTTAAATAAAATTTTTCCAAAAAAAAAAAAAATGGAAAATTTAATTAATAAAAAAAACAAGAAAAGTTTAAGGATACTGAATTTTTTAAGAAAGAATTCATCAAATTGAAACTTTTAAACAAAAAACTAAAAAAAAAAAAAAAGGAAAAAGAAAATGAAAAATAGAGAAAGGATGAAAATAAAAAGGTTAAAAAAAAAAATGAATTTTTTCTTTAGGTAGATAAATTTAGCATTTGTCGATTATTGTAGTTTAAAAGCATAAAACATTTATTTTGATTGAAATCTAAGCCAGAAAAGCTAGGCTCTTTCTTTCTTTCTTTCTTCTCCTCTCTTTTCTTGGCCTTGGCTTTTTACAATTGATGAATGTAGTGAAAAGTAGGAGCACAAAACATTTAATATAATATAAAGCCATTCTTAATTTTATACTTTTCTTTTGCTTCATTGCTATTTCTCTTTGCTTTGCCCTTATTTCGACCTCTTTCATCTTAAATTCTGTCATTTTTTTTTTTTTTTAAATAAAAAATAAAATTTTATTCCTTTCTTCTAAACCTTTGATTTATGTTTACTTTTCGTTTTATCCTCTTCTCATTCGAAAGTTGATAAAAAAAAAAAAAAATTGAAGTGAATTTTTTTAAGAAAAAAGAAAAAAAATTGAATATGAAAAATAATATTATTAAGTTTAATCGATATCAATACCAACATTTTAAGTTAATTAATATTAATTATTTCTGATAACATATATTTTTATATTATTTAAATAAATGCAATAGCAGATAAAAATTATGTTGAATTTTCCATGCCATTCATGTAAATATTTTGAATGTCTGATGGCAATTATTTGCGATAAAATTTTATACTTTCCTACCTATTTAAATTTAAGTTATGGAAAGTTTGTAAACAAAAAAATGTGTTGATCAAATTTAATTAACATCGTATCAAAGAATTTAAGTTAATAATTTTAAATTAAAATTACAAATTATTGTTGATTGATATATTTTATATATTACGCAAAGAATGCCGGAAAACAGCAAAATTTACGTTGAATTTTCACGTTACAAACGTAAATAAATTGAATTCTTATTAACAATAATTGCAGAAAAGTTTTCTTTCACTTATTTAATTGCATAAACTTCGCGAATAATTTACCTATTTATAAATTACTGATAAATATATACATATCGTAAATGTAATGAAAAAAAAATTTTTTTCTTTTGAATATTGATTGATCAATATTTTCAGTATTTTTAGAAATATTAATTAATCAATTATCGCTAATGTATTTTAGACATATTAATTGATCAAATTAACACTAAAATATTTGAAGAACAGAAAATTAGATTAAATATGATATAGAAGGAAAATTATTCAGTAAAAAATTTTTTTTTATTCTGCCATTTTTATTCTCATCTATTTGCCATTTATCATCAAAATCTTTAGGATTGTTTTCTTTTTTTTTTCTTTTTTTTCGTTTTTTGGTTAATATTTCATATTTTTGACTAAATCTAAAAGCCATTTTTGAATATCACAAAAAATAGAATCGAATGATTTCGATTATTTCAGGAGACATCCAAAATATATTTTGTCGGAAAATAAGACTAATAATGATAATTGTTCGGATGTGTTTGTTTGAAATATATTTGATTTAATTTGATAGCATACTTCGATTGATTGATTAATTTAAATAGTTTGAAATTTGATATCGAAAAATTTTGCTGATAATTACTCTTTAAATTATTCTGATTTGATATGTTAATAATTAGAAAGTAATACCATGTAATTTAATGATAAATTAATGCATCCTAATGAAATTTTGATTGTCGATTGATGCATTTATTAATTATTTCAATATAAATCTTTGTCATGACATAAAGTTTATATTATTGTTAATGCTTTTTTTAAATATAAATGATATGATATGAGACATATATAAATGATATGAATTTCAAATGCAAATGATGGTATTTAATTAAATTGGAAATATTATTAATGATGGCATTTAAATTAATCGAAAATGCATCGAGAATTTCCAGTTATTTTTCCAGCAAAAATGAATCCAAAATTACTATTTAACTTCTCGTTGAAGTATTCAATTTATCAAAATCTATTTTTCTTAACATTCTGATAATAAATTTAACTTGCTCATCTTTTTTTATGGGATTTAATTTATTTATTTTTTCACAATTTGAAAATACATTGCGAATGGAAATCAATTTATCAAAACAAAGCTTAATGTTTTATCCCAATGTTTTTTTTTTTTAAATGTAATTTAAACTAAAAGTTTCTTGACTTCTTTTTTTATTTCGAAATTCATAGAATATCGATTTAACTCATACACATCAAATTAAATTTCATGTCTACTCATCGTTAGCCAAATTTGATGAAAATATTATTCCTTGATAAAAGAGAATATCTAATTTTGTATATTTCGTAGATTAAAATATAATTTTACAAATTTAAATTTATTTTATAAAATACATGTTACATAAATATTGTTCTGTATTGTATTTATGCATTATTTGTCGATTAAAAAAAAAAACAAAGAAATCGTAAGTCTTCATATAAGCAATAACTTTTTCAAAAAATAACATAAATTTAATGGTCAAAGCCAGGATCATTTCTGCTTATCAGAAATATCAGAAGCCAGAATCATATATTTTTATCGTTTTGCAAAATTTTAGGATATAGAAAGATATAATTAGCTGTAATATGATAAAAAAAACTTTGTACTTAATAATTAAAATCATTCATGCAAAAGCAAAATGTAACTTTTTTTAACAATCGCCTTCTTAAGTTTCGGTCTTGCTGGTTTGATCATTTCGATTACAATTTGGACTAAACGACCTAAATCATTAATGAAATGGCCAAAATGTTTGAAACGATTGTTTGGTCGAGAACGACGACTTAACAAATGCAATAATTCGGAAGTATTAGATCGTGATAAAGCTGAAATGATTATGAAGAATATTCGTGGTATTCCGTATCTTATACAGGTAATTTGTATGAATGTTTGTCAGTTATCACTTATAATCATTAACAATGTTTGTTTATCAATGAAAACATCATATCGACTTAACACTTTTAATTATCAACAATACATGTGTATTAGTGATATTAAGTCAAAAATACGAAATATTGGATATGATTATCGTGCGGAAATCAATTGAAATCGAAATTTTAATTATTTTAAAAGTATTTTAATTATTAGATATGACTCCATATGAAATGTTTTACATTATTTTAATTATAGGCTATTCAATATAGTATGGAAACAACATATTATACAGATATGATAGCACAAAAAAATAATGGTACCATACCATCAACTTCGGTTATACATTCTGCTCCCAAATGTGCTAGTGTTATCGATTCGGATCATGAAGATTGCTGTTCCGGTTATTTGATCATATTATTTATTGCTAAATTTAATAAAATTCCAATTAGAAATAAGCTATTTGAATAATTTCATAAAAATTAACAGTATTTATTGAGTAAATGTCGGAGAAGTTTTTTTTAATATTGTAACAGAGTTGAATTTTTATGAGAAAGATTTTATTGATTGACGGAGAATTGATTCGTTGTCTATGATATAAGATAGAAAAACGTTAGATAATATCATGATTGCAATTGATCGATTGGTTGTAAAAAATGGATCGACGAGTTGGAATGGATTGGAAAGTTGTGATTGTTGAATGGATTGAATGAGTTGAGTAATTTAAGTGAAGAATTAACTGATTGAAAAAACTTGAATAATCGTCCGAATTTCCTTTTTTATATTGATAGTCTTTGGTAAGTGGACAGTGGCTTACAATACGTGAATTATGCAAAGGATTTGATTATAAAGATAGAAGATAACAAATGGACAATGCTCGAAACAAGTTTAATCCTTACAATATACCGGACAGTTAAGCATGAATTTCAACATTTTAAACGCGAGAAACATGAGTTCTATTAGCAGATCGGAGGATGAGAAAACAAAGGCTTTCGTACGGAAATATGAATAAATGATTCAGTTGCTTGAGAAATATTACAAATTTTCATTGTGCAAAATACGTTGATTTATTTCATCATATTTATATTATTTCATCATATTTATAAAATATTTCATTTTTACTGACAGTAAATCAGAAAAAATAAAGGATATATTCAATTATTTGTTCAATATTATGCTTATCTAAAAAAAATTTTGATAGAATTTTCGACAGAATTTTTCCTTCAATCTCTTTTGACTATAAAAATTGACTTTGATATTCTTTGCGCTTCATTCTTTGCTTTTTATCCCTTTTTTTTTTCTTTTTTTTCTTTTATTTTATCAGAATGAATCAGAGCAGTATAAGATAACATAACATCACAAATCGTTGAAAATTATTGTTTTATATAGTAAATAATCGTCTAATTTATATTTTTACATATTTTTTTAAATATACAGAAAAAAAAATTTCTTTTTTTTTATTCTTTTAAAGTATTTTACAATTTTTTCATGTAATATGGTAATGTGAATAATAATTTATCATATGCCAAAAAAAAAAAAAAAAAAAATGAATAGAATCATATTTTGAATCAATCAATTCTTTTTAATCCATATTAAAATTTCATTTACTTTGATTTTGTGCAAATATTTTCTGCATTACTATTGATCGGATTAAACAAATAATAATGATTAATCTAAATTTCTAGGTAACTTATTTTTAAAAATTTATCATGAAATAATCAAATTTAAAAATTATTTGAAGGTTTGGAAGCGACGGCATCAAAAGAGCATTCAGCAAATCGTGTAGTTCATGAAACAATCGAAGAATGGATCCCGACCGGATCATCTTCCTGGAATAATACTCAGCTAAGGCTTTCGGTAAAAAGTAATCCTGGTAATGGAATCAATGTTAGTTCTTCGCCTTTTTTTTACCCAATTATATCTTTTATGAAGCAAATTTGATATTTTCAACAAATTAGCAATGATTGATTGATATGTTATGAAATATTAAATATTATAATCTTAAATAAGTTTCTCGTAAATTCGTTGGAACTTAAATTATTTGTCTAAAATCTTTAAATTTATTTTAGGTATTTCCATATACCGAAGTAATGCCACGGCCAAACACTGATCCAACATTAGAAGTCGTTGAAACACCAGCAGAAATTACACCAGAAATTGAGGAAAAAAAGATTTTACTAAAAACGTTAGCTTAAAAATATTTCTCGAAAATTTTGCTTCTACAAAATAAGCAATTTTACACTGTTTAAATTAAAATATTGAACTACAATACTGGATTATAATACCAAATTATTAACAAGCAAAGTTAAGAATAACAATTAAATTCAATTTTTCTTTAGAGAAAGTATTTTTTAAACTTACGCAAAAAAAAAAAAACTTCTTATTGTCAAATTATATTTCGCAATAATTTTAATATGCTTTCCATTAAAAAGTTTATTCTTTATTTTTGCATTTGATAGTTAGTCAATGCAAAAAAACGAACGAAAACGAAACCATTCATAAATTATTATTTTGTGGATTAAATTAAGATTAAAATAATCGATTGTTCAAATATTGAAGCGAAAAATTTCGCTATTTGCAATAACACAAGTAAGTTGTTCGAAAATTGCGAAATAAAAAAGAATTTCAAATTATACAATACACTATGCAATATTTCATCAAATCATACAATACACCATTACCCAAATCATATGGTACAGCAAATAACGTACAATACTTAAACATTAAAAGAATCGCATATTTTCAGATCTGATTTGAAAACGAATTTTCAATTGCGTTGTATGGCAATGAGTGGCGATTTTTTGCATAAATTTAGTGAAAGTTTTCGATCGTTTCCACATTAATTGCTTTCAAATTTTGTTATAATTTATTACTAAACTAACTATATTTCATTGATCGTTGACTGTAAATAGTTTGATAATATAATTAAATCTAAAGTATCAGACCTCAATTCATGTTTGATTATAATTTGCTGCCCTATGTGTTCTAAGAAAAGAAAATACTTGGTTTATGTCTAATTTTTTATCATGATTATCAATAAAATCGATAATGTCTTTCTATTTGTTAATAATCACAATCATAATTGGACATTTGATAAAATGAGGCTAATATTCTAAACAAGATCAATCGAATTAGTATAAAATGAAATAAAATTTGAATATTCTGTAATACATTTGTTTTGCAAATAAATTGTCATATCGGATGGTACAACTAGTTTCAATTCAATTTTTTATGAAATTTCAATCATTCCTTGTTTAGAGGATAATGAAATTTTGGACAAAAAGATTCATGGAGAAAGAAAAAGTTGAAAGGCTAAAACGTATAAACCCAGATCCATTAATGAAGTTTAATTGATAATTGATAAATCATAATTATTATTCTCATATTCTCAATAATTCATCTTTTTTTTTGATTTCTTTTTTTCATTTTTTTTCTCATGAAATTTGTTGTTGTAAGCATTATTCACTCGTTTTCTTTTGATTTCATTATTTTGTTGATAAGTGATAATAATATATCTGTCGCCTTGTAAGAAAAGTATGTATTTTATTGAAATAGAAAAGGTGTTTATTGATTGATAAACATTTGATCTTATCAAGACATCAAGCATTTGAATTAAATCAATGTTGAATGTAAAAATTAACGTTTTAATTTGCTAATTATAATCAAGCAATAACAATTTTTAACTTTAATAAAAAAATTTGCTATTTAATAGGTTATTTAATTTATTTACAGAAAATTTTTTTGTTTTATTGATAACCAAAACTTGCCTAATAATATAGCCTATTAACATATGTGATAATATTTCTATTTTTCTAATTTGACAGATTTTCATAAATCATTTTTGATTTGTGTGACCATTTGAGATCATTTTCATTCTTAATCAAAAAATTCAAAAATTCTATGCAGTCTAATTTAAATTTTGAAATTTTCAATCTTTGAATTATTGTTAATTGCATGAAACTCATCAACTGTGTAAAATTTATGTGTTAAGAAAAATCAATATGCGTTTTCTCAATTAACCTAAAAGTCATAAAAAAATGAAATAAATATGCTAGTAGATGCGAAATTCGATAGAATCTGGCAGATAAGAACCGATAGATAACAATTGATAGGATACGGTTTTGTTGCTCAATGATTGCAAATCAATAAAACTGTTGGTACTGTAACTTCATTCTTTCATTGTTGATAATTCATCAAATTTTTATGGACATCATCTTTATTGTACCGTATTTTCGAAGCCAGTACTGTAATTACAATAACAATGTTCTTTTAGTTACAGTACTTGTTTTGAAAATATATCTTACTGTAGTAGCAATCACTTCATCCAATGTTTTATTTTAAATGTCATATCAAAAGTTATTTGTTATTACATCATCTACTTGACAGATGTCTTGCTCATATTAAATGTGGCAAAAAATAAGCTTGTTTAATTTGATTGCTTTGGAAAAATTTCTAATGTGTATATATGATTCAAATTTAATTCAGTTTTTTCTCTCACAGAATACTAAATTTTTAGTTTAATATTAATTTCTGTAGCGTTATCTTTCCGAAATAATGTTTAATAAACTAATTTGTTAGAAACAGTTTCGAAAATGTCTCATTTTTTTACTACAATAATTTCAGATCGAGGTTTTTTTCGTATTTTTTTTTTTGGCGAAGGTGTTTTTCCAACTTTTCTTAGCACGAAAATTTTAATATTATGGTTGAGGTGCTAAAAAAAGTTGAAGTACAAAATTACTGTCTTATCGACTGATAATACGGTAGGTGTAAATAAAAATCAATTATAAAGAGTTAAAGCATGAATTGTTATCATAACCATTGATAAACTTTTAATATAAGTAAAGAGCTGCAGAATTAAAACACCTTATTATCATCATGATGATTGATAATAATGTAGATATACATTAAAAACTGAAAAGAGTTATAGTTTGTTATCGTAATAATTGTCAGTATACTGTAAATAGAAAAATGCTAGAAAGAGTTGAAATAAGGAATGTTATCGTAACGATTGATAGTATGTGGTAAGTATAAATAAAGATTAGAATTTCATTTAAATGTAATTTGATAATTGAAACTATTTATATACTGCTCATGTCGTAATTCAGCGTATTTTTTCAAAGAAAACATTTTTATTATTTAACATCATGACACTAAATGTTTAAGAAAAAAGGAAAAAATAAGGAAATTGTGTTTAAAAAAGCAAGATTTCTTATAAAATACAAAAATATGGCAGTTGAAAAGAAAAAAATAGTGGTAGTTATAAATTTGAATAAATCGCTATAATTAAAATTTTTTAATCAAAAAACTTTTGTTGAAAATTTATCTCAACAATGGAAAATTTCTACATTAATTCGTATGTTGAGTTTGCAAAATATGCATAAAATAACTTTTTTTTCGGGATTAAAATATTCATGGAAACATACTGAATTTGAATCATTTCCGAAATTTCTGCAGAAGTTAAAATTGCAGCTTAAGAAAATAAAAGGTAAGAATGTGAAAGGACAATTGAAAAAGTGAAAAATGCATGGCTAGCTAGACCAAAAGTTTGAAATGTTAAAGAAAGAATGTTACAAAGTTATAATACTTCAAAAATGAAACAATTGAAATCAATAACAAAAATGATGGCTATTGCATAATTCAAGACGAAATTTCCTTTTTTTTTTTTAATTCATACATTCCGGTGGCAGTAAACAACTCATCTCTTCCTTAGCATCACCACTACATGTGCAATTATATTCTCCGATACATTCCCTAAAAGAATTGCAGAATTTTAAAATTTAAAAAATTTTTTTTGAACGAAAACAAAATTTAACTATTCAATTCTCAAAATCTGAAAATTTCAAATTTAATAATTGATACAGCTAACTTTTTCTTCAATGATGCACAGTCATTTTAAACATGTAAGTAATTTATAATATTTCAAAAAGTACCGCCATAGGAAGATTCGTTGAAGAATAAAATAATTGTAATAATCATCATAAGTCCATTTATTTATACTAATTTTTACAGCATAATTTTCGAAATTGAAAAAAAAAAAGCTGCAGCAAAAGTTTCATTGTTATTTTTAAATATTATGTAAGAAAATGTACAAAATATAAAAATATAACTGTGATATATTTTGTTGGACAAGAGAAGTTTACCTGAATCGATGCTTCATATGATGGCGACATGTTTTTTCACATGGTGACCATTGGTACCATTCAGTCCAATGACAATTGATTTCGATGAAGATATTCGATCGTATAATGTAACTGGGAGGTGCAGGAAGGTAACCAGGAGCACCTGGTAGAGGAACATAACCAGGAGCAGTTGGTGCGATAGCGTAACCTGGTGCACCGGGTATAAAAAAGTAACTGGGAGCACTTGGTGCAGGAATGTAACCGGGAACACTTGGTGCAGAAATGTAACCGGGAACAGTTGGTGCAGGAATGTAACCGGGAACACTTGGAGCAGAAACATAACCGGGTGTAACAGGTTCAGGTAAGTAACCAGGAGTAGTTGCCATACCTGGTATACCGGGTATAAAAACGTAACCAGGAATACTTGGTGTAGGAGCAGGAGTGGTAACAGGTGTAGGAACATAACCTGGTATTTCTGTTGCAGAAATCTCAGTAGGAATGGTTGGTGAAGGAGGATAAGCAGGTGTACTAATAGGAATGTAACCAGGTGGACAAGGTCCTGGAACATAAGCACCAGGTACAGTTGCGCTAATGCATGTTATTGGATAAGTAGGTGCTGGACAAGATATTTGTTCAGTACAAATCCTATCTTCACGATGATCACCGTAACATTGACCGGTACAACTGGAATTATCTCGTTCTGCAAAATGATTCAACAGTTAACAGAATCAATATACAGTATTAGTTATACAATATCCAACATTTGTGATCGTAATCCTTTGATTACGATATGAATGCTATGTATACGGTACAATTACTTAATTTATTCATCTATAATTTCGTTGCAAGACTTAAACACAACAAATACTTACCATAACCAAGTCTTAAGCACATTTTTATTCGTGAACTACGTCCGGTACCACATCTATGACTACATGGTGTCCAACTTGTCCAAGAAGTCCATTCGCAGCATAATCGTTCTAGACATATTGCACTTTCCTGAAAATTTCAAAAATGATTTAGCATCAAGAATTTATAAAAATTCGAAGAAAATATGAAAATGAAAAGAAAAAAAAGAAGAAGTTAACAGTGAAGAGAAAAGATATTTTCATATATTTCAGCAACTATCTAATCTAACTTAGTACTTATCTATTTATTTTCATCTTATACTAAATAATTGCTTAATAAAAAGTGTTTATCATGAATTTCTAAGAATTCAAAATTTAATCAACTATTTCTATTTAATTGAATCTAAAGCTATTAATTAAAATTAGATATCATTTAAAATTATATTGATTCACTTATTTATTAGTTATAAAGAGATGAGTAGATGCAGTATTAAGAAATCGAAGAATTTAATTTAATTCGAATTTTTTTTTTCTCTTTTTGTAATGGAAATATAGGGTGGAATGCTGATAAAATTAGCTAAAAAGAAGGCTGGAAATGCGGAAAAAGTGCGTTGCATATTTTAATCACTAATAATTCAATCAGTGTTAAATACTGACTTTCGTGTAAAAAAAAAAAATCTTAAATTGCCTGAATTAACTCTAAAGGCTAAGTTTTTGAATATCTCACTTCTTTTATCCAATATCTAAGGGTATGCAAATGGTAAAATTCTAAAAATTCATTCAATAATCCAAGTTAAAGCACTGCACAGTTTGTCAAGGTTCTGCAATAATTTTTTATTAATAATAATATAAAATCTTTAACTCCTAATTGTGCAATTTTTTTCAAAAATAAAAATAAAAGATAAAATCAATTTCTTACCGATTTTTTACCTTTACAACCATCAGCAAATTCCTCTATAAGTGAACATTCCCGATATCGCACTCGTTCACCAATGCCGCATTCATGGCTACATCTCGACCATGCTGTCCATGTTGTCCATTGCGAACAACTTGCACCACTTTCGCAATATTGCGTCTCCTGGAATCCAATAACTTATTGCATTTACCTGTTTATCATTGGCAAATTTATCATTGCTTTTCCTTGATGAGTTTTTTTCCATCCTATCTGAAACTTCTAAAATTATACCCTATCCTATTGTCTTTTGGCATCATACAGTTAAACTATTATTTGCGAAAAGTATTTTTAAATTAAATATCACATTTCATCTTCGACTTAAATTTGTGAAGAATAGAAATGATTCCAATGAATCGTAAAAATAAATGGATGTAAATAATGCTATCAAACTCTTAGATTCCTTCAACAGAATCCATGAGATATTCTTGGCATCAAAATTGGACATATCAAATTAAACAAACTTCAGCACTTCCTGGACAATCATCACCGATACAGCTACGATATCGCTGTTGCATTCCACTTCCACATGTTACCGAACATTCGGACCATTCTTGCCATGCGGACCACATTAGACATCGACCAGCATGACATGGCATCACTTCTACTCGTTTTCCTGGAAAAAAAATTAATTTTATCGTTAATTTAATTTAAATTTGAATAGCTTAATTTAAGTTTTAGATATTAAAAAATTCAAATTTAACATATCTAATATTAGGTGTAATTTATTGAGACAGAAATTGCTTAATTTTTTTTTTTTTTCATTGATTAAAAATTTACGACAAATTTGCGAATTTCGGGGATATAGATGAGTTAATTTACCGGGACAAAAAATCCCATCACATAAACGTCGTCGTGTTGATATTCCGAAACCACACGGTGCCGAACACGTTGACCATTCGTTCCATTCTTGCCATGATGAACATTCTTGTTCAATGCATATATCCTGCTCACTACTTTCACCTCAAATTTTTTTCTGTACTAAAATCAATCAAATCATTTACGAATCAAAGAATTTTTAAGGAAATACAGTACTTTTAATACAGTATCCTCCTAAAAGTTACTTCTATCACATTGTCCTACTGAAAAAAAGGTTTATTCATTGATTTATTTTAAAAAATTATCGAATTATCCGCGTGTATATCATAGAGTTCTATTTGATAATTTCTGTTCACATTTCCATGTGCTGTATTAGAAGGATTCAGAATTAGTCAAAATTTTTACCGATACAATTACGTCCCATGCAAACACGTTCCCGAATGATGACCCCTTGTCCGCATGATACCGAACAAGCTGACCATTCCTGCCATTCTGACCATTGTTCACAATCATCCTGGTAACATTGAACTTCTTGATACGCGCTTCCTATAAGCTAAATTGTTTAAATCAATTTTTGGACTTATTTTAAACCAATATTCATCTGCAAATCATTTATGTTATCTTATGATCGTTGGATAATCTCGAAGCACGGTAAAACAGATTTCACGAATATTTGATTTATAAACTTGGAAAATATTCTATTTCTATTTTAAAAATCACTGATTTAAAAAACGTCTCAGGAATTTATTCATTTAAGGGATACAAAAAAATTACTCTGACGGAAAAAAATATATATTAATGAACTTCTTTCAGGATACTGAAATCTACTATGGATCTGGTTGACATGAAATTATTGCAACTACTGACTGATACATACTATAAAATTAATTCGCTTACGAACCAGTGCAGTCATCGCCAACGCAAATACGCATACGTCTTCTGGTACCAATGCCGCATGTCACTGAACAGTGTGACCATGACTCCCATTGACCCCATCCTGGACATGGCACCGTTTCACAATGTGTTACCTATAAATGGTATTATTCAGTAAGCAATGCAGATAAAATGCTTTTATATGGTAAGATACTACAAATGATACAGTATTCTCATGCTTCGATACGATACCACCAGTCGATATAGTATTCTTATAACATGGAATGACATTATAAATAGATTTATATCTTTATATCACGGTTTGATACTAAAAAATTAAAAAAAAAAAATTGTCATTCGACAAGTATAGTTTCTTTATAAAATAATATGATATTATGAATACATTAACTTCGATTTTATAATTTTAAGGCATAATATGTAGTATCTTTTTAGTATAGCATTGATAAATCGGTATATAACTTTATGCCATGATACGATATTATAATCCAGTACAGTATCTTCAGAGCGTGATATTGTATTAGTTCTGCATAGTATCATTTAGTGCAATACTATAAATCGGCATAATATCTTTATAACATAATACGATATCAGAAATCTATGTAGTACTTTGTAATTATATGGAAGTGATGTGATTCATCATTTAAATATAATTATTCAAATTTAATATGCATCACTATGAATGATATAATACAAATAAGCATATATGTAGGAAACGTGCTGAAAAACTACGAGAAATAAATAATTTAAAGAGAATATTTTAAGGAATAAAGAGAATTTAAAAGGGTATTTATGAGGCATGAAATAACTATTGTTTTGGATTATTGTGACGGAACTTAAACTTTTTATGAGCTTTTCTTTTCGATGACTTCTATTTTTTCTTGTTATGTTAAGTAGTGAATTTACATTAAATTTCCTAAACTGAAAAAAAAAGAAAAAAACTAATTAATATTTTGGAAAAAATTAGATGAAATATATCATACCTCATAATCGGGGCCAGTACAGTAACCTGTACCAAGATAACAGTAACGTGATCTTGCCTTTTCACCCACTCCACAAGTTGCTGAAAAATAGTAATCAATTGATATTATTTTTAATAAAATGGTCAAATTTTTTTCTTGTAGCCAAAAAAGAAGAAAAAAGATGCTACGAACGATATTATTTGGAAATATTTATTTCTTTGGATCATTTGGAAATATTAATTTTCTTAAAATTATCCATTTCATTTCATTTTACATCGAAAAAAAAATTTAACCATCACAAGTACTCCATGAAGACCATTCAGCCCAGCTCGCTATGCAGGGGACAACTTCATGGCATGTACGCCATTCAACATTTTCGCCTATACATTGTTCTCCACTACAAATACGATACCGTTGTATTGTACCAATTCCACAAGTTGAAGAACAAAATGACCATTCTGACCAGCTTGACCATACTGTAAATTTAGCAATTATACTATGAAATATTATTAACATAGGTCATAAATTACAACAAATAATTATAAAGTACCGTCCACTGGTGCTTGAGGTTGCGGTGGAACATAAATTGTTGGTCGGGGTTGCACTGGACCTGTTGGTTCTGGACCATAAACTGTTGGTCGGGGTTGCACTGGACCTGTTGGTATTGGACCATAAACTGCTGGACGTGGTTGCACAAGATCTGTTGGTACTGCACTATAAGCTGTTTGTGCTGGGCCATAAACTGGTGATTGAGGTTGTATTCCATCATAAACTGGTGGTTGTTGTGGCACTTGACCATAAATTGATGGTTGTGGTTGTATTTGGCCAAAAATTGGCTGAAGAATGGGCTGGATAGGAGTTGGACATGTCGTTGGACATGGAACGACAATTCCAAACTGTTGTTGAATCTAGAAAGAAAATCATTCAATTGATGAATGTTTCAATTGTGAACGGTAGATTTCATATGAAGGTTAACTATAGTGTGAAAATGCTAATAAAGATTTAAGAAGCTTAATTAATAGGAAAATTAAGAAAAATGATATTACCTCCCTATAATGACATCAGTTATCATTCAATGAACTGGAAGATCTATCCAAGTAATATTCATTCAGAAAAATTTCTGATTTTAACAATATCATCAAGTTCTATGCATGAAGTTTGAAACTGATTCATGTAATACGTAGAATTATTATCATGGATTATTTAGTTCCTATTTTAGTTGATCACATGCACTTCTCTTACAATATTTGACAAAATATGATATCTATCAGAAATTCTAGGTTAGATTGAAGAAAAATTCATTTCGAAATTTTCTGACTTTCATTTTCTCAGCACTGGTTATGTTTCCGAACTTTTGTCGGAAATAATCCTGCCAGTAGCAACATGACCGTGCCATTTGTTCACTATGTGCGCTCATTATTTTCTTGTATTCATCACTGAAACAAAAGTTTCAAAGAATATATCGTAATTCAACATAATATCCTAAATATTAAAATCAAACGATGCATCACCTATCAAAAATGGATACTTACGAACTAATATCGGGATGTTGATATGGATACGGTGGATATGATATACTGATACCGATATTTGGAGCATAACTAGTAATTCTAATGCCATAACCTAATGCATGATGTAAAGTACTACTGGAGCATCGTCGACGTTGAATGTTACGACCGTACTCACAAGGCTGCGATCGAACTTGTCGTCCTGAAAAGGATATAAATAAAATAAACAAAATTCTTTCATTTGTAGCATAACCAAATTTTTCCTCTATTTTCCGGCAATTTCTATAGGTGTGTTTTTCATTTTACGTCATATTTGACGTGAATTATTCTTGGCAATTCATATTCATTCATTCAACAGCCGAATTGCATTCTCTTAAATTGAACTGACATATCCGTTTTAAGATCATAGAAATTCAGGAAATGAGAGCATCATCTTTGAACGATATTGTCAAGATTGTTGCTTCTACGACACTGCTCATTAATTTTTACACTGCAAGTTGCGTGCCGCACGAAGCTTTAGTTGGTTGATATTTCGCAACACCATAATTGGTCCGCCGATTTTCAACTGCAGTGCGTGCGGTGGCACCCGTGGCAGATCGAGTGAATTCAAGTTCGATAACTAACTGCTTCATCTGCTTCCATAACAGTGTTAAGGACTTCTATCTAACTGTTTCGCTTTGAATGGTACACTGAATAATATTACAAAGTTCGTCAACGTCTTTGTTTTTGGTCGCAAGAATAGCTCTTTCACTCAGCCAGTCGCGACTCTTATAATTGGTTTGAATATTGGAAAGTGCTTTTCAACCAATTCTGCTTTTGATATCACTAAATTGCAGAAATTATAAGGCAAAGAAATTTATCCTGATATCAGATCAATCAGTACCTTTCCCTTCCCAGTTTCCAGCAATTATTGTGAAAATATCCCAGTTATCGATCGTTTTGCAGCTGGGCACGCATATTTGTAGTTTTTAACGTCTTCACATGTCGTCATAAAGTAGAGAATTTTAAGCAAGCATTTATTTCGTTCATTGGTCGATCGAGGAATTACAGATAATGTTTGTCTGAAGTCTCTTCCAAGTAATACTAATGCGTTCCCAAATGGTCTAGTATTTCCATGCAAATCTTGCAATGATCGATTAAGAGCCTCGAGCGATTTTTTGCGCGCAATTGTACGTTCATCCCAAACAATAAGTTTGCATTTTGCAACACTTTTCCCATGTCCGATTCGGAAATGTTGCATGTGGAAGTTCCAATCAATTGGATGCTCAATGGTAATTTCAAAACGGAATGAGCAGTTCTTCCACTTGGTAGAAATTTAGCTGCCCACCCGGACGAAGCAAGAGCTAAGGATAAATCATTGTGGGACGGAATTGCTGACAGAATCAATTTAATTAGGAACGTTTTATCAATTCCTCCTGGCGCTTCAAGATAAAGATTTCTCCAACCTCGAATTCTTGACAGTTTGCATTATTTAGTTATTATACACTGTCATGAAGATACGTAAACATTTCTGCGACGCTACTACATTCCTTACAAAGCAAGAATTAAACGAAAAAGCACTACAGTGATGCATGCACTCTTAGCCCTTATTAATCTTGCAATAAACCCGGTTCCTTCCATCGTTCTACCACATGCTAGCAGTCTCTACCCGCAATATCGCATCGATATCGCAATAATAGTCTCGTCTTAACTGGTGAAGCCATCACTCATTCGAACGATGTGCAATTCAGTCGTACTTCCTTTTACATGAAGTACCGAGCATTGCGTATTCGAGGCTGCGCCCATTTCATTACAGAAAGTAGACATGATCAGTAAATTGAGTCTACTCATTTATTTTTATCTGTCAAAGGTTTGATATTCACATAAATATACTTATTTAAAAACATCCGTCTATTCGAATGCAATGTTTCAAATTTTCATAGCAATCGGTGAAGAATTTTCGGAGATTTAAGGTTTAGAGTAAAGTGCATTTATATTTTTATTTATGTAAATGCAAATGATAAATGATGCTTACTTGATCGTGCCGAACAATCCGACCATCCTGACCAAGGACCGGTAACTTCAACTGGTCTATGATAGCCAACATCTAAATAAGAAATATATCAAAAACCCATGAAATTGTATTAGAAATACATGATGATTCAGAGCACATGTCTTTTAAAACCTGAAATATTTGAATTTCTAAATAAGAGATATTAAATAATCGCACAGCCTTTATGATTCTACATAACAAGTAAGATATTATCATATCGACGTGTTTTTAATAAATCATACAATCATTTACTAAATAATCCCATGCTAATAAATTGATTTAACCGGTTACCGCGTTTTTTCTTTGATACTCCATCTGTAGAGGCCGTGAAATCAGTGAAGAGCGGTGGAAAAGGATCGAATTGATGGCAGTCGGCTACGATTTCCAGCGATCGTATCCTGTCCAATTTTTTCATCGGTCTTTCCGGTACCAAAGCTACCTGAAAACGAATGGATTCTCAAAATCTGAATAATGAATTTCAAGTGAAAGGTTCGGTATCTGCAGTGAGATTTTTGCTTCTGATAGTTTCAATTTAATTTGATTCAGAATCCATCAAACATTTATTGCAAGTCTGAAACGTATTAATGCATCTGGTCGAAATGTATTTAGTAAAGAATCTTAAGAATTATATTAATATGTAAAATTCCGAAAATTGACTAGCAATAAATTTTTTTTAAATTCTTTTTTATTATTTTTCTTTGAAGTAAAATCATACCGATGCATTCAGCAACTAATTAATCATTATTTACCTATTATTTCATCAATATGCAGAAGTAAATATGCTTACATTTTCATCAATGCTATTTTTGTCGAACAGATAACAAATGTGATTCTTTTCTCGTTCGTGCAAATAGTAAAACATCACTAAAAATTGGTTTATTTTAATTCAATTATAAATTATAATATGATAAAGACGTTATAAAAAGTACTATGCATCCAAAAAGTAATTGTAAACTGATATTATTTTATAATCTTTTATTTAATTATAATTCGTAAAATTTCGCAATATATAATTACAATTTAAAATTGTTCGCAAGAGAAGTAAAATTGAAAAATAAGTTACCGTAAATTATTCATTCGAAGAAGCAAAAAATTTATTGTTTAAGTTTATATTTATTGTAGATTTTTCATAATTAAAATTCTTTTCTTTTTGCAGTTAAAATTAATTAAGTAAAGAATTTGTCACCATCATTTAGAATTTTTACAACATTAGAATGAAATATTCATCATTATGACATTTATCCAATGAATTTTTAGCTAAGTACTAATGCCATCTAATTTATTAAATAATTTTCTTTTCAATTAAAACTTTAATTTAAATAAGGAAAATTATTATAGCACAACTCTTATTACTAATATCAGCAACTGATCATTTCGATGTTAGAATGAAATTCTACGTGAAATAAATTCTTCCAAATTTTGATAATTTATATAAACCTGCAACACATTGGGGATATAAATCAATACAATTTCGGCGACATTCACTAGCCGAATAAAGTAAAAGTCGTATAAATGGCTGAACACCCATAAATGCTGTATTATTGTGCATTCGAAGACAAAGTGACTCAATCTAGAATAATTTGCATAATAATGAAGTGAAATATTAGGTAGAAGTAAATAAGACAAAAAGTAAATAAACAAATAAATCAACTATTCTTTTATTTGATAGTGCATTATTAGGGCATTAGAAATCTGTATAGAAATACAGATTTAGAAAAATTGTTAAATTAAAAGTTAAATTTTACAGATATACAAATCATTCGCATATTGCACCATTGATTATAACTATCCTTATAATAATAAATCATTTTATGCCTTAAATAAAGCAAAAAAAAAAAAATGCTACTTTCAAATAGTTCAAAAAACTTCCGAGAATTTATGCTTAAAAAATTTGGAAAATAAGAATAATTTTCCAAAGAGTTATTCCATATGCATAAGTAAGTAAATTGACAAAATATTTTATAAGAAACAAAAAGAAAAAAAAAAGAAAAAATTGGTACTTGAAAAATAATTTTATTTCAATTAATTTTATATCCATAAAAAAAATAAAATTGTTTCATGCATGTAAAAATTTAAATGTATTAAAAAAATTTTTATAAAGTTTTAAAATTCTTTATGTAAAGTTAATTGTTTCACATATTTTTATACTAGTAAAAGCCTCTTTTTAGCTGCAAAATGTATAAGAAAATCTTTCACTTATACATATTACGAGTTGATATCAAGCATAAATTATTATTAATTAATAAATTTTTTAATTAGATGTTAAATCAATTTACTTCTGTCACACTGTCCACAAGCATTTCATTGGTGACATTTATCGTATCAGATATCTCCAATGAAGTCATACTACCATCGTTCATTGAATAATTCCTTGCTAATCCTATAAAAAAATTTACAATTCTTTTGTTTTTTTTCAATTTTAAAATTCCATTATAAAAATTTTAATAAATTAATGAAATTTCTCAACAATTGTATTTTCAAAAGAATCTCACTAATATTATTTTAAAATGTTGCAAAATGAAAAATTACTATTATTTGCATGAATCAATATGATATTTTTTTTTAAATGCATTTACCATATTCTGCGTACTTACCGTAACTTACTTGCTGATAATTCAGAATATTTTCCCTTGGAGAAGTAAAAACAATTCTTTTTTTTTTGCGAAAAAGAAATGATCGAAAAACATTTCTAACTAACTTTTGTTACATAAGTAAAGCATGAAAATGAATTCTTCCTTTATTTTTAAATGATATATCGTTAATTTGTCAGCTGTTTGTTTGAAAAAATAAAAAAAAAAAATGAAAAATTTGTGGTATTACATTTTCAGTTATGTACTGTGAATTACAAATATTTTACTAAATTTTATTTCATTTTCAAAATTTTTGTTAATAAACAAAGCAGTTGAATTATTATTTTAGATTAAGACAGAAAAGCAAAATTTTAAAAATTTAGGGATATATTTGATTTTTTGTTTTGAATGAATTGATGAAAAAAATACGATGAAGTGAAAAAATTTCAAAATTGAATAATTAATCTTCATAATATGTAAATTTAATTTAATAATTACTTTATAATTTGAAGTTGATCTCAAAAAAAAAAGGAGAAACGAATTTTGTAAAAATTTTTTTGGGAAACTTAATCAGCTATCAGTTCTGGAGAATAGAAAGAATGATAACTTTACATTATCTGTTAGTAATTTCTATAAATAATTTTAGGTTGCATTTTATAAATAATTTTAGATTGCAATTTTAGGTTACATTTTTTGAATTTCGATTTATTGCAATTCGACTTTCTCAATTTTTATATCAAAATTTTTTATGTCAAACTTTCATATACCAAAAATCGATTCCGATTTTTGTCTTTTTTTCTTTTTGAAAGCTAATATTATTACTGAGCAGTTCAAATCAATTCATGTTGTTTTCAATATGCATTCATAGAGTCTACTTGAATACTTTATCATAATAAAGTAATGAATAAATTATATCGAAATTTAACAAGAAATTCATATTTCCCGGAAAATATCTTATCTTAGAAACATCGGGATAAATTTAGATACAATTTTTTAATAGATTTGAACAATTTCTGAGAGAATTTACCTTTCAAAATGTGGCCTAAATGAATGCCTTTTCTGTTCTTAATTATTGAAATATTTTTCAACTATTTTTTTTAAAAATTTTTAGTCAATTTACGAATAGCTTACTAATTTTGAAATCACTAGAAGTCAACCAAGTTTCAAGACTTTTCGTAAAAGTTATGTAATTTTTTCTTATTATTCACAACTCTCTTATCCTATATATTAATTCATATCATAATATTAATTGGGACTTTTAATTAATATTACGAAATCAATCAATAATTGGCCTCATTTGGACAAATTGTAGTTTGAATTTTTTAAAAGTGTAGCCTAAGCTTGAAAATAAATAAAAAATAAAAAATTAATCTCTTAATCGAATAATTTCCGGAAAAATCTGTGCATCAATATTTCTAATAATTTGTTCTCTTAATTTTACATCAAACGTTTGATTTTGTTTTTTCATGAATATTCAATAATCAATTATTTCTAATTTTTTGTAACAACGAATCGGGACAGCAGTATTTAAAAGTAGCCATTTCTACTTGTTAAAATTTCAAATTTCCGGGAATTTTTTAGAATGTTTCTTTCCTTGAATTATTACTTAATTTTCTTCCAATTTTACTTTTTTTTTTTTTACCCTGCTACGTACGCTTCTCATCTTATCTACTGTTTAATTAACCGAAGAAATCTAAGTAATATGCTATATCAACCTGAGTCATTATCACTTTATCATTTTATCATCTAAAATTACCGAAAATCTTCTTGCATTTATAATTTACTGGAAAAAAAATTAACCAATTTCATTCTATTTATCTCAAATAATTATTTGTTATATGGATAATTCTGTTAATGAGTCAAAATTTTGAAATTTTATATCTATGATATTCCGGATGATTTTTATCCAATAACATCTAATTTTCCGGATAAGAATGAAATCTTCTGACTTATTCTGTCTTCCTGATAAAAAGATAAAGTATCTGTTTTTATATTCTTTTATAATTTCATAATATTCTAGAATAATTGTTATAACTAAACTCACCAGATATTATAAAACAAAAAAATTTGATCAAATATTGTCATCTTCAATTATTTGCACTGAATTTTATTAAGTGTACGATATTTTTTGTTAAATAAAGTATACGGTATGCGTTTATAATGAATGATAATGATAATAATAACAATGACAATAATTTTCAGCTGTTAATTATAATAGTAATACTTAATAATAATAATTTCCGTACTTTTGTTGCTGACAAAGATATTCAAAAAATAACGATAATATTAATAAAAATAACAAAAACAAAAGGAAAGAGTTGCGGAAAAAAAATAATTAAAAATAGATTGATAATTAATAAAACAAACCATTTGCGAATGAACGAAAGCGAGAAAAACAAATGACGGATGCCATCAGAATCCACGTCATCATGCCTTCTCGTTTCGCCATTTTTACGTAACTTCTGAGCGTTCACACGTCCGACTCGTTCGACACTATCTTGCAAATTCAGCTAATATCTTTGGTCAGTTCGCAGTCATAAGTAATCTTTAGAAGAGGAAAGCCATTTTTCACTTGAAAACTCCGCCTTTGACTGCTCTTGCAGTCAATTTTCTTTCTTTTTTTCCGGTTTTTTTATTTCTTAGATACATCCGATAAATTATTAGTCATGACTGTTCAGAAGTTGAGAAATTTTAATCAGTAACGGGAAAACTTCATATTTCCAATATTTGATTTCTCCTCTTAAAACTAACAATTAATAAGTTATAAGTAAAAATTCAATTATCAGCAAAAATTCACTATCAGTAAAAATCCATTTTTTGACTTTAACGAAAATTTTCAAGTCAATTTTATTTTTCAAATATTTTTTTCATCAATTTTTTGGCTTTAGTCATTCTTTTTCGTAATTATTACTTCGAACTTTTAGTAATATAAGGTCGGAATGCTAGCGGAACTTCAGATTTCATTCATACAAATATTCGTTTGCATTCTAAGGCATAATATTCAAAATGTTGAAAAAAATATAAATTTTACTTGAAGTTTCGCCATTTTATCTACCATCTAATGTTTATCCATTAAGTTTTCTTTGAAGATGGGCGATTTTAGCAACTATCGAGACGTCGTTGCTTTTGAAATTAGTTTTAATTACGCTGATTACCTCAAAAGATACCTTTATCATTTGATAAAAAAAAAAAAAAGAATCATCAGTGTATGTCGAAGTCGCTAAAGTTAGTCATTACTATTTTTCTAAAACATTTTAATGATCTCTGTCGATCAATTTTATTGCCATCTATCTTATTTTAATCGTAGAAATTTATAAGCTTTTAAATTTTTTTTTCTTTTTTTTGCCGTTGCTTTCAAATTTCTCATCATTAAAAATTTTAAATCCTTATTCACACGTATTTATCAGAGGTATGAGACGATTAAACATCACCCGTATGGTACTAAGTCGAGTTTCAGAAACTGCAATTTACTAAGTGATAAAATCACTTTCAATCAATTTGGCCCATAATTATTTTTTGCAATACCTTCGAGAAATCTTTCGAAATATTTCAGAACTCTTTGAGAGATATCTTTGCATCTTTTTTGATCGAAAACGAAATGTTTAGTCAACAATCAGCAAGATAAACGATAGTGAAATGTTCCAATTCAAAAAGATTTTTCCTTCGCAAATTGCAGTAGCATTCGTTTTATAATTTTTCAACAAAAACAATATTCCAGAAATAAATTTCTAACAACTGTCGCTCTTGTTGCATGTGTTCCAGCGACTAGCATCTGGCAGTTTCCAAAAAAAAAAAATCTTCCAGCATCAAGATTTTTTCATGATGTAACCAATCACAAACTAAATGCTTATTTGTTTGATATTTTCTAATATCTCAAGTATTAACAGACAAATCTATATGTAAAACCATCTTCCAGAAGCATGATGAAAAATGACTCTGATAAATTATTTTGTAAAATTATTAAAGAACCGAGTTATAAATAATATTGACAATCTAATAGTACTTTTATATTTCGCCTTTTAACAGCCTATTTTTGAATTGATAATGAATGGCTTGAAGAAATTTATCATAGAATATGATTTTAACATATGCGCTGGATATACCTGCCTTACTTGCCTTTTATTCTCATCAACCGATTTAACGAATTTTTAAATCATACAAATATCTTGATGCGTAATTCATGGAGATATTCTTTCATTCTGCTTGTCCGTAGCAATATTGCAAAGAAAAAGAATAAAAGAAAAGGAATGAAAACTGTGTGTGAATTAATTATGTATGAAACAAAAAAGGACAAGTTTTTATAAGTTTCTATTTTCACTGATAATAAACATTTTCAAAATGATCACATTTTTTATTATCTTTTCACATTACCATGTGGTAATAATAATGAAAGAATAAGGAGAGAAAGCTTCTTGAATGTTGAAAACATATATATATATATATATTATATATATGTATGTATATCGACCTCTATAAGCACCATCAACCAGAAACATAATCACATAAGCTTACCGAACTACGATGTTATGTTGATTTGCTCATGCCACATGGATAATAATTCATCGAAAATTAATTATGCCTTCCGAAAAACCCTGAAACAATAAAAACAAAGCAAAGATATTGTTCTATCAATTAATTCTGAATTAACAGTCATAAATTTTAGAGATAACGCATCAAGAATCAATGTTCACCTCGTTTCCAGATGAAGGTCTGGATTGTAAGGAGTGTAATGAATACTTTGGCACAAAAAAATTCCAGCTTTACAACTTAATTATTTTATCATCAATATCTCTCATTCTCAGAGCATTCCTCTCTGTGCTACTGAAAAACTAACATAACGACCACAGCTATATCAAACTTACCAGGATGAGATTTCTCTTTTACAACAAAGCAGCTATTATCAAAAAATAACTGTCATTTATTAAAAAACTCATTATTCATAATAAACAATCTAGTTTAACTGGCTAATATAAATTTCATTACATTAAGCGTGGTTTCGCTGCTTAAAAAAAAGAAAAGAAAAAATTTTAAATTAAAAATTCTTCTCATCCAAAGCAAAATTTAAAAAATTAAAAGAAATTTCACTACTTTGGACGACGTTACAACATGTAGAAAAATAAACCGACGATAAGAAAATAAAAAAGTTATTTTCTAACAAGTAGTAATTAATAATAAACTGCAAATTAACTGCTTATAAAGTTTATAACACAGATTTGAATATAACAATCCGAAATATCTTGAATCTTTGCTTGAACAGCTTACATTGAAGCTAGAAAAAAAATTGACATACCACTAAAAATATTTATAAACTGAAATTTACCGAATGAATGGAAGAAGTTCTAATTCTTTCCTGAAATTCTATTTGTAGAACAAGAAATTTTATAACACGGATATTTCGAAAAATGTAAATCCGTGATTACCAATTAAAAAAGCTTGGACTACTTGATTAAGCAAATTTATCTGCTGTTAAATTTTTTCTTAGCAAATACGGTTAGATAATTTATAATACCATCAATTCGCTGAAGACAAAATCAAATTCAGTTGTATTCATCAGAATTATGAATAATGTAATTTCCAAATTATGGGAAAAAATATGCGGAGATAAAAAATAAACGAAAAAACTTACTTCATAATATCCACTGCAATGTACTCTTTTCATCTATATCGCATTCTTCATCGCTTTCTTCGCTATATTTTTTCATTTATTATTCAAGACAAAAACTGTCTTCTATTTCAGTTTAAGCCACTTTCAAATGAAGGAAGAACCTTAGTTAAATTTATGGAAAGACGAGATAGCTAGAAATATCTTGAGTTAGTAACTATATAAAAAAAGATCTGAAACTGATGCTTGTTTACTGAGAAAGCTTGTTACTTTAATGAACTCTATTCAGTTCAACTTTTTATCAAATTCGATTAAAATTTCAAAGTTTCTCCTATATCCACCTTAAAATATGCGGAAAAATAAATATGAGGAACCTCTTATTTGTTTCGCCATGACGTGAAAGTACTTGGGATACGCTAGACATTTCAAGTCTATCACATTTCTTTTTAATTACCGAATAGTAGTAACGATGAGGGGACGAGCACTGAAATTTAATTTAGAAATATGAATTTTGAAGCCAACTGCATAATTATTAGGGAAATAAGAATAAAAGTGACAACTATGGAAAATCATAACTTTTAAACATCATGTATTTAATGAATGACATTAAAAAAAACATCGAAATTTCCAGGAATGAATGTCAATACATTCATTCATCTCTTTTTTCCTTACTAACTCTTATCTTTCACTTCCTTATCTTATTTATTTCTTGATTAACATTATGGCTCAGAAAGAAGATTAGACATCTTTCAAAGAATGCATGTGAATTCAACCGACGGAATTAACACACTAAATTGCATCCTCAATACGAAGTTTACGTCATCGCCAAACAGAACTACAATTCAAAGAAAGCTTCCCAATATCTTTGAATGCTTGTAAAATTTGAAAAAAAAAAAAAAATTAAACGTGTTTTCTTTAAAAGTGTACACTTCCTATGGTTGCTAGATAAGAAATTTAAATAACATACGCTGGAGCCTTTTTTGCAAATCCCTCGATTAAAATCTTCGCATGGTTTACTACCAACAGTATGCTTAACATGCAAATATGGACAATGCTCATCCGAACAAGTACGGCGCAAAAAATAATCACAAATTGGCATTTGATGTGAGGAAAGGCAATGAGCCTGCCCACAACGACCACGACATGAACCCGTCATTAATCTGGAATCAATATACAGTGCAGAATTAGATAGGTTCATTCTATCTAATCCTTCATTTTCATCCTGTTAGAAAATTTACTGCACTTGATAATAAAAAAAATTTAATAATTTCCACATATGTTTCACTTGGCATCAAAGAAAGAAAAAATCCTACTTGCTACAGATCTTCGCCATTCTATGTGTAGAATCACCATTATGATTGAATGGACAAAAGGCACCAGCTTCACAATGACCATGTTCCGCAAACTCAAAACATTCGTGAGATGTCTGCGTATACAATTTATCTTCAAAAACTCATATTTTTAGTTGAAAATATTAATATTGAAAAGTTTAGTTGTTCATAAAAATGAAACTTACTGAATAATAAATTTATTTAATAGAAAAAATGATTAATTTGTATTTCGAATTAAAATATCCAAAATACTGAAATGATATTACGAACATTTATTCTCACCTCTAATTCTACGAAGCTTACGATTTATCTTTCGCATATTAAATGGAACATTATGCGTTGATACAATTTGCTAAAACAGACTTTCATTAGTAACGCATGAACTATGCGCATAAAGACAACAGATGGTCACACACGAACTACTTTAATAATAAAAACCAGATGAAAAAGGAAAATCAGTTCATAATCTTAAAAAATTTTATACGGTGTGCTTCTCTAACAAAAAAAAAAAAAATGAAACTTGCGGGTACTTCATCCTCAACCTCCAAATCCTCATTTGTTTGTCGTCTCCTCCATGACATACCATTTTTTGACATTGTCCCGTTAGAAGACACAGGTTTTGTTAGTTTTGCTATTTTTGATGCTGTAACTAACGTATTCGGATGACCGGATGCACTAGCTAAAACCAAATAGATCAATTTGACTGAAAATTATAAAGAAAAGCCATAGATATAAAAGTTGAATTCATATAAAATATAACTTTCTAAACATACATGAATTTCCAGTGTCAGTGATGTCCATATTTGGTACCAGAATTTTTTGCATAGGAGGAACAACTTTACGTACAATTTTGGTAGCAGTACGAATAACTGCTGGAGCCTGATCTATGGGTGATGAATGTTTCATTGAAGATATAAGCTTCAAGGATGAATCTGGACTATCGCGATGAGAATCCTGAAAAGAAATATATGATATTAGTTACAATACTTCAGAAATGTTAATCCAAAAGATCTTCAAGAACTGAATACTTTTTCATATTGAGGTTCATTGTAATCGCTACTATCATAGTTCATGTCGTCATTTCGAATTTTCAACGGGAATGTGCGCCCTTCTGAAGATTGTGGGCGACCACAGTTTTCCGGTAATTTAAATACTTTTCCCTTGAATTGCGATCGCATGGTTAGGTTGCTTTCATTCGAAATGGTCTCTTCTTTTTCCAGTCCTGAATTTCGCTAACTATGACAATCAGCAAATTTAATCCAAAGATTTCAAATATATCAGATCATTATCCTAAATTTCTGCTATTTCTCTTCCTTTCTCTCGTTTGTTTTAATAGATTAACATAAATTTGAACTGCAAAAATAAATTACCCACAGTAAACTTCGTGCACTGCCCACTCAGAATATCTGATTGAATTACCTGCAAAAGACAGCTAAACAACATGCTCATAACAAGCAACATTTTTAAGCTTCAGTGATGAAGAAAACTAATTAGCAAATTTATAACTCTCTTTTATCTGGAGCTGAAATCCCACAAGTGTAAATTATATAAAAAATCCAACTAGTCGCTAAAGATACAAAAAATAATGAGTTCTTTATATTCTCCGACATAATTGCAGCATGAAGTGATGCTTCAAAAGAAATATGTATTACTATAACGTCTGTCATTAATGGGTCATCAATGTTATTATTTCCTGACTAGCTCTGAAAAGCAAAGGTCTATTACATTTACAGTTTGCCATATAACAAATGTTATGGCTCAAAAGCTCTTTTGTTCGCACAAAAAACAGCTAACCTGATGATTATTCTGAATGATATCCTTTTCAGTATGTTGAACATCATCACTATCTATAAATAACTGTCACGTAATGCAAAATTTAGAAATCTAGTTTTTATTGCAAACTTTCTCAACAGTTCCTTATTGTTCAGTTCAAAAAATAAAAACTTTATTATGATTGTACGAAAAATACAAATACTGAAGTACAACACTACTTCTGTTTTTCCTTCATTTTAATAATATATATTTCAGGTAAATTAAGCTTTCAAAAAAAGAAAAAAAAATCTGATTAGCAAAACCTTTCTTAAAATTGGTAATCTGCAATGACATAGCAGTCTGTTTTATTGGCATACCAAGCTAAAAACACGATAATTCAGATTTCTGTAAAAATTATAAATAGCATTTACAACTCTACTACAGTATCTCTAGCGCAATCAGTGTTACAAAAATAAATAAATAATAAGTAAATAAGTCAAGCGAGAAGGTATGTAGAAGAAACTTCTCTATAGTGGTTTTTTGAAGCGATTTTCAGTAGCAAATTATATAATTTACAAATACGAAACAGAAAAAAATGCGAAGCACTATTACCTCAGGTGGTGGTGGTGGCGAGTCGATTAAACGAATATAATTAAACGAAGTTCTCGATCCGGAATGTGACTGTGTCATTTGGTTTACATCATTATTGCGGAACATTCCCACATTCGAGACATATAATGGTTCACAGTACCGAACTGCAAATTGACGAAAAATTAAAGCAATATGCTGCAAATTCATTTCAAATGGATATTTATATATTTATTGAAACATAACAGAAATGTAAACGAACAATTTACTTTCAGTTCGCCGATAAAACTTTGTTTCAGTAGTTACGAAGGAAAATCAGTTACTTAGTTAAATTAAGGGATGTAAACATGAATAGGAAGCATGAAGTGATGAGATTATCACTGCAGAGAGATCAAGGAAATCAAGTGAACTAACGCTTGAAACTTAACAGCTAACAATCACGAGCACATGATGTCAAGGAAATGAGATAAATGTTGATGCTCAACACCAAAAAAAAAGGTAAAAGTTCGAAGACATACTGCAAAATAACTAACTCTCATTCATTATAGTAGTTATTGGCTCGTAAAATGATTCAGCATCCCGCCAGTAGGAACCTGCAAAAATTATTGGAAATTATTTTCATCAATTCGACAATAATGGAACGATGCTATGCAATAGCAAAGTTCAAATACAGAAAGAACTGGTAACATGCTGGTCGCTTATCCATTCCATCAATGATTCAGGTCGTTGGAAATTTTTTTAATCATCAGCAGCGGAAATATTTTCTTAAAACGCTTGAATGTCTTTGACATAATCTGCCAGACTTTCATACTATCACCTTTCGCTATCTCGACTGATATTTTCTTGCGGAAATTTGAGAGGCAGTTAATCAAACCAACTATGTGAATTTTAGCGAAGTTGATAAGAAAAAATCAAATAATGACTCGCAAAAATCGGCGATTCAAGCTAATAATCGTATTTGTCCAAACAAATTAAATAAGGACATATAAAAAGAATTGGAAAAGAATATATACATTCGCATGTATAAGCATTGCAAATAAAATAACCTGTTATGAATGGATTACTTGCAGTTAATTGTAAAGACAAAGGTTCAGGTAAAATCGAAGATGTTGATGATGACGGTAGAGATGGCAATGGCGGAGGAAGTGGTAGAGGTGGAGGTGGTGGAGGCGGTGGCAATGCATCACATCCAACTGTAATCTATAATCCATTGATAAGTGATAAGATCTCATGTGACAATTAATAGTAAGCGAACACAATAAAATAAATTCGTAATCGCTTGAAATAAACTGGAATAAGTTCAAATAAATTATGAAATAAAACTAAAAAAAAAAACTTTTCTATAAAAATTATTAAATCCTATTCGCAACCGGATCATACTTTCTAGTAGCAGTCTAGACAAAGAAAACAGATAGAAATAAGAATTATTCGAGAACTGTTCTTATTTTGGTAAATAATATCAGATATTAACTTGGCAATTTCAGTAAAATTCCTAAAATCTTAATTCACTTTTTGTCTGTAAAATGATGGAATTCAAGGAAAGAAAAACATACTTTCAAGGGTAATATTGTCTCATTTTGTGTTAAATCCACCAGTCCACTTCGTCCTTGGCGAAATCCATGACGATATGACATATAATCTCTGTATCAAACTGTAATCAAACAATCATCCAGTTTCTAATTTAAAATTTGCATATTGGAATATATTTTAATGATAATAATAAAAGAGATTTGGCACAGCTAATAATGAAAGCGATTTGGTATGGCTTTTTTTCTTTTTTTTTTGCATACTGAATGATATCAGTAATTTTATTTGCATACAATTTTTGTGATCTTTTCCATCTTCGTGATCTTCTCCATATAAGTAATGATATTTTCCTATATCTTTAATCAAATATAGAACTATGTCACTTTGTTTGCTTCCGATAACTTAAGCAATGCACAATAACATGACTACGTGATAATCTCACTAATATACGTAAGAATGTGGCCCACGTAATTCTCTTTAAGCGATCATTCTTTTAATATATACGACAGTATAACTTATGTAATTTCGCCCTACAAATACAATTAAGTGGTACTGTAGAGAGTTACGTGAATTATATTGCCATGTATATTACTGGGATGATCACGTAGTCGTATTAGTAGGGGAAGCAAGCAATATAATTCATTGTATACATGACAATATGATTCACGCGACTCTTCCTACGAATACGGGTATTCACGTAACTCTTCCTAGAATATAAATTTATGTACTCATGTAACTTATGAATAGGAGCACGTAACTTCTTATAAATACATACATGTATAAATACATAACTCATGAATAAGAACATTCACGTAAATTCTTGTGAATACGAGCACCCACGTAACTTCTTGTGAATACGAGTACTCACGTAACTTTTTATGAATACGAGTACCCACGTAACCTCTCGTGAATAAAAGTACCTAAGCAACTTCACATGAGTACTCACGTAACTCTTCCTCCAAATATGAGCACTTCCTGGCCCCAATCCAAAACCATATGACGGACACAATCCAACCGACCACAGCTTCCAATGAAACTCCGTCTAATCAAACCAAGCTTGGATCACCGTCAGGGTTTGAATCATCGTGATTTACCATTTATGGTTTTTTTCGTCCATTTATCGCCGAAAAGTCCATTAAATAGCTTACTACCCTCTATTCTCTATAACCATTCTTTCGAATCTCTTGAAACATTGGATTTTACAAATCTTATCAATCTTTAGCTTCTCTTTATCTGCAGCACTTCCTTTTTTGCTCTTTTTCTATATTCGTAAATTATAATACTATGAGTGCATTAATGTTTTTTTTTCTTTCGTAATTCTGATAACATTAACATTCTCTTCACTTTTCGTTGTTTACATAGTGAATGAATTTTTCATTCTTATTAATGAAAAATAATATTTTCCAATTTTTTTAAACTTCAACAACTTTTGCCTTTCGATAATATTTTCGGAAACGAAAACCTATAAATTCCACTTTAAATTTGTAAATTTTACTATTTCAATTTTCCAAAATTTAAATTATTGACTAACATCGTTTCATTTATTCCGTATTTTTCCTAAATTTCTTTCGTACTTTCTGAAATCATAATCGATATGAATAAATACCATGAATTTGGAGTATATTATATCATATTTATATCTAAGAATATTTCAGATGAAAGCAGACAGCAATAGTGGCAGCAACATTGCATGTTCTGTAGGTGAAGGATGCAGTAAATATGTAATACCAGGTGATCGACTATTTCCCATTAGTGAACAACTTAAAGCAGGTATTGGTACTTACGAATTATTCGGACATATTTATGCATCATTAGCTGGTACTTTGCATATGTATACAACTACTGAAGTTAGTTTTTCTTTTTTTTTTCTTTTTTAATTTCATATAGAAATAGAAATGATTTATTCGATATTCATACAATCAAATTCATAGTCTATTATATTTACAAAATTAAATGATAAGATTGATCAGTATCGCTGGTAAGAATAAAAAGATAGTATCCTAATATATTATTTAATTATTACATATTTTAAGGCATTTTCGGAATTTTAGCTGTTATAATTTTTTTATTTTCTCTTTTTCCGTTATTTGCAACTAATATTTGTGAAAGTATAGAAGAGAGGATTTTTACCTAAGGGAAAGTTTCAATTTGGAAGAAGTTTGTCATTTGGAATGAGAAACATAAATATTTTTGTTATTTGTCTAAAAGAAGGCTTTTTTTTTTCTCAAAGATGGTAAATTGGAAAGATATTTAATGAAAATGAATTTAAGAATAATAACACTTTTATTTTTACTCGTTTGTAGCGTGATAAAGAAACGAAAATCGTGGAGGTACGACGAGAATCGGGAAAAGAAAAACGACATGTGATGCCATATGTTGGATGTATTGTAACTGCAAAGGTTTATTTACCGCGAAATTCAGTCTTTAGGTGACTCCTGGAAAAATTAGAAAACCTAAAATTGATGAAAAAGAAACTATAAAAGAAGGGACCTAAAAATTGATAGTTTTTAACTCAGCAGCAAATGTATTTGAATGTAATGTCGAATTAAGCATTTCAGAGTTTTTTCTTAAGGTATCAAATTGTTTAAAATAATTATTGTAGATTGGTAGAGAATCCTGTAGTTTAGTTGTGAAGTGATTATTTTTCGTCTCAACACGCTATGTTGCATGTTTATTGTAAGGGACATTTGTTTTTGATTTAAAGATGGGCGATTTTGAGAAAGTTATTAAGGAAGAAATGAAATTGATTAATACTGTAATTCAGAAAATTGTCTTCAGGTGCAAAACATCGGTCAAAGGTTTGCAAAATGTTCAATACATTGCGTAGAATGTTCTGTTTTATCTCACGAATTTAATGGAATATTGAGGAAAGAAGATATAATGCCTATCGAGAAAGAGAAAGTAAAAATTTTTTCTTTGATCTAAATTAAATTATTAAATTTTCTAAAGTTAACTATATGCTAATCATTTCATTCCTGAATGAACTTAGCTTTTACGCATATCGCATACAGGACCAGAATAATTAAGATTATAATCATTGATAACTTGACCAACAGTAAATTAAACGAAATTATATGATGACTTAGTATTAGCAAGGAAAGAAAACTTTAAATTTATCCATAACTGTAGTGATTCGATGATATTCGTTAAAATGGGATCTAATATGCTTTCTTTTTGCAGATAAAATTAGAGCAGTGTGTACATCCTGGTGATGTTATCTTGGCACGTGTTATTGGTTTCGGTGATAATCAGCATTCATATTTGCTTAGTACTATAGAAGATGAATTAGGTGTTGTGAGCAGTGTTGGTGATTTGGGTGAACGAATGGTGCCATGTTCTTTTAGTGAAGTAAAATCAGTTGTAACAAATGCGCGTGAACCTCGAAAAGTTGCGCGTATACCGGATTTAAATTGCTAAATATTGTCTTTGTTAACTTTTTGTAATTCTTTTCATAATTATTTGCTGCTATTCGAGAATGTTTCTGATGAATTTGAAGCAAATTTTCTACTCATAATTGTTTATTTTAATATATAAAAAAATTCGGAGTTTTTTTTGAGGAAATTAAAAATTAAAAGCTCAAGAAAAGATTGAAAGAATAATCGAAGACTTGTACTGAACGATATAGTATCTCTTATTTGAAAGAGGGCTTATTTTACTTTTTAGTAAATTACACGTTATAATATTTGTAATTTTGATGATTGGCATTGTGAGCTTTCGTTATAGGATAATTAATCATTTTGTCACTTCTGACGATTATCATATATGACTATTCCTCGATTATGTTAATGTTTTAATTAAATATTCAGTTATCATCCGGAATAATGCATCTTTCATCACACTTGATGCGAGATCTGCGCTTGATATTCACATTTTGATTGAAATTGATACGTTATTGCATAAAAATAATTCGAAAAATATCCTCAGCCAAAATGACAGCGTCTGGGATGTTTTATAGATATTCTCAGGAATCTAATCAGGTAGAAAGTAAAACTGTTTGTTATTTACTTATCAGCTTTTGCTGTTTGTTAAGATCGTACCATTTTTTTCGTTGAGTTTAATAAGTTATCATTACATAGTTAATGAGCATGACAGCACACTGCTTAAAAGTTACTTTCAAATTTAAATAAGGACAAGTTGCTATGTTATTGATTCTTCAGCCTTAAATCTTGCCTATTATTTTAGTCTTAGTAATTGGTCTTGGCTTAATAGATCAGCTGATATTCCATAAGTAAAGCTCGCAATTGTTTAATCAGTAAATATAAAGACTTGGCTTGAGCTATCATATTTAATTGAATAGCAGCTTCAATTAAAATTCAATACTATCATTTAACTTTTTGCAATTAATGAAAAATATAATTAACTTTCAAATAACAAGATGATCAGTTCATGTAATTTTATCATTTATTTCAATTTTATAGATTGTCTTTTATAGACTGAAATTTTTTAAAAAAGTGCCTAATCATATTGCGAACGAAACATTCATTTGTATTATTATTTAGACATGTGTATAATTGATACCATTTATTGTTGATTTCCGATAGACAAGAAATTTACCAATTTGTTTTTCTTTTTTTTAGTTTTTTTTTCTTTTTTTTTAGTTTTTTTATAATTAAGTTCATTGGAATTAGATTGATGTAAGAACTTAGATCGAAAATAATCATAGTAGTAATTGAAATTAGGATGTTACTCAATATTAGATTTCAAATTTCTAATCTTTTTTTTTTGAATTTCTAATTTCCAAATTTCTGATTTTTTTTGTTATATTTTTTATTTTTTCAATTTTAGTGATTGCTTTTCACGCATTGCTTATCTTAGCAATAAATGATTATTCATAATACAAATCAGGGTTGAATTTATTGATATTATAATCAGTTGAAACTGATATGAAAACAGTATGAAAATCAATCGCACATCATATACTGATCTTGTAAAGAAAGCGTAGTAGAATAATTCCAGATATTTTAGATTTTTAGTTTTTAATCGATCAGTTATACTTAATTTATTATTTTTAATGGATCAAAGGAATGCTATTATAAGAAAATTACTTACATTTACTTTCCATTATCGTCAACTTATGACGGTCAAAGGTCATCGAGCTAATTCAACATTTGTCCGAGATATATATGAGAATCTTACGCTTCATTCATCATCTGATCAGTGGCGTGTGAGTTGTTTCATTTTTTAACGAGAGATTTTTATATCAAGAAAATTTTTGTGGTAACAGTTTGTAACAACTACTTTTTTATAGAGTGAAATTTAAAAATTTTTTTTTACATTTTTTCATCTGATGTAATTATGTTGTGCAATATGACCATATATGAGCTGCTTGATAGAGATTTTTATTATTAACTTTTAAGTGCTCTTTCATTGATTTATTTTTCAAATAAATTGTCAATAATTCTTACCAGTTTGGCTTTAATATTCTCAACCTTACAAGTTCATATTTCATTTTACTAGATGTTTTATTTTATAGGATGCCGGAGAAAAATTAATTGAAAAGTATTTCGCATCATCGATGCTACATCGACGTTCTATTTTAGTTGAAATTTCACAGAATTTCGGAGTAGATCATTCAGTGTTGAAACGATCCATTGAACTCTATCAAAAGGTTTGCAATTCTTTTTCATAAGTTCATCGTCATAACACAAGTATAGTATAAGAATAATCAAGAAAAAATTTGAAAAAAAAGATCTTAACAATTGTGAGATAAAAGATAAATGGCAAGTATTTGTATGATATAGACTTGGAAATATTTTGTTAAGAATTAATGTTCGCATATTTATTGTGATGACTTATATTTGTCGAATGCAATTTTTTATTTTATTCATTTGTTTATTAATTTTTTTCAAATTTTCTGTTAGAAGTAATCAATTTGATTTTAAAAAAAAATTAAATTTTATTAAATTTTAGAATGAGCAAGCATTTATGAATGTTGCTTCAGCAGCACGTCCGCATTATTTTCGACTTTTCCAATCTATCGGTAATATAACAGGCGGTGTGAAAAGGATATGTTCTATGCGTGCTGATGCTTTGGTGCGTACAATAATTGCTGTATTTTTTAATGAAACAATTTTGTCATTGTCATAAAAACAGATTAATATGAATTAGAATTTGAGATATCCACTAGGCGACTATTTCACGTTTGAATTATAGGAAATGCTTCGTTCTTCGGATTTGACACGAACTGAAAGTGCAGCGTTACGACATGTCGAAAATTGTTTTCGCGAATTGTTGACGCTTTGGTTTTGTCAGAGTAATTTGTGCTTGAAGCAATTGACGATTGAATCACCGGCCGATATTCTTAATAAGGTTAGCTTATTAGATTTCTGATTTTCAAGATCTGTATGAGAAATCTTCTGCATTTTATTATAAATAAATAGATAAACTTTAAAACTTCAATTTTTTGGATCAAGTTCTAAATTTAATTTTTAAGTTTTCACTAAATATAATTCCAGATGATAATTTCATAACACTTTCAAGTAAAACAGGATGACTGACTATATAGTTATTCATCGATTTTCTTTCAGATTATGATATATGAAGCTGTTCATCCAATAGCCGGTTACATAGATATGAAACGTCGTCTTGGCCCTAATCGACGTTGCTTTGTATTTATGCATGAAGCCATGGATCGTGAACCCTTGGTGGTTATTTATGCAGCATTTATGAAAAAAATTGCCAGAAATCTAGAAGTTAGTTAGATTTCCTACTAAACCGTAATTTTTCAGTTAAATTTGTTGCAAAATTGTTATTGTACAATGCTTTTTCGTAAATTAATTAAGCAAATTAAATCAAATCTCCAGAATTTTTTCGTCATCCCTACTGATAATGATGAATGTAATTACATGTCGGATAATGAGGTTTCTCATGTGAATTTCTTAGCTTTAATTTGGATATATCTTCTTTGGGGTGATAGAAATAACCACGCAATAAATAATTTGATTGAAAATAAATGTATAATTCTCGGTGTCAATTCATTTATTTTTTTAATGCGGTGATTGTAATTCTGTCAATTTTCAGGATATAATAAATGACATTGATATACTTAAAGATGAAAATACAAGTGATACGGCTGTGTTTTATTCGATATCATCAACACAAGCAGGTTTGCTGTTTTTCTTTATATCTTTTTCATACTGCGTCCAATATAATAACTAGTTTTCGAATTAGAATGATCCTACTGATCATCCTGTTTTAATATATCTTTGGAAACGATAATCTATTAGCTTTTGTTTTTCAAGAAAATCATGTTTTTATCTCTTTTTTTTTTTCCTTTTGATTAGCTGGAGGGAATTCGAATTTATTTTTTTCTTGAATTTCAAGTTGGTTGCAAATTATATACTTCCAGTTTTTCTGTTATATGTAGATGGTGACATTGAATCTTTTTAAGGGGATAGGAGGAGATTGTTTTTATTTCAATATGGATGTCTCGAATATCGAGACATCAATCGTATTGTAGTATAAGCGTGCTATGAAAATAATTTACGCTTGCATGTTTGTTTCAAATTAACTGCAGTATTTATAGGATTGCGTGGTATTGATCTAGGTAATATGTTGGTGAAACGAGTAATTGCTGAGATTTCAAACAACAATCCGCATATACGCGTATTTGCGACCTTATCACCCATGCCTAATTTTCGTTCATGGCTTTTACGATCCCTTAAATGTGCAGCACCATCTGGTATATGTTTGCATTGTTTGCGAATCCTAATATTCGCCGTGATTTTTAAGATGATGTTAAGAATTTCTTAACGTGAGATTGAAAACAAGCAGCGAAGTAGTTCCCGTCAGTTGCAGGCATAGTAATAGTTAATTTACCGATGCTGGAGCATTCTTTTGAATGATTGTGAAGTCTTGATGATTTCAGGTCAAATCAGTTCGGATTCTTCGATGAATTGGATTTAGGCTACTGGATGTTACCCTTGTTGATAGGCATGCTGTATTGCATTCCCATCCTGCCTTAGTGTCATAGCGGTATAATGATGTTGCGGACATACTGTGGAATAAAAAAAAAATTAGAATATATGAAACTAATTAAATTTGAAGAAGTGACATTTTATTATTATTTTCTATTTATTATCTTCTAGATACTTCAGGAGATATAATTGACCAAAGATTATTGGCGATGTGTGATGAAAATGATTTCTTTAAAGGCGATAGCAAAATAGTAGAGCTTGTACGATTGTTCTTATTGGATCATTTGAATAAAATTGATATTAACAAGTAAGTTAAATTTCCTTTTCGAATAAATGTTTGTTTCAAAAGAAGAATTTAAAAGATTGTTGATCATGATGGCATTATTTATACGCAATGAAAACAATGTGTTTTGAATGAAAAAAAAAAAATGAAAAATGAAAAAGTAGAGAAAATCGAGTTCGTGTTAAGTGCATATCGGAAATTTGTATTTTCATACTTTTTGTAATTATCTCGATGGATGATTTTGGTGGAGAATTTACTAACAAAACAAAATTTTCAAATTTTACTATATTATAGAGGAGCCTGAAAATTCTATCTTGCTACTGTATGCAAGAATATTCTTTTTCAGTAAATTTTGAAAGTTACTTACAGGCTTGAAAAAATTTTCGAGATTCTCATGCATTTAGCGGTTCGGTATTTGCTGGAAATAAAAAGTTCTGGTACAGGACATGTTTTTGATCCTGTCGGTTTGTAGTTTTCCTATTTTCTGATTTATCCAAATTACTATTACTGTATGTGTAGCAATAGTTCTTTTATTTTGAAGCCGTAAATTACATTTAATTACTGCTAAGCTCTGTAGCCTTTCATTATCTTACATCGATATATACTTATTATCGATACAGATGTGAAATTATTTCTGTGAATTTTGCTCCTTCCATTTTAACGATCAGCTTTTCCAATTTAATAATTCATTAAATTTGATTATTGCTCCATGTTTAGAAACTGAATTGTTCCTGAAGGAAGTAAAATTGCTGATTAAATCTTTGTAATAAACTTCTCTTTTTTAATTATTTTTAAAAAGAATTTTTTCCTTTTTGAAATTGAATTTCATACATCATCACAAAATTAAGAATTTCGATTCATTAAAATTTGCTTTCGACAATGCGTCTTATAATCTGTTTTTCACTGCTTACTTAGATTATTTTAATTATTCAAAACTATTTGAATTAATTTAAAGTTCCAGATTGCTTAGGCTTTCAAATTTCGCAGAAAGTTTTGCATTTATTTCAGAAAATTTTCATTTACGAAATGGTGCAGAAATTTACGCTATTAATTGGAAAGCTGATACAACAACGAAGGGAATGGAAAGTAGTTATGGTTTGATGGTCAATTATTTATATCGGTTAGATCAGGTCTGCTGTTTGTATAATTGAATACTTTCGAGTTTCAAGACCTATTTTATCTAAAGATGAAAAACATGAATTGTAAATAGGACATTTGATCTATGAAAATTTATTTAAATTATCCGTTGCGGAAAAGTTTAAGGACTTATAAGTTCTATCAAGTTGTTTTAGTTTTTTCGTTTTGGTCTTTTCGAGAGTTGACATTTTTTGTTTGAAATTGTGTGGCTTATGTTCCAATCACAATCTACTGCTTGATACTGATTGACTTAGAATGCCATTAGGTTGGTTGTATGTGAATTACCAAATTTTAAATTTATATTTTTTCAGGTTGCGAAAAATTCAGCTCAATACATTCAAAAAGGAGATATTGCAATTAATTCGCAGGCTCTAGAATTATTATAATAGTAACATAGATCATGTTTTTTCACCGGAATGGTAATTAGTGTAATTTTTTAAACCTTATGTATCTCCATTTTGTCTTTAAAATTTTATAATTTTGCGGAAAATTCTGAATGCATATGATTTCCTCATTTTGTATTCCAGTTATTTCCCATTTACTTTTTCAATTCTTGTTTTAGCGATTGTTAACATGGTAGAAAAATAATAGTTTTTTTTTCTTCGGATTACGGAATGAGCAAATTTATTTTTCATTTCAAGAACTGTTTTAATATAATTCTTATTGCATTTATTTAGAACAATAAATAGATATTTGACTAAATATAGTTGAGTTTAAATACAAATAATTGTAACTAAATTCAAACATCTATTATTCTTAAAAAATTCAATGACACTTATAATAATACACTTTCGCTAACGAAAAATAAGTTTGCTCATTCTTGCTACATAAAAATCTATATTTTGAGGTTCAGTGAATTCTTTGTAAACATTTTTGCATTGTGCTATTTTTGAGAGCATTTCCTTCGTAAAAAGATTTAAAGATGATTGAAGTGGTCCACTTCAATCACTTCTGCATCTTTTTACAAAGAAAAGCCGATGAGTAAAAAAGTCAGATGAATTTGATGAATGAAACAAAATTTCATAATCAAATTCATTCAATTTTCGAAGCACCATTTGTCCGATAGACTTGCAAAAAAATTAAACCTTTTTTGATGACTAATGTCGACTGAAATTTTTAAAATTCTCAGCATATTTTTCTGAGAAGTAATAGCTTCAGAAGGAATAACCCCTGATCTCTATTTTATGACAAATGCCCTCTGATCTGTTCTTTCTGATCAAACCTTTTTTTTTTTTTTTTTCTCTTTTATAATCAATTTTTTTTTCCTGGAACATGAAAATAGGTCAAACTCATGTTTTATTTGAACATTGCAAATCACTACCGATTAATAATTACAAATATGAAATGAAATATTTATTCATTTGATATGAATTATGAGTGATCAAATAATTGCAAGAACGTATGTATATATATAAGGATAATCTATCAAAATGACATTAAATTCAGTTCAATCGATTATTGCTTCTGATTCAGATTATTTGATCGTGGAGTGTATACGAAATTTATATACTTCCAACATTTCGACCAATTCGTATGTCTCATTGATCTCTTAATTTTTATTTAAGTATTTGTTAACGTTTTGATACATAATCGACTTGTTCCATCATTTCATTGTTGTAATTTTGTGCAAATTGTAGTTTCTAATACGCTAAAATGGTGAAAATATAAATTATCGATTTTTCGTTTCAATGAATTAAATATCAGAAAAACACGAACGACTTCAATGTCATCAATTGGTTTTTACGATAATTTTTGCTTATCCAATTAGTAGCCGTATTCCGGGAAATAGATTGGATTCAGGAAAAGGATTAATTTATATAAACCGTTTCCACGTGTTGTATCCGGAATTTATAGAGAGAGTAAATGATCTCGTTTTTTGGTGAGATTCGAGAACTGATAAGGGAATCATCAGTGATTTAATGAATTCTAATTTCTTTATTTTCATGGGTAGTCTGACTCCTAACTTTTTCATATTTTTGAATTCCCAAAAAAAAAGTTTTTTACCATTTAAACTTGTCTTTACTTCATTTTAAATTCATTTCAACTTATTTCATTTTAAATTTAAATTCATCTTGTTTTTTAAATTCAGACACAAATCATTAGAATTTGTTTCAGAGATTTAATACCTCACAAAATCAATTTGTGATAGAAATCTCATTATTTTTCATCATAAAATAATTTTTCGATTGATTAAATACCTCACAAAATAACATATCATATGTGATTTCAATTTTATGATAGAAATCCAATTTTAATATATAAAAGATTTTTTTGTATCTTTTATCCTCTTTTGATCTGATTAAATCTCATTATTAGAATACTTTTTACCTTCATTTGATCTCAATTTTCTCAAATTTCATGAAATAACTGGAAATTTTAGCTAGTAATTTTTTTCAATTGTATATATCAATATTAAATTATAATCTGACTTTCTTATTTCTGATTAAAATTATAGCATTAGAAGATATGGATTATATGTTTCCAAGATGATATATTTTTCTAAAAGTTCTTAAATTGATAAAAAATTAAATTAGCATTAATTTGAATTGTTATTTCGTATCATTAAATAGAAAATTTGAATTTTACAATCAGAAAGTATTAAGGGTGGATTAAGTTTGTATGAGATATATAATTGCAGCAATTGTCCTACATGATCAAATAGTTGAAGAAAGCAATTAATTTCTTAAATTTTAGAAAAAATTTCGACAAAACATTCGAGAATAATTCATCATCATTCATTATTTCAGATTTTTTAAACAGAAAAAATCTGGAATAAATATGCGCAAATTATTTCCTCGAAATTGCTTTTAAAAAAAAAGCTACATTTATTATATGAATGGCAAAAATTAATTCAATCAAAAAATTTTATCTTTTTATTATTGTATTTAATCCATCAAATTTTATTAGCAATTTTTGCTGATATGTGTGATTTTTGAAATTTTTTAAAATTGATGAGCTATTTTAGATCTATTCTTTCTACTGTAATTATTATACTTCATTCATTCGATATATGAATAATCGAAATGAATGAATTTTTTTTTTTAAATCATTTTTTTTTTTTTTGGAATTATCATACAAATTATTATACAAATAAAAATGAGTCTTTTTGTTTCATGCATAAATCAACTTTATACTTAATTTCGTAAACATTTATTTCACATTTTTAAAATTTAATGTTTATCTTGCTGTTCACAAAAAGAAAATAATCTGATCTTTATAATTTATAATTTATTGACTTTGTTAAATTGATATTCTTTTATAATTTTCTCGAAAATTTAACTGCTACTAAAAATCAAACTTTTTTGAAAATAGACAATATTTCAGTAATCTTCTTAAAAATTAAAAGATTTTTATAATATCCTGGAAAACTGAAGTTATTAAACTAAGATTTCATGAAGAACTAACTTTTTGTCTAAAAATGAAATATGAATTTTCAGAAAATTAAAATTTTCCCAAGAAATTATAAAAACACGAAAAAAATTCGAAAAATCCACTTGAAATTTGAAAATTATTGGACAAAGAAAAAAACAGCAACAAAAACTACAGGGAACAAACTTCTTCCGAACATTCTTTTATAATTCGTAATTCTTGCGAAAAAAATCCTAAATTTTTTCCTTTTTTAAAATTCAAATTTGTGCTGCATTTGTCGACTACATGATGCATAATTTTTGTCGAAGATTTAAATTTAAATTTCATTTCAATTTGAACTTTATCGCGCAAGCATTTGATATAATCTAATAATTACCAATTATCCTGCAAATTCCCGCATATAACGTAGCATCGTGGTATAACTATGCTATAATTTCATACGTCATTTTAGTGATTTTTGGAAGATTACAATTGCGGTGCCGTACTACGTGCAAATACCGGCATGACTTGCATGTTGACATTTACACGTATCACGAAAAATCTGATAAAATTAATTGCGAACACTTTAAGGAGGGAAATTATCGCAAATCTTAATTACCCTTTGTTAGGTTACCTAATTTATGTTGCATTTGTTGAATTCTATCACAAATCACATCGTTTGAATCCCATTTCATTTTGTCACACAATTCAACTGCGTCATGATACAGCCGATTTGCGCAATGCCACCCGCGACGCAAGCATGTCGCGCGGTTCGCCTATGGTAATGGTAACCTGCGAGAGTTGCTGTTGCAGCGCTATATCGTTTGTGGAATAACGTCGATTTCCGGATTACATTTATGGGATTCCTGAAAATTCGATAAGAATGAGCTAATTATTAACGTAGTCAGGCGTTAAAGCCAATATGAAATGTTCTGAATGAGATAATAGGCATTATCTAAATTTGCAGGTGAGGTCTTGAAGCGAAAACATTGAATGACCTCGCTCATTTGAGCGCTTAAGGATACAGGATTCAGATTCCTTCAAACATATTTATTGTTTCGCTTGACCTTCGCTACGTGACCTTTTAATTGTGGTAAGTGTATTACATATATTGCAAATCACGAAGATGACATGAAACTCTTAAAGAGATATGGGCAAATATTTTTTCAATTTCGCATCAAAATAAGTAGATCTTTATTCCTATAACTCATTTGTTCGTTTATTGTATGCAAAAAGTAATAATTTGAGTTTATGTTACATAGAAACACTTTTTATTCGTTGCAACATCGAGTAAGATTCTTTATTCATACCATACACTTATATGAATTATGAAAGCAAACTTATATTTCAAAAAGGAAATGATTGGTTGTTATTTATTGTTGATAAATGTTAGATTTGTAATTTCGCAGATTTTCCTCTGCTTGTTCTGCTAATTATTTCGTCCCTTACAGAATTTATCCTAAGAGATGGCATATCGATGAATTGGGATTTTTTTGGGAAAAGAATAGTTTAAATGTTGGATCTAAACACATCAAATCACCATCATCATTGTACAGCTAATTAATTTCGATTATCTCCAGCAATGCTAACCAATAATGCAGGTATTGTGACGAAGAAAAACGAAAAGAAACAGCTGTACATGTAATAGTGTTTGTGGTGAATGCATAAAGTGATTGATTTCTGTATGGCATCAATCATCGTTGGCTTCTTTATCGTTTATGGCGCAAATTGATCCCGTGGCATTGATTCAAGCATATATTCCATTTGCTAAATCGAGGTATTTTTTTTCTTTTTTTGAAAAAACATAATTCAGTTGGATAATTCCGATGGGAGATAGATTGCACTTTCAAAAATATGCGATAATATTAATTTAATACGAGATGTATGGTTTTGATCAGTTTAATATTTTTTTTCAAACAGTATTCATTCAATGAAAGGATGATGAGATAAAATATATGTATGAAAAGTAAGGAAATTGGACCAGAAGATCCAGTCATACGAGATAAATTTTCTAATGTACAGAGATAGCAAAAGAAAGAACTGTAGACTATATGTTTCGAGAGAATTAGATAATCCTTATTTTCATTGTTTAAGATGCTCATTCTTTAAAATCGTCTCAATAGAAATGAGAAGAATAAGGAATAGGATAGAAAAGAAAAGTGAGTATTCGAAAGTTTGAATGAAGTTACATTGTTTCAAGTAAAACTAACATTGATTGTAGTTGCATTAATAGATGAGATGATCAATGAGACCATTTGTTGAATGAGAAAAAGGAAAATTATTGATGTTTTCGATTGACAAAGAGATGAAAAAAGAAAAGAGACAATGATAGATAGGATATTCGGGAAGATTTGTTATTACTGATCATGTTTTATGACAATTGTTTTTAATTATTCTCTACAAAATAAAGTTTATAAAGATTTAGTAACTATTTTTAGAGTTGTTTCAAAGCGGTAAATATAATTGTTGTTAGGAAAAGAAGTTCGGACTTTCATAATTTGGCTATTCATCATTATTTTTTTGTGTCTTCAAGGATGTATTTCAGCTTTTTTTAATGTTGTTTTCATTCTTTCCCTTCTTTTATTTTTCCGGTTGTTTTTTCGTCTTATCCTTTCTGTTGTAAGAAGGTTGGGTTATTCAGCAATAAATAACTGTTTCTTACATACAAATTGTCGTGATAAAAAACACAGAAAAACACAAGAAAGTTTTTTCTTTTTCTCTCACCCTCTCTCTCCTTTTCTTGTTCTTTCTTTTAATAAAGTTCATTTAGTAGTACTTGTTATAGTCAAAGTCTTGATTTTGAAAAACAGTCAATAATGCGACCTACTGCAAAGAATTGCACTGTGCTAAATTCATCGACATCGAATTCTGAACAAAGTACCTCAAGAACATGCGAAGTTGAAGGTGAACGATACGAAATAATTTCCAGTGGTTTGTTTTAAATTTTTGATAAATCACATTTTAAGAATCAGCTTGCCACCCAGGATGATTTTAATGTACCTGGGAATTCGTAGATGGTATTAGAATATGAATTTTATATGTATATTTCGACAAACTAAAAAGAAAGCCAATTTTTTATAAGAGATGTATTAAATTTCAGAGTTCATAGTTATTTGATATGACATTGGTTCTAATCAGTGATAGATGAAGTTAACTGCATTAAAAATTTTGATATTATTGAGATATTATGTTTAGGAATAGTTTCAAATCATGTACCGTCTTCATATGACTCCACAGGATTACGTATGATTCAAACGAATTATCGCGATAGTTCGTCATCGCCGCGTTCACCTTCCGCTCGAAGGTTACTTAATTCTGTATTATTATCTTGGTATAATTTACAACATCATGGATCTTTTTGGAGAATCGGAATGACGGAAGGGAAGAGAAGATAGAGGAATGCTACGGGTTTAATATTGATGTATTCGTCTCAAGCATATTGTCTTAAAAGTAGACAACCACTCACATTCTAATATCAGATTTTTGTAATTATAATGGTTTTTATTTATTTTTTCCTGCACCCACTTTGTTATTTATCATCTTGGCAATTGCCGTAGTGATTAGCAAAGCAATTTTTTCTAAAATGTTTGAGGTTTCTACGTTTTTCTCTAAGATTTTTGCTGCGAAAATAAGGTTTCGAGAAGCTTTTTTTTTTCGAAGCATATCGATGACGTTTCATACCTAACATAATATGAGATGTTTGAAATCATATTTTAAATTCCGTATGCTATAGGATTACATTTTTAAAACATCAGAGAATTTTCTGCTATATCTATAAAAATGCTTATGAAATACATTGATATAATACAATGGTTAGAAGACATGCAGTTCATGTAAAAAATTGAATTTATTTTAGTGCAAAACGCTTGAAAATGAATTCATCATCCGCATTGTCAGTACGTAATTCAAGTATAAACAGTACCATCAATCCGTTGTCAGTGGCTATTAATTCTACCAATCATTCACCAAAAAGTCATACTGTTGCGGACACTCAACATAAAAGTACTGGAAAACATCTGAACATTGTAGATTCTATTCAAACCAATGACGGAGCGACAAAACTCTCGAAGTATTTTGCTCGAGATATACTCCATGGCACAACTAGTTTTAGACGGCCCAAGTAAGATTTTTTTTTATCTTTGAAATTTTATCATATATGCTAGTTCTGATTACTATGTTAATTGTAATAATTGGAATTATTCGATTATTGTCTTCAGTCTATTGTATTATTCAGTTTAATTTCCAATATAATATTTGCTTGAAATAAAGAAGTGCGGTTACTTTATTTCGTTTCTAGAAAAAAATGAAATCATGAAAAATTTTTTTTGATTTTTTTCAAATTTTTAGCTGTTCTCCAGTTCGCATTAACTCTCATTTGAATTTTGAAAATCAGAACGGTTATGATAATAACAAGCCGTCAACATCCAAATGTTTTACATCTGGATCGAAGCAGGTACTAAATGGTGCTGTAAAACGACGCATAGATGTAAATGCTAGTCATACGTCGACCAGAAAGATGGAATCTCAGGTTAACTTTTATCGTAATAATTTTCAAACATTTTTTTATTTGTCACGGTTCGATCTTTTTTCTTTTTTTGATTTTTTACTGTGCTTAGCTTATCTCATTTTTTTAAATTCTATCTCATCCTGTGATATATCATTTGCCGCAGAATATAGTTATTGGGATTATTACTATTGAGGCAGAAATTTATTTATATTTTTATAACTAATTTCCAGAATTTAAGTTTTTGATTTCAAGGAAACTGGCAAAGAAGTAGGGTGATGCATAATCTGGTTAATTGAACTGAGCAGTGTAGTTTTTCATTATCAAAAATTTCTTTTTGGATAATTAAAATGAATCTGAATGATTATAATTGATTATGATTATTTTCAGTAATCGCGGCATTCTTGTATTGTGTTCTTCTAATTATGTTTTTCAGGGCAATCGAACTCTGAATGGTAAAGAAGAGAAGCGATTGATATCAGAAAATAGTGAACTGGAAACTAGATTTTTAGTAAATAATCGAGTAATATTTTATTCAACATGGGAAGGTAGTCGCGTTATGGTTAGTTTTAATGATATATTTTCGCGATAATGCTTTGAATATTTTGTATCCACTAATTTTGGAATGATTTCATTGTATTGAAATGCTTTTAGTTTTTCAGAAACATAGGATGAATTTTTCCGAAAATTTTCATTATTTATTTCCAGAATCCAGATGGTCGTAATGTCGGTGTCGGTCTTTGTAACTATTCCAATGACTGCTTTTTAAACGCTGTCCTTCAGATTATTTTACATTGTATCCCGTTTGCACGATATCTTGGCGAGCATATCCCTTTATTTTCTTGTAAGTTGATTATATTTCAGCTTTTATATTTCAATTTTATCCGTTCATTTCTGCATCAAATTTAAATTATAGGTGTGAAGGATTGTGTCGCGTGTGGTCTTGCAAAGTTTATAAGATGTTCAATGTCAAGTAAACAACCATTCAAACCTTCTTGGATTAATTTCATTCTGGAAAGTAAGATTTCTGTCGTTAAATTTATCTTTGAATTATAAATTGTCGAAAATCTATTCTGTTTTCGTCATAAGTTACGTAATATTTTTCAGAGGCATTTCCATCTCATCTGTTGGGTGCACAGGAAGATGCTCATGAAGCTTTGAATCATATTTTAGATGCTCTTGATTCAGAAGCACGGAATGGAACATCATCTTCAAATCGTAATTTCGCTAATCCATTAAAGTATTTTTTTTTTTTTTTTTGTTACTAGAGAATAGCTTACAGAAAAAGATATAGTCTTTAGAAACTGGAATAGATTTTAGTGTCACCTGGAATCACAGATTATTTAATTTCTTAAAAATTTAATCTGTTTCTTTAATCTGTTTTTATTCTAGTGGACCACGTTTTTTGACACCGGTAGAACAACTTTTTGTCGGGACCTTACGGAATCAAATTCAATGTTCAGCTTGTTCTGCAATATTAATAAATTACGAACGCTTTCGGGAGCTTAATCTTGGCATAAAGAAATCAAGTTATGACAGGCGAATAACTTTGGAGGATTTACTTGATGATTATTTTGGCAGCGAAGTGTTGAACAATTTTAAATGCACCAAGTATGTTTTCCTTTTTGGTCAAAAATTGGGACCACAAATTCTCTTGGAAATATTTTTTCTGAACTGATGAAAACATGAGTTAAGTCAAAGGAACAAGAAAAATATCAAAATTACTTTTGGAAGCGATAGCATTTAAATTTCAGCAGGTGAAATAAAATTTTGAGGCATTCCATGAGTATGTTGTAAAATAATTGAAGAGATAGAAGAATATTCAACGAAAAAGAGTAAATATTCTGTAATTAAGGAGTTTGTTTACAATTATTTCATCTGCAGCTGTAAAAGGACGACGCAGATCCAACGTAGTTCACGTATTCTACGTGCACCGAACATTTTGCTTATCCAGCTAAAGAGGTTCAATTCATTCGGTGGAAAAATAGGCGTCCATGTCAATTTCAGTGTATGTTTTTTACAGAAAAATTATCTTGCGTTATACCATAAAAATCTAGTTATTAGTCTGCAGGATGCCTTCTAGTAATTGCGTACATTTGAGTATCCTGTTTTATTTTCAATTCACTCACCGTTTAGATTGGCAGTGATTAGTAGTTAGTCACTAGAGGATAATCTTCAATTTATATAAGACAACCCAGAATATTTCTGTATAGCAAACCAGAATATGTTTTGCATTATATTGATATCATTCCATTGTTGCTTGTTATCTATATATAAACATGTTTTGGGAAATTTTGCATGTTTACGTTGCATTATATAACTGATTTACAGAATCTGTGTGATTCCCCAAATTTATTCCACAATTTCTTTGCAAGAACGACGCTTATTCTAAATTTTTAGTTGAAGCTGGATCTTGACCGATATGTTCATCGTGCAGGGGAATCACACAACTATGAACTTACTGGTATTGTTCAACATATGGGTAATGCAGTAGAACATGGGCACTATGTTGCTGTTGTACGAGGTTTTGATGGTAGAAGTTATTATTTGTTCGATGATGAGCAGGTTAATGTACTACATTAGAACATATTATTGTCTCATGATATGGGAGTTAATTTATCTGCTAATGAAACATGAAACTTGGTTGAAATAAAAAAAAAAATTAACTCGGGTATGAGATATTCGTTATAAGAAACATAAATATGCGGAAAGGAATAGGATTTTGCGATAACTACATTTCATGCGGTGGTAGCAAATTGATTTAGATCATTTCTTTTTTTTAAAAATAATTGCTAAATGGAAGGCTTCATTTAATGAATTTAAATAGAAAATTGAAATGTTGAAAATTAATAGGATTATCCAATATTTAAATATACCAGTGATGATGCAGTCGCAGTTGAACATAATTGATTCTGAGCTTCAGAAAGAAGAATGTGTTATGTCAGTCGTAAACCACTCTATTGAATCTTACTTCTGTTGCCTAACAGTAGCATACAACTTCATATTACTGTTGAAATATAAGCAAAAAAATTTTTTGCTAGATCGATATATTTATTTAATCCTGTAGACCTTAATGCTATTTTTCAATCATGTATTTAGTAATTAGGTAAAGCAGTTAGAGAAAGAATTGTTCACGAAAAAAATTCATTCAATGCATTTATCAGTGAGTTACTCTTTGGTTAATGCTACATTTTCAGATATATTTTTCCTGTTCTTCATAGCGTCATTTCGATAATAATGAAATTGTTTTTTCAGCGTCACAGAATTTCTTTATCTGACTTACACAGCACACAAGCCTACATATTGTTGTACGTTCGTGGTGATGCATTCAGAAATTCTGTTTCACCTTCGGTAACATTGAATGCTGCGAATGATACGCAAAATGAAACACCTACCAGGAATCGTATTATGAAGCGTCCATATGTTCAAATATCGATGGATACTTGAGCATTTTTGTTGTATCTACTGATAAATGAATGGTTTATTGAAAGGGTATTTTTCTGTTCAAATTTTTTCTTTTTTTCTTTTCCTTTTCTTTTTTTTTTTTTAAGACACCACTTGAAAATATATATATACTTTAGGAAAGATTATAAAGAGCGAAGAAATTTAGGCCCGGATTTCTAAAATATTCGAAAAAGCATATGTAAACTGGATAGGTTAATGATTTTGGATAGTTATAAAGATGATGATGATCATGAGAGCTCCGATGACTGATTATCTGATGTTAAATTCAACTGGTTTTGTAAATTTATTGTTCAATTTGATGGAATGTTTCTCTGGATAACTGTTGAAAATTTAAAAATATTAAGAAATTGGAATAGTTCTTTTTTGTAGTGTATTAAAAAGTAATTTCATATACATTTTCTAGTGGTGTAATCTAGTATTATTTAAGTGAAAACATCAGTATGGGTGGAAGCAGAATTGTTTTTTAATTATAATTTTATAATTCGCTATTGATTGCTGTTAATTAATCGCTAAGTAAAATCATGGCAGTTTTGTTGTCTGTTTCTTCTTACCGAACATTTATGGTCTTCATTTGTTCGGTTTGTGCACTGCCTTTAGGATAGCTGAAATTATACTTTTGATATTATATTCGAGTAAAAATGTAAAAAGTTTCTTGATTTTCCGCCCTCTGTAAATTTCTATTGGACTATAGTAAAATTAATTTCGTGATCCTCATGAATGTTTCACATTGGACATCATATATTTTGGCATCTGCTTTGCTGGACATTGTGTTGAATTCATCATGTGCATGATGATATTGAACTGATTTCTTATAATGATTTCGGTTTCCTTTACTGTTGTTTTTTTTTTTTTTTTAATATTTTGGGATTTGAACAAAGTAGGATTATACAACCAGAAAGCTGTCAAATATGAGAACAGTAACGTTATAAATAACTGCAGAATGTAATGCTGGCTTCATTAATTACATGGTCGTTATTAAATAAAGGCAAAACTAGTTTAGTCTTATTGTGTGGTTTTGTGCATGTATTTCTGGTAGAGAGAGAAAAAAAAAGAATGTAACTAAAATATATTAAACAGTTGATTGACTTAATATGATTTATCAGGTTCATTTAAATTATATGCAGAACAATGAATCTCGTATTCTCATTTCCTAAAAATGTGTTGATTAAATGTAAAATGCTATTCTCGAAAAATCTAACTTTCAGGTTTTTTCCAACTTTTGGAAAAGTATGACACTATTTGCTATACAATCTCTATATTTTTTATCATTATTGAATTTCTTCTTCCACTTACAAGCATAATATTAAAAACTCAAATTCTAGTCATGAAAATAAAGCTTATTTTTCCGTAAATGTATAGTTAGTATTCAATTCTCTATATGTTTCTACCTTTCGTGAAACGTAGAGAAAACTTTCCAACTTTTAAATATAGCTATTTTTGTGCTTGTTTCAAAATGGGGCAAATTCTTGATGAAATATAATGATGAGGAATGGAAGATGAAGTAATATCTCTGGATTTTTATTACGGGTTACCATTTTGCTTTATGGTGACTCTTTTCTCTTTTCTGTATGAATTGTGTAAATTTATTATTATAGGGTAGACTGATTTGTTAATGGTACCAGTGAATTGTGTCTTAAATTGATCTGGATATTTCTTCTGCAATATTTTTGTACTTCCCTATTTCAACCTTTTTTTCTCGTTTCTTCTTTTCTACCGTAATCCTCCGAATCTTTGAAATTTGCTGTTAGTTATGCAATGCAGAAAACATGTATTTGAGATGGCAAATGATATATGAATTTTCTAAATCCAGAATATTGCAAGAAGGATTTGGTCATTTTAACATTTATATCCAGTACTGACGTGATGCATCTGAAATGATCTAGTAATATTTTCATAATTTTTTGGATGTCATTGTCAAAATTTTTTTATCAGTGAAAATTTTTTGATTGCCTCCAGTTGTGTTATTTTATTATAATGTTTGTTTGTTTGTTTTTCTTTTCCCGATTATCAAAGTTGGTTTCTTTTTTTTTCGTTAAAAATTGGTATAGCATAAAGCAACATTTTTGGAAATTGTTATCAATCTTTATATATCACATATCAAGAAAATACAAATCAGAAAATTTTCTTTTGGTATTATTAGAATATAGTTTTATGTGATAACTTAGTGAGACAGTTTTATATTTGATTTCTAAGTGTTTCATTTTTGAATGAAAATAATTTAATTTTGTGCTAAAATTGCGAAAAGTGAAGGAAGGAAGGAAGAAATCTATGAATCCTGGACCGATTTCGTGGATTTTGTTTGCGTTAGAATATTCCGGAATACTTGTGTCCAATTGTTAATGTGGTACTTCTATCTAAAAATACAAACTCGATGCTAGCCTTTCTTTTATCCATTACTTTTGGGAACAAATGTGTTGGAAATAGTTGCTATTAATTCATTATTAATTCAAAATTAAACATTCGCTGAAGATAATAGATGAGTGAATTTTGGGATGAATAGATGTATTGGAGAGGAAATCAATTGATTCATTTTGATTCTCATTTGATAACATTTCAAAATGAGGAAGTTTTCTACAGATTATTACTGACCAATGTGGGAAGTATCGAAGGATGATGTTGAGTTGTTACAAGATTGGTTGAATGAATTGGATGATGAAGAAATGAAAATACGAAGTAATCGATTAATGAAGGTAGAAATTTTCAGCAATTAGGACTTCTAAAATTACGGTAATCATTATGCTGTTCAAAATTACGTGTATTTCAATTGCTAAAGTAGATGCATATTCCGAGGAAAGAATAACTGCAAAACGAAATGCTACAATATTTTGGATTTATTCCGAAATAAATAAGTTGTGATCGAAGTTTGACACTTTGCATACCAATTTTTAGTTACAGGATGAAAAGATGATATTTGATTATGATGAAATGATATCCATTTTGAAGTCTCTTTCCAACAAGAGATTCCCCGTTTACAAGTTTATTGAAAAAATAAAACCTCATGTTCCAGTGATTGAAAAGAAAGTTAATCCAGAATATGAAGCTAGAATTGAAAGATTGAAACGAGAGCAGGTAAATATTTAAAAAATATTTTTAATTTGTTATTTCTTTTTTTTTTTTGTGTACTTTCAAGAAATACTTTGCTGTTTTGTCGGAACGATATTAATTAATTAATTGAATAATTGATTTAATAAAGAAGTTTCCTTTCTCCTTCCGTGTTTCATGATTTGTTTAGGAATGGATACTTGTATTTACATGTGCAGTAGTTAGAAAATAACTAATTAAAGTTATTTTTTAAGCCTAGTTATGAGTCGAGAAGATAATAGGATTTTGTTTCAGGAAAATCGCGAATATCGTGAGATGACACGGTCAGTTGATCCTAATCAGATTTATGGGCGTGAAAACTTACTGCATGGATTCGGTGAAGTATGCATTTTTTAGTTGCGATTAAAACTTCCATCTTCTATAATTTTAATTTTTATTTAATTTATACGTATTCTTTACATAACAACATTGAAATTATAACCTTCTTCAGATTTTCCTAATTTATGCTTTTTTATTTCAGTTTACAAGTACTCTATTATAAGAAAGAAAAAAAATGCATTTGCCCTTAAATATTGCATTTTGAGAAATATTATTATAATTTACTGATGGTAATGTTGTCTTACATCGTTGCCAATAAACAGGAGCAGTAGTTTTAGAATTCTGTAATTGTTACAAGTAAAATATTCCTGAATTTCAATTCTTTTGGGGAAAAAATAATGATTGAAAAGAACTACATTTCTGTTTTTGTTGTTGTAGGAAATGAAAGCAGTGAATCGACAATTGATAGTAATATTAAATACGCTTCTCACAGTAGCTGGTGGATTTTCATTCGGATATTTCGGTAAATATTTTTTGACATTTTCATTTGGATATTTCGGTAAATTTATGTAAGTTATTTTTTTTAATATTTTGAATATATACTGGAATCATGTCCAAATGATGTTTCAGAATTCGTTTCACTGTAGTTTCTTCACAGTTTTTCGATTTTAAATTGTGAACTGGTTGTTTATATCTCTTTCCCTTTAATATTTTCACAGTTGTTGGAATAATTTCAATTTTTCTCCATCGATATCAAAATTTTTGATATTTTAGGAATCGGTTATGCTTATCCAGATGTACATTTGGATGTAGCATTTCGAATAGCTCTTGGTTTAACAATTGCAACTGTTATTTTCTTCGCCGATTTATATTTTATAGTGAAAGGAATGGATGGTTTGGGAGAAAAACCAATAAAGGTTCATAAGTTCATACTTATATTCAAAATTTATGAACATGCAAGGGTTGTTAAAATTTCAGTGGTAAATTAAAATTTATTTGAAGAGATTTCATATCACTTTCACTATAATTTCGAGACATTTGATTAAAAATTTTCAGACAAAGAAGATAGTTGTGAAAGAGAAGATTGAAGAAAGTGATATGATGAAGAAAAACAAGTGAATGTGTAGAACTATGTTACGATTTATAAGGAAGTACTTTCAGTTCAGTTATTCTAATTTATATAAATTGTGTCCATTGTGTTATTTTGAATATTGCGTCATTCTTTTTAATTTTTATTTTTATTCAAACTCAACATTTTTCTGCAGGTTTTATATATAAATTACTTAAACATAAATAAGTTCTTTTAAAGTGAAATTTGTATATCATATATCATTTGTAGGAAAAGAATATGAAACAAAGTGTGGCATGTTTAAAACGAAAAGCAAGAATGATGTATGTTCAAAGAAAATGTCTAGGATAATTGTGATATATTTCACTTTTTGTTAATTTACACATTTCTAGAAACGTGATATATACACAGGTATGATTTTATTTTTATAAACTGGAATATGTTCATATGAATTTTACTTTATTATTTAGCTGAATATGTTATTATTATTATGTTGTTAATAGTATTTCTCTTGAATTCTTCTCGTTAGCACTGTTGAAATCTAACGAAAGCAAAAATGTGTTTTTTCTTGTGTACTAGTCAGTAAATTTATAGCAGTCTTGTTGGAATTATAGTTTTCATCATATCATTTTGTTTACTTAATATTGTCCTTCGTCTGCAATGTTTTAATATTAAAGTAAGTTTTTCAAATAACATATTATAAAATAAAGCTTTTTATATTCTGTGGCATTACTTATTTATTTGGTATTATGTTGCCTATTTTCCTAATAATAAAAAAAGCAATATTGGAAAATGAATGTGGCACAAATTCAAATCTAGTCTTAAAGGATAGCGTGATCATGATCTTAAGATAATTAAATACCTTCTTATGACTGATTTTATGGAAAATAAGTGACGAGATCTTATTCTGTATTGAAATTAGCACATTGTTACTTCATTTAAGGAAATTTTGAGATTTCTATTTGAAATGAAATTTTCAGGTCCCTCTCTGAAATATCTTTTCATATGCTGCAATTCGCAAGTGTCATATGAGAATTTCATCATAATTTTTGGAGGAAATCCAATCGAAATGTCCTTTTGTCGAATTGCGTGTTTTAGAGATTTCCGCAACTTCTCTAGATTTGCTTACATACGGAAGTTTTCTACAATGCATTCGGATCATGGTTAGTGAAATTTGAAATTCGTATTTCTAAACTTGGATCCATTTATTTTTAAATTATGCTTGTTGCCCTATAAAGTTATTGGTTATGCAATAATTGTTTAATATTATGAAGAAATAATGTTACATGCTTAATAATACCTTATATTTTAATGATTTGAATTGATTTTTGTTGCATTCATATGGGCAGAGAAAGCATTAAAGAATCGAATTTCACCTAACATTTCAAAATGCTATTGGTAAATGTCATAGGTATCCGGAATCCGGAAAAGAATGACAGTTTGATGGTTATTGATTCAAAAATGGTTTCTTAATAATAAAATTCAAATATTAGTAAATAAGTAATTGCAATATTATAGGTGAAACAATGGATATTAGCCGAAATTCTAAAGCTATGTCACGAGCATTCGTACCTTTGCGTTCTATTCCAGCCTCAGATTTAGGTTTTTCAATTCTGGCTGATAGTAATAAGGATATTGCATTAAAAGTAGTACGAGAAGGTGAAATATTATCACCGAAAATGGTGTTTGCTGCTAAAGTTAGTATTTTCAATACTCATCCTAATTTTTTTTCATTAAAGTATCACTTCAACTAATCAAGTTACTTTTCTTAACTTTTTTGCTTCCACTCTTTTTTATTTCAGATATTATCGCTATCTAGTTCAGCTTTTGGTCTTGCTATGATACCAATAATATCGCAACTTGCAGCTCGAAAACCAGGAACTGGAAATGTTGCTGCAGGTTTGATTTTATGTTTTGCTTTTTTTTTTTTCTTTTTTTTGGTATCGCGAATTTTTCAATATGCTTTTGTTGATTTCTGTTACAATAGTGAGTTGGTCGTCGAAAAGAAATTTATACTGATTTACTGTTGATTAGATCGTAAGTTATTTGAATTATATGATTTTGCCATCCAAATATTTGTACTTTCGATTATACGGAATTTTTGGTGTATTTCATTATCGTACTTTAACATTGAAGAACTGCTTTTTTCACATGCCCATCGCATTCTTTTGTCCAAGTTGAATTTTATGAAAGCTAGAAATAAATTCATTTCACTTGTTATGTATTTGATAATTTTAAATTTTACACTGTTAGCATTATTACCAATTAATAACTGATATTTTCTATCTTTTTTTACATTCTGATTTATACTTTTCAAAGTAAACAACAATGTAAAGTAATGGAATATTTTTTGATGAAATTGTTTTTTTCAACATTTATTAATATGATTTATAGTTGTGGATTCATTCTTCATTTTATATGCTTTTACACCGATTTTATTGCATCAAATCTTAGTGAAACGATATATAGTTGATTTGTATTATAATCCGAATACGGAAGTATGTTTTTTAAAAATATTTTCTAAAAATCTCCAGTTTTCCTGCTGACTTTTTGATCCTATAATCATTAATCATAATTTATTTAGCTAAGTTATCTGGATTGAAAAACTCTGCAAGAGAAATGTTTGCCGTATTTATTCTCTTCTTAATAAGCAGTATTTACATTTTGTTGTCGGCATTTAAAATGAAAAAGATTTAAAATGAGATTAGTTCATATCTTTAAATATTTCCCATGCTTCGAAATTATATCATCTTGCTTACATTGAATTTTTTTCTATATCTTTTGAAAAAAAGAAAAGAAAAAAACAAAGATTTAATTTTGATATAAATGCTATATTTTAGATCTTCACATCAATACACTTTGGATTTTTCTTGGGTAAGCGAGCGTTGAGGTTTCGAGCAGAAGATGTGATAGATTCGAATCGATCGCCAGATATGTTCAAACTATGGTTTCCTTTGGCTACAGTTGTAATACATGGGAAACCTTTGATGCTTTCTTTGAACGAGGAAACTTACGGGGATGTTGAAATTTTCAAAAAATTAACAAAAAATATTAAATTGACAAGCTAATATGTTGTTTGTTAAATGTTCAATGTAGTTTATTCTTGAAAAAAAAGTTTCAGTTTCTATTTTTGTTCATAATCATATGAAATTAAATAAATCTTTTCCATCTTGCTAATCGATCAAATCTTATCTTCTTTGGACATTCATTATATCTCAATTTTATTAGTTATACTAATGAAAGTTAAATTTCATCGCAGTATGGAGGAAATGATAACAGTATAATGATAATAAATGATAATGATAACACTACAATATCACAATAATACTATAATAAAATGAAAATATCATTTGTTTGATCTTGTTCTAAGTGATGTTGTCGGGAAAGCCGAAATTATCTAATATGGATAATACATAATCAAATGGTTAAAGAATTGTGAAATTTTCTTTTTATTGATTCTTCCTCTGTAAAATTATCTCTCTTTGTTCTTGTCCACGCTCAAAACATTTCTGTTTACAATTTCTTCTTTAAAAGAAGGCAAACAGGGGTCAAAATACAAATTTGCCCTTTCCATACTCATTTACAACCACATCAAAATATTTCTGCTTATAGATAAGGCCATAGATGTGCTTGTAAACTGTTATTATCTTTAAATCCAATCAAACTGTTGTAATATCCTTTCCTCTATGAACAATTTTTTTCTCAAAATTATCAACATCATTTGTCTTTTATTTCAATACCGCCAATTCTTAACAGTTAATATACTCCAGTAGAGTTCAAATACCAAGATCATTTTTTCATCTTTCATTGTTTTAAATTGTTTTGGTACTGACCAGGCGATCTAAAGTTTTCTTTCTATTGTCCGAGCTCCCGATATTCTTCTCCAAATCCAATCAACATCACACAATTTACTTCACTTATCTACAAATTTCATTCCATTCATCTGATATTTATTGTACTGTTAAGTACGTATCAACTGATTATTACTATTCTGAATAAAGGAATTATTATAAATCTATTCCTTCCACAACTCTAATCAAATTTCAAACCTTCCACAACAGATGTTATGCTGTTTCTGTTCTTTGGTGGATAATATTGAATGACAGTAACATTTCTTCGATCTAAACATTATTTTCTGGCATTGATAATGAGAAAAAATAATTTTCATTTTTTATTCTAAAATTTCAAAAAATTATTAAAAATTAATGACAAAGAAGTGGTAAAAAATGATTTCGATAAATTGGTTTTTTTTAACTCATAACTAATTTCATATTAAATGTTTGATAGTGTACTTCTAAAATTCTAAAATTTTGCTTCATTCGTAGACATTTTTACGGTATTTTTATTATCAATATTCTTAAATATTGAAACTAATTCTTTGAAGAATAAAATGGCGATAAACACCATCTTTTATTATTTTTTTAATAAAAATACGTGAAAAAAAAAAGAAAAAAAAAACGAATTTTTTCTTAATAAATCCTTTAAATAAATCTTAAAAAAAAAATAAAGCATATGTATTCACTCATAATATATCAAATTTTTCTGATTCATTTTTATATTTTCATATTAGCATCAAATCAATCAATTCTTATCAAAATGTTGTCATTTTCGTTTTTCCTTTTCCTTCTTTTTTTTTTACTTTTTTTTCGAGATTTATTTTAGGAAATGATGTCATATGTTGGAAATTTGAGAAAAGTAGTTTAACAACAATTTAAAAATGATAAATATCTTTTTATATTTGTAAGCTATTATATCAATCCATTCTTATCACAGCTAACAATCATTTGCGAGGAAGCGGCAATTGAAATAAATTGCAAACCATTTGTTCCAACTGATTCAATCGAATAATCTTTTGCTTCAATCTATTTTATCTGTCTTATTTAAAAGCTTCTTTTCTTACAAATATTAAAATTTGCTTCTTTCGCTATTATTATATTCTTCTAAATTTGGTGATAATGATAATGGTGATGCATTTTCTAAATTTATCAACCATTATCATATTATCAATCATATTATTTTTAATTCCTGATATTATGGCAATTATTGGTGGTGAAGAAAAAGAATGGAATCGATTTGGTTTTCTTGTTAAAGTATCATTTTTTATATGATATTATTCTCATTTCTTTTTAATAAATAAAAATTACAAGTTTTGTTTTATAATCTTCCAATTTTCGGAAAAAGAAATTGGATGAATTTTCAAATTTAGTTTTTGAATCAATAAACAAAGGAAATTTGGAAGGTTATAAATCATTGATTAAGAACAATTGTTATTTGTATAAATCAAAAAATACGCTAATAAATTGGATAAAATGGTATAAATGAACTGAGCTTTTCAATTTTTCATCCAAATTTTAAAATTTTAATAATTTTAACCTAATTCTTCTTGTCAATCCTCTTTCCCTTTTTTCTGCTTCATTTTCTTTTGTAATACTTTTTGTTTACTTTAATAAGACTTCGAATTTTAATGAGTTACTAGATTTCAAATGTGATGGAAAGTGACACATTCCTGATACGTTTATTAACAATAATTATTGCTTCATTATTTGAGATTCTTCAAGTTACCAATTCAAGTAAACATTCAATAAAATCAGGAAATAAAAACCAATAATCGAATTTTCAAATATCCAAAATTCCAAATTGTTTCTTTTAAATAGATAATATTCTTGAAAATTTGGAATTTATCGAATGAAATATTTTGAAATATTTCAAAGCAATTATTAAATTTGAAATAATAAGATTGTATTTTCTTTTCATGCTAGATAAGTTCAATTCTATGAAATTGCTCAGCGTATATTCATGCATAAAATGCACATGTTATTGTTTTTTTTTCCTAAAAAATGATTTTAAAATAAAAAAGATCGATCTAAGAAATTTGCAAGAATTCGAAAAATTCTAAGAAATTTTTAAAAAAAAAAAATTTTTTTTAACTGAATTAATGAAATACTAATGTAATTAATCTTACAAAACGTGTGAAAATGTAAATTCAAAATGTTTAGGTATTTTCACGTGAAGAATCATCAAATATTGTTACGAGTTGTACCGGAACGATTATTTCCACTCAATTAATACTTACTTCATCGCATTGTTTAATGAATGCTACAACTGGGGGAAGATACGATTCATTTAAACTTTTCAATTTTCATTATTTTAAATCAAAAATGAAATTAAAATAAGAAATTCAAGAAAATAAAAGAAAATCGAAAAAAAAAAGAAAATAGGATTAAAAGGAAATCAAAAAAAAAAAAGAATATGTTTATGATAACAACAAATACAGTTTCCAGATTAATGATTTCAATCATTATATATTATCATTTACGGAAAATGTAATGAAAAAATTATTTGGATAAAAATTTGTTGCTGTCAACAAAATGAATATTGTTTATTTTGAAATCAGAAATTGTTTAATTTAAATTTTGATTGATGGAAAATTTAAAACTTTTGCGGCAAAAAAGAAAAACAAAACTTTCAATAATAATTAATTTCAATAATAAATCATTCGATTTGCTTCGACTTTTAATCATTCAGTTTTCGAGTCAGTCAGTGAAAAATAAAAATTAATTGAAAACGTCAAGTTTTAAATTTATTTCTGAAAGTTTTGAATTTTTTGCAAACCTACCGATAGCATTTTTAATTAATTTTCACTTTCCACTGACGAATTGAAAATTGGATGAAATTTAAAAATTGAAACAAATCAATCGTTCAATAATATTGCAACAAAAAAATATTAAAACTTTGAATGGTAATGAATTTCAATAAATCTTAAATAGAATTTTAGACTATCCGAATTCGTAGTTACTGTACAATCATTGAAACGACCGAAAACGTTACCAGCTGAAGTTGTCGAAATTGGCGATACATGGGGAATATTGAAAATTCCCGAGATGACAATATCAACAGTAATCATTCATATGATTAATATCATAACATATTTTTTTCAATTTTTATTTTTCAAAAATTTTTTCGCTTAATTTTTTTGCAAATTTTAATGATACAAAAATTTTTCGGAAACTTTACAACTTATCATAAAAATTCTTTTGTAAGATTGCTCGTAAATTTTAAACTTCTCTTTGAAAAATTTCAACAAAAGATTTAATTTGGTACTTATAAAAATTTCGGTACTGCAAATTAAAAATTTCGGCACTATAAATTTTTACTTATAAATTCTTTTCGTCTATCACTTTTTTTTTTTTTTCATTAGAAATGTATTAGTATTTCGACAAATATTATCAGTGTTTTGTCGAGATATCAATCATTAATTGACAACCTGCTTGTCAATTAATGATTGATTTCTTCTAAAAAACGTTCATTTTTTTTCTTCAACTATCTTTTGGGCAGGTTATTACACCTTATTTGGAACGAATAAATGAAATGATAAACATGTTAAAAATTCCAAGATATGATCATTCATTCGTAAAAATATTACTGTCTTTTTTAGTGAGGAATTAAAAACGTAAATGAAAACAATAAATATGTTAAAAAAAAAAAAAATTTCAAATATAAACTTTGTTTCTTTTTTTGTAAAATTTACTGCCTTTCTTGTGAAAGAAAAAGTTTTTCGTGGAGAAGTTTTTTGAAGAACTTTGTAAAATTCTTTTTGCAACAACTGTCTTCTTCATATTTTTTATAAATCATTTTTTTTATAATTTGTTCTCGTCTGTCTTCTTTCCCTTCCTTTTTTTGTTTCTTTTGAAAAATTAAATGTGAAAAATGAAAAATGATCCGAAACTTCTTCAAGTTGTTTAAGATGGAAAATTGATTAATTTAATGATTTAACAAATTTTTTTTTAATGTTAGATTACTAATAAAAATATTACTTAAAAGTTGTGTATTTCTTTCAATATAAGATTTAAAAAAGTGCCTAGTATGAGAATAAATTATATACAGTATTTTCAACAATTGCTATCGTAATTTCTTTTTTCAAAGATCTATAAAAAAGAACATTGGTCTACAGTAAGCATTTTTTGCTTAAATTTTTGATTAAATTACTGTATATTCAAGATATTCTGATGTCTAGATTTTCAGTTGTAATTTTTTAGCCAATTTATATTTTTGAGATAAATTTACATTTTCAGCTCTGTCCACCAATACCGGCACCAAAACGAGTTGCTCAGTTAAATGTTCGACCATCATTACTACGATCATCAATCGTAAATATTGATATCTTAAAGTTAAAAAAGAAAAAATGTTGGATTGTAGGATTTGCTACCACAGATAATGGTCAGTGATAATTAATTAAGGGTGATAAAAAAAGATACAGTACAAAAGAAATATGAATAAATTTCTTGATATTTCAGTGATCTATGATAATTCATTTAATTTACATATTTTTTTTCAAAACTTTATAACTCATAATTTTAGTAATTTGAATTGAATTCAATAATTTATATATATATATATATATATATTCATATTTTGATATATTTTAGCAACCGAATTTATTAAGCAAGATCAAATTCAGCTAATTAATATTCAATCGATCAATCCGGTAAAAGATAAATCTAATTATTTCTGGTCACCGATTGTTGGCAATGAAACTGCATGTTGGGTTTGTTCATTTTTTTTCTTTTCTTTTTTTTCTCATCTCGTAAATTATAATTTTAATTCTAAAATATTTTTATTATTTTTTCTCCTCCGCAATTATCCGTATATACATTTATTCTCCTCAATCTTTGCATTATTCTTTCGAATTCTCATCAATCTTTGCAATCTTTTCATTTACATAATGTAAAACATAATGTAAATTTTCTATTTCCTTTTTTTTGCACTTATAAAGCGAATTCGTTACAGAAATTCCTAAATTTCTCAAAGAAAAATTTCATTTTCCAATTTTTGCCACTAAAAAATCTTTTTCACAACAAAGTCTTTGCTTTTTTCTCATGACTTATCTCAATATTTTAAATCCGATCAATCTCCTAATCTTCTTTGGGAAGATAATTTTTTTTTTTTTCATCCCCATCCTTTTTCCCTTCTTTTTATTAAAATTCATTCAAGTACAAACGAAGGTTATCCAGAACACAAAATGTTCGCTCAATTTTTAATCAAATATTGAAAAAAAATTAAATAATGAAAGAAAATTTAACATCTACGAACATATTCTTTATTTCAATTTCCGTCTTCTTTTACTAATTCACTCATGAAATAAGCGAATAATTTGTTTGATTTGATTTTTTGACTATTTGTAATTTTTCGAGGATTTTTTTATTTAGCAGATACGAAAAAAAAAATTTATAAACATTTTTTATAATTATCCATTTCCAATATTTTCCTCTTAGTTAAATATATTGTATAATTTTTCAAATAATTTTATTATTTTAGTAGATACAAAAAATATAAAGATTTATAAATTATTATTACCAATATTCCTCTTTAATTACTATGTTTTATAATTTTTCAAATGATTTTATTATTTTAGGTACAAAACATAAGTGTTTGTAAGTAATTCATTTCCAATATTCTCTTCTTAATCAGCTAAATCTTGGAATTTTCTAAATGATTTTTATTATTTTAGCAGATATAAAATACAAATGTTTTTATAAATTATCCATTTCCAATATTCTTCCTTTAATTAACTATACTTTATAACTAATTGTACCCGGCCAGGCGGAGCTTGGCCATCCAGCTAGTCCATATAAATAAAAATTCCGTTCACTTAATTTTACCTGTCACAGGAAAACAGATTAAAAGTAGATATTCATATAAAACATATTTATATAAAACACGCGCCTATTCGAATGTAACGTTGTTTCAAAATTTCAAAGCAAACAGATAAACAAAATATGTCAACCGGTATTGCCAAAGCCACAACGAGCATTTACATTTTCATTCATATGGATTATTTGTTGACTATTATCTAGCAGTGAATCAATGACAGGTTGAGCTGAATTAATGACAGGTTGAGCTCAGTTTATCTGTTAGTCGGAGTGTTCTGGCGGTAAACATGTTTATCCTCACAGCGTTTTGGCGGGAAACGTGTTTATCCTTACAGCGTTTTGGCGGGAATCATGTTTATCCTACCGGACAAGTAAATAAAGTAGATAAATCTATATAGAAGCACACGCCTATTTGAATGCAACGTTGTATCAGAATTTCAAAGCAATCGGTGAAGAACTTGCAACATTGTGTCAAAAGCTACAACGAGCATTTACATTTTATTTATATAGATTTTCCAAATAATTTTATTGTTTTAACAAAATATAAATGTTATAAATTATCCGTTCCGAATATTTCCCTCTCAATTACTATAAAATTGTCACTTATTTATCTAATTTCAGGATGATGCTGGTGCAGCTCTATTTTGCTCGACACGAATTTGGGGACATATGTTAGTTGGCATATTTCAACATTTAATAGCTACAAAGAAACCGATCGATCTGCAAAAAGATCAAAAAATGGACATGACGGATAGTTGTAGCCATGCAGTTGAAATGCGCTTCTCAAAAACAACAAATCAAGAAAAAATTTTTGAAGCAATTCAAAAATTTGACATTGCTTCATTTGTTAACATATATCAGAATTGTTTCCGGGAAATTCCACACAATTTAACACCTGGGAAATGATTTAAAATCCGAAATTTTCTTTTTTTTTTCAAAGTTTTCAAGACATTTCAGAATTTATTTTCGATTTTATATTCGTTTTGTATTTTTGTTTTACAGATTATATTTAATGAATTACTTTGTAAAAGTTTCGTATTTTGTTTTTGGACCATATTTACCTAATAAATCATGTTTATTTAATTTCAATTCCGTCAAGTACACATATATCTAATAAGTTTCAATGATTTTTGATTATTACAGATAATTTGCTAAATTTAATAAGTTTCAATAATTTTTGATTCTTATAGGTAATTTGTTAAGAATTACTGCTATTATCGTTAACTTATTTTGCAGTTAATCTCACTTCTGTGTTTCCAACAGCGCGTAATAAATATCATCGAATAGAAATTTTTCCAAAAATAGCAATGAATCTGAATTGATTTCGAAAGATCTAGTTATAGCAAACAATGTTATATAAGCGGAAAAATTCAAGTTGATCACAGTGATAACGATTTGCTGAATGCATTATATTAGCATTATTCTAAGCTGGTTTTGAATGATATAACAATACTACTTTTTTTTTTTTTATCCACTTAATACAAAGACTGTTGCATAACAACCTATTTAAAGTATTATCTAATCGCAAACAATCATGATTAATCATGATTGTTTTGATTAAATAAAGCGTAAAGAATAAAAGTGTAATTTAGTAGTCGAAGAGAGGAAGGAGATTAGAAGAAATTTTTGGTCAGAACTGAATTTGATGGTCATTTGTAGCCGTAGGGCATTGAGCTATCTAACTAACCCGAAGGCTGGTATTTTAAACATTCCATTTTAATTTTGCTTCTCCTCAACAAATACGATTCTAAAATTTTCAAATCATCAAAATCTATTATTGTTTATTACCATTGCTAACTTGTTTTATTCGTTTTGCGTACATCAATTTGACACATTTAAACATTTCAAACCGTTCCACTAATATATGTAAAAATTAAAAAAAAAAGATATGCAAATATGCAGGAAATGTATCAATCAATCGTATGGTCTTTTTACTTCATTTTTGTTGCATCATTTTTGCACTGATCAAATTCTTTTGAAAAATAAAAATATTTTTTCTTCATTTTTAACTTTTTTTTTTTCGCATTCTCAACTTTTTTTTTCATTTTTAAGGTTAAAGTCCTTTCTATTATAGAAATATTTTCATTGATTTGATTTTATGATAATGATTAATTGCTCCTTTTTTTAATTGCTCCCTTTTTTTTTTTTTTTTTTTTTTTTTTGATAATACAGTAATAGCTGTTTCTTCCCCATTTTTTTTCCCCAAATCCTACGTTTTAATATTTGGTGTTATTAATGAGAAAGAAATGTTGATATTTAATACTATGATTTATTTCAAAATTTCTATTTTGAATTTTTTTGTTTAAAATTTGAAATTTGAAATTTCTATTATGAATTAATATGAATTAAGTGGTGATGAATAATACCTTAATAAATTAAATGATGATGAAAATACTTTGATTAAACTATTTTAATTTAAATACATGTGATTTGATGAGGCAGTCAACAGTGAAATCTTTTAGTTCTTTGTCATCAAATCAATAAAAACATTTTTTACTTATCACAAATCATACATGCAAAAAGGTTTTATTAAAGAATTTATTTTTGGCATAGCCAATAAATGATTAATTTCAAAAAAAAAAAAAAAAAAAAAAGAAACTGATTATTTCGTTAAATTTTGGCTAATCATAATAAATTTTAATTCATAATCATTGCATCAAAATGCAATAATAATGAACAAAAAAAAAAAAAAGAAAAAAATATTCCATTTTTATTACATCAGTGATTTTCCTTTCATTAAACAATCATTCAACGTTGCAAATATTTCTAGATTTTAAATTTGAAAAAGTTATGGAAATAATTCAAGTTTATTTTATTTCTTCAGAATTTTTTTTTTTTTTTGAATTGAAAGTTGGAAAAAAAATATCAATATGGTGTAATATGATCTAATTTTATTTTCATATCATTTGACTTCCTCTTTTCCAATCATTTTTTTTTTTTTTTTTGTGCTTTCTCTGTTTAATTTGATACATTTATTTTCCTCTTTAATTTGAAAATTTCTTTTTTTTTTTTTTTTTAAATTTAAATCCACATTTAATTTATGAGTTGAGATAGTTTTGAAGAGTGTAAGAGAGAAAAAGATCAAAATGAAGAACTGTTTGGCTACTATTGGTTATATCCGTTTCTAACCTGTTTTCATCTTTACTTGATTGTTTTTTGGTCGAAATTAGTTAAACGAATTTGATAATTTCAAGAAATTCATTCTTCAGCTACTACTATCATTACCGATTAAAGAAGAAAAAAATGGTTCATTCTTTCGTTCATTGGTATGATAAAAATTTTTCAAAAAAAAAAATTTTGACCAAATGAGTAACTTCACTCTATCATTTGGAAAGATAGGTATGATGAAGGTGGAGGAACAAGTAAATATTCGCCAACAAATACTGTGAATTGGATAATCATCATTAATTTAGAGGTAATATATTTATTATCAGTTATGATAAGAAGAATTTTTCAAGAAATCTTTGATCAAATGAATGACTTCTTCATTCTGTCCTTTGGATAGTTAGGTATGAAGAAGGAGGGGAAAATAGCTATTTCTTATCAGTTATGATGAGTATTTTTTCAGGAATTTTTAATCAAATAAGAATTTTACTCTTTTATTGGATAAATTCGTGTGAAGGAAAAGATAAGGAAAGAATGGGTAAATATAATATGGATCGGGTAATCATTATAGTTCAGATGATAAGTAGTGAAAAATTTGATTTTGCTCTTCCATACTGATATGATTATTTTCACATAAGATGATTAGATAAATCAAATTATTCATATTTGCACTTCTCTTAATCAGAAAAAATTAATAATTTTAAAAGTATTGTATTTCTATAAGAAAGGGACAAACATCATATAACCTAAAGAGAGAGAGAGAAAGAGAGGAGAAAAAGAGAGACGAGAATAATCGGATTAGATACAAAAAAGATATTTCTTAACAAAAAAACAATTAAAATTCAAGGTTGCAATTATTTTAATTAATCTATAAAATTTTTTAAATTTAAAAATGATTTTAAAAAAAACTGATTTTGCATCAGAATTGATTTTGTATTGCAAAAACTTGTACTACTAATTAATATAAAGCAATAATTTACTGTAACATCAAATATCTGAAATGAATAGCTTTTCTTTTTTTCTCATTTCATTTATTTATTTTTTCTATTCAAATAATTCTTCCTATTTCCTTTTTGCTTGTTGGAAATTTAGATCGGATAAATTATTGAAATAATATAAGACATTTCGCATATTTATATTATCTTCAATTTTATCTGAAATATCTGAGTGATCAATTTTACCTGAAGTTATCTAAATAATTATGACGCATATATTTGCAGTATCATCAATTAAATAAAAATAAACAATAGAAAATTTGAAAATAATGCTTTCTAGAACGAAATTTGACAGTTTTTTAAATTAATAATTAACGAAATATTTGACAATAAAATATGTTTTCTAGAACAAAACGAGAAAATTTTTTTTTTTCAATTAAAATTTGATTATGAATATATTTTCTAGGACAAAATGTGACAAGTTTTTTTAAAAAAAAAAATGATTTTTTTTCCATTTTTCTTTGTATCAGATAAATTGGAATTGTTTCTTCTTTTCAAATAAATCTACTTCAATCAGATTTATTGTTTTTTATTTTTTCACTTGTTTTCTTTTAGTAGAAAGTGAAGGATGCAAAGTTGTAATATGATTTGCTAGGAAGAATGAAATTTATTTCTTAAATTATTATTTAAATTCAGATAAATTTATTTTCATCAAATTTAAAGTTTTCATTTCATTTTTTTTTTTTTTTTTTAATTGAAGATGAAGGATAAAAAGAAAGATAAATGACGGATGTTTATAATAAATTGATAAGGAAATATGATTTGAAAAGAAAGTAAATAGAGAACAACTAAAAAAAAAAAACTTCTCTACTTGAAGTAGTTGTTTCTTTCTTTTTTTTCTTTTTTTTTCTTTTTTTTTTTAGAAACATGTAAAGCAATACATCCGAAAAAAAATTTTCAAAATGAAAAGTGAAAATTAGTTGTGCTTCTCATATTTGTTATCAATTTTATTAACTAAAAAGATTTTTGGAGAAAGAAAAGAAAGGAAAAAGGAAAAAATAGAAGGAAAGGGAAGAAGAAAATGAGGAGTAAAACGAAAAATTAAAAATAAACTTTTGTGAGTTGTAATGTTTTGGGTAGCACTGTCGTTTGTTCAATAATTAATCTCATCATCTCCGTTTCTCTCTCTCTCTCTCTCTCTCTCTCTCCTTCTTTCTTTCTTCTTTCCTCTCTTTCATTCCTTTTTTTTTTCATTCACAACATATGAAACAAAAGCGGTTTTCAACAACAGACTTTACAAAAACATATTTTTTGTTACTTTTTTTTGTTATTTTCTAAGTAATTAAATGGTTGTTTAATTGTTCTTTTTTAATTTTCATTTTAGGAATTCTTTTTTTTTCTCACTGGAAAAGTTTAATTTTTCTTTATTTTAAAAATTTTTCAACAGTAAAAGTGATTCTTTGAAAGAATTTCCGTTTTTTTTTTTTTTTTTTTTTTCTTATTTTCTTTCAAAATTGTTGCCATTTGTCAAGTACGAAAACTTTTGCTGAGATATTAATAGCTGATGATTGGATGAAACATCAGAGGGCGTTATCAACAAATAAATTGGTAACGCTTTATGTAAGACGTAATTAACACGTGAAGGCCGTAATAAAATACGGCTTGCACGTGTTAATCACACTGTATATTTTATTCTCCGCCTTATTCATTATATTCAATACGTGTAATTAGTATTTATATCTACCTATATTTAGGCTTTCTTCAGCATGGCTACTACATGCAAAGTCATATTTTGTGTCTAAGCCTTACGCTACGTGGTTAACGCGTATAAAGTCATATTTTAATGGCCTTGTACCAGGTCATTAACGTGTACAAAGTCGTGTTTTACAGCCTTATGCCATGTGATTAGTGCGGTATTTTACGGCCTCAATCCACGTGATTGATGTACGTAAAGTCATAATCCACGATTTTAATCTTACGCCACGTGATTAAACGCATAAAGTCGTATTTTATGGCCCTATACCACCTGATCAACACGTACAAAACCATATCCCACGGCCTTATGTCACGTGATTAATGCAGTTTTTTACGGCCTCATGCCGCATGATCAACGTTTATGAAATCGCTTTTACGGCCTTATATCACGTAATCAACGCTTATAAAGTTGTATTTTGCGACCTTGCGCCACGTGATTAACACCGTTAATTATATTTTATATTCATTTGCAACGGAAAATATACAAATAAGTGAAAGATATATATTAATTTATTTGCTTAAAGTGATAATATATTTCTTTTTTTATATATTATTATTAATTATTATATTTTTAAATTTGATACGACAAACAGAATGATTAATTAATTAGCAAATAAGAATTTCCATTATTTGCTTTGTTTCATGTAATTTTCATATGATAATTGATCAGATTTACGAAGCATAGATAATTTTAATTAGTAGGATTAAAAGAAATTAATGAAGGAATTAAACGATAGAATTTGATAAAATTGACAAAGCATATGAATATATTTGCTTAAATATAACTAATTAATTAAATAAAATAAACATAATATAATGATGATTTGTAGCGCCAGAATAATATCATGTCAAATCCGGAATCCGGAAATATTATCATCTATGTAATTTTTCCAATTGAAATTATAGAAAAATTTTAGCATTACTTCAATATTTAAAGTTTTAGAGTTCATTTCAAATTTCATTTATAACTTTTTTGTATATATTATATACCATCATTTTTCCCTCTTTCTTTTTTTCCATTCTATTTCTTTCTTTAAGTTATTTGTTTTTGGAAGGAAAAATTTTTGTTTTACAATTTTTCCAATTTTTAAGACATAAATAAAACTGAAAATTTGTAAGAAAGTAAGAGTGCCATAAACTTGTTAATAATATTACATAAAGACGAACAGGTTCTTTTTTCATAAATTCGAATCAAAAAATGGTAAACACTTGTCATAAAACTCATTCCGCCCTTTTAATTAATTTAATTCAAGAATTTTTGGAAAGGAAAGAAAAAAGTAACCAAAAACAATTTTTAGACTTATTTAGATATTTAAAATAATCTAAAATAACTTTTAGAATCATTCTAGATGCCAAAGAATAATTGAACATATTTTTGCTCAAACTATTTAAATAATAAAGTAAGCAAATTATTTTTGAGCAATCGAAAAATTATTGCGAAAATTTTTATCTTTCAAAGTTTTATCATTTTCCTTTTTCTTTTTTTCGAAGACGAAAGATTTAACTGCAGAAATTTATGGCTTAATAAAAAATTTTAATTTCTTGTTCAAACACATTTTTTTATTTTACACTTCCAAAAATTGTTATTTTCTTGTTCAAAATTTTTGAAATTTTACAAAATTATGAAAACCGAAAACTAATTGCAAAAAAATTGGAACATTCATTAATTAATTAAATTATCTAAGAAATATTAAATTTTCCAAGAAATATCTTATTTTACTCACATCTATGTATGACACATACAATATTGTAATTTTGAATTTGCCAAAAAAAAAAAAAATGAGTTCCCGAAAAAAGAAAGAAATTAATAATTTTTCAAAACTATCAGTTTCGTGTGAATTTGCCGTATTTTTCATTTTTTATTTTCTATTATTTTTTTTTTTTAAAGAAATCTTAATTCAAATTGATATTATTTAAAAAAAAAAAAATGAAAGTAAACTAATTTTCCAACATCATCAAATTGATGTATTAATCATATTTTATAAAGTTCTAGATTTCTTTTTTCCTTCCCACTTTAGTATTTATCTTTTTCATCACGAAAATATTGTTAACACTTCTGATATTACTAAAACGATAAATTTCACATTTTCAAAATTTTTTGCTAAAAAAAAAAATTGAAAAAGATTTTGCAAAACATTTTCGAATAAAATTTTTTTTTCAAAAAAAAGAGCAAATATATTTTTATATTTGTATACAATTTCAAGCATGTACTTTTTTTTATTTCTCTTATAAGTTTTTTTTTTTTTTTAATTTAAAAAATCAAAAAGCGGTTAATTTTTTTTTGCATATATATTTTTATATTTCTATTTTTTTATTTCTATGTTTTATTTTTTGTTTTTTTTGTGGCAATTATTTTCTTTTCATTTTTACATATGTTTATTCTATTGTTTTTTCTAGCATTTTAAAAGTGCTCAATTTGTCTAACAAATTAAAAGGTAAAAAATTCTGGAATGGTATTTTTCCCGAATTTTTCCTCCCCACTTTTTTTCTTTTTTCTTTTTTTTGCTTTAAAATGAAAACAAAAAAAACGAAAAAGGGTGGGAAGAATTTGACGACAGATTACATCAATCATTAACCTTGAAATACCGAATAACTGAATATCGATAGCGGTAAAGTGCGCAATCTGATTTTTTGCTGTATTTTAATTTTTTGAATAATTGCTATAAATTAAATTAATAGTTATCGGAAATCTTCAAAAAATACAAAAAAATATTTAATAACAAATTCGAGAATTTGTAACATTATCGTCTGTTTTTTTTTTTTTCCGGTAAATTTAAAATTCAATTCTGGTAGGATTAGTTAGAAAATTTAACAAAAATAAAATAAGAAATAGTTATTGAAATAGATGACTTTGTATGCAATAAATATGGTAAATCCTTATTAGATTAATTAATCAATAATGAAATGCATGTCTTATAAATATATTCAAGCTTATCAGTAATCATGGTTATGATTACAACATAAATAAGAAAAGATGAAAGCATAAGTAAGAGTTAGTTATGAGTCAGAATTATCATTATTGATTAGTCCACATAATCATAGAATAATGTAGTAATGATAATTAATGATAATAATTATATCGATTAAGATCAGGGTTGTATATGCTTTACAAAAATAATGCAATGATTTTGCCTTGTTCGTATTTTTTTCAACTATTATTTTCTGTCTTAATAAAATATTAAATCGTCGATATAATCTAGGAAATGAATATTAAAAATTTATTCAACATTTTAAAATTTACATTGTTCCTCTTAATCTTTCTTTTATTATACAAAGATTGCATTTTTAAAGCTAACAATTCAAATATTGAAAAGTTATTGATTAAAATAAGGTTGGAATTTTTCTCTTTAAACTTGCTATTGCATTAGTAGAATTGATTGTTGATTTCATCGCAAAGACAAAATTAAGTTTTTCCGCGGCTATCAAATAATTATCACTTTTTCAATGATAATTACTAAAAAAAAAATGATTCTACCTTAACTACTAATCTAGGATAGTCATATCATTTTATTGCTATATAATTTATTTCACTTATCCAATAAATAATTTAATTTGCTTTACTGAAAATTAAAAATAGCGATTTGACAAATTTAAAATATCAATGAACTTAATATAAAATATTGTCGAATTTCATTTTTACTACCAAATATTATTTCTTTTTTGCTTTTTTCTATCATTTTTCATGCTAATTACTTTTGTCAAGCTAATGAATCATTTTTCGTTAATATATCATATCGATTTTTTTTAAATAAATCAATATTTTATCAATAATAATTTTAATTTAGTTTTTAAATAACGATTTACACAGACTAATAGTTTTTAAATAATTATTTACACAATCAATACAAAATTAAATAGAAACAAAATGCTGCCAATCACACCAATAACAAATAGATGTTTCACTTTTTTTTTTTTTTGCTTAACAGATGTGAAAAACGTCCAATTACTTTACACAAATCATCTAAATTCTCCTGAAACTTGATTAATTAGACCGTCACTTCATAAAAATGATAGATAATTAAGAACTGTTATCAAATTATGATTATTAAGTTATAAGATAAAGCAGTAATTCCATTTTATTTCCATATTTTCTATTATTTAAAACTAACATTAAATTCATGGAATTAATCCATATAATTAACGAAATCAAATATCCAAATCAATAACTATTAATTAAATTTAATTCATATAATCAGCAATATTGGATATCGAATCCAATAATTATTATTTATGGTTTATTCAAATCATTGATTGTTTAATAAATAGTCGCCATATTTTCGAACTATCAAATATCATTTCATTTTTTAATAAATTCTGGTACATAATAGAATGCAACAACGCATTAATTAATTTTTTTGCTTCTTTTTTTCGACATTGAGAAGCAAAAATTCCAAATTTTAATTTTGTAGTATAAAATTTTTGTAGTATTTACTTTTCATGGTAAAACAAATTGTAAGAAAAATTTGCAATGCTTATTAATCTTATATCGATTCATTTATCTACTACAGATCAACTTCATTTGCCCAATTTACCAAATATCGAATCAATTACCTAAATTATCTATTTAAATTACCTGCACAAATCATCTGTGATTTGCCCAATTTATTAAATATCAAATCAATTACCTAAATTATCTACTTAAATTATCTACACAAATCATCTACCCAAATCAATCAACTATTAACTTTATCATTTTGTCAAATCCTTTACTTGAGTCAATTATCTAACCATCTAATCATATATCTAAATTATCCATCTTACTATCTAATAACCTATCTAAATTACCTGGTCAATTGATCATTAACTATCCAAATTATCAATTCAAATCAGCTATCCACTTATCAAATCATTTATCCAAATTATCTACCTTATTCATTGATTTAATTATTTAATCATTTATTACTCAATTTTTTGTATTCATTTACTTATCATATTTTCTTTTCTTTTCTTTTTTTTTTTGTTTGATAAAAATGAAAAAATAAAAAACAAAAAAAGTAATCTTTTATCGTTTATAATAATAATTCATTGTTTTATGCATGTTTATGTTCTCAATATTTGCATTCCGAATAGCAAATACAACTAATTAATTATCTCATGATCTTTAACCAGAAAGAAAAAAATAAAGTAAAAATGAAAAACAAATGAAATGAATCAATTATAATTTTAGGTTAATTATTTATTTGCTACGTCATTATACTAAAAATAATTTTATATTTACTCTTTTCTTCTTACTATTACGACGTATAATTTCATTTTGAAGAAAAAGAAGGGAAATGATTTTTTGTTTTAATTAAAGTTTTGGAACAAATAGAGATCATAAAAAATGATTAAAATGAATTGCTCAAATAGAAATTTTGCACTTTAAGATAAACAAGTATTAAAAATATTTGGAAATGATTATTCAATGATTACTTGTAGAGAATAGTGAAATGAATTTTCAATTAATATTTTATCGAAATTCAATACTTCAATAAAATTTAATAATTTTATCTTTCACTATCGTATTGCTACATTTCATTAAATTAATGATTACTTAAATCTAATATGCAAATTATATTGACCCAATATCGATTTGTTTAGCACTAGGTTGTACTGGGCTTTATTAGACCCCTTATTTGTAATGAGTGTATCAGGTCTCAGGTCTGCTATTTGTATTATTCATATTCAGGTCTTTAATTTGACCTCGAAAAAGAAACAGGTCAGAGTTTGAATTATTATTAATATTCTTTTCATTGATCAAATTTATGGTTCTTTTTCTTTTAAATGGAATAAATTGTGTTAAAGTTCCGTTTCGATTATTGTCGAAGTTAACAAATAGAATTCAATCAATTAAAAATTCTTTTTTTTTTTTCATATTGGATTATGAGAAATGTATCTGAAATTCAGGTCAGTCCATATCTTGAATTATAATTAAATAATAATTTTTCGACATTTATTTAATTTTTGATTTCATTTCGTCATTTGATTAAGTAAGTTCAGAAAGAAAAGATTTAGCATTTAAAAATTTCTATTTAAAATTTAATCTTAAATTTGATCTAAATTTTATGCTGTAATTGAAAATATTTGAATAAAAAAATTGATTGTAGATTGCAAAAATTGAAATAAAAAAATATGGCAGAAATAAAGTTCAAAAATTTATTGCATCAAAAAATTATTATTTAATCATATCCAAAAATTTAATTCCAAAAAAAAAAAAAAAAAAAGGAAATAAAATTAAAAAATTTATTTAATCTTTTTAAACTATCGATATAACTGCTATTATAATAAAATGATGCGACGAATTTAAACAAAACGTTAGGAAATAAATGGATTAATCAATTCTTGAGAATCAATCTCTCTGGTATTTTGTAAAATTGACCTTGAAAAATTTAATCTCGAAAATTTCATTCAATGCAATTCCTTTTCGTTGACGAAAAATTGTTGACAATTTGAATACCATCGTAACTGTTCAAATTGCATAAATTATCCAATTTTATCCTTTGTCCTCTTTCGGTTTTCCTTTCTTTCAAGCATTTTATAATTAATTATTTTTTTTTTCAGCAATAGTAATTAGATGAACATATATTTGAATGTGAAATGTAATCAGAAAATTTCCTTAACATTAGTATAAGTTTTAAAACATAAAAAAAAGTTCAAATTTTGATTTAAAAAAGAAAAAACTATGAGAATTCTTTCTTTTTTCTTCAAAATTTTATCGTTTCAAACTGTGAAAATTCTTCTTTTTTTTTTCGAAATTTTGCCCAATGAAAATGAAATAATTGCTGTTTTGTGGGAAAAAGTAGTAGATTTTCACAATTTTTTTTTTTTAAATGTAAAATTTTTTTTACAATTTCCATAATCGTTTTATTAACAAAAGCGAAGAAGCATTTTTGTTTTAATATGTTCTTTGTTTTCATAATTATGGTTAATTATGCTATTTGAATAATTAATTAGTGTTCTTAATTATTAAGAAAAATCTTATTAATTTGAATATAATTGTTTTGTTTATTAATCACTCTTTACTCTTTTTTTTTTAATACTAAAATACTTACATAATATTTTTTGATATCATAATAAATTTCATTTGTTTAATTAATAATTTGATCAAATATTAAATAAACAAATGTTTATTATTATTTTTTTTTTACTTTGATGCAATTACGCTATATTTATAACTAGAAAGAATAAATATTAGACAGAAGTAGATAGAAATTATTTATTGAAAAAAAAGTAAAAATGGAAGAATATTTAATCAAATTATCGGAATTCTTACCAAACAATAACAATTTTTGAAGTGTTAGTAATCAGATTTTTCTTTTATAATAAAAGATACGATTTATTGAAAAAATTTTTTTTATTTTTAGAAATAAAATGCAAAGAAGTATTTATTTGATTGCAAAATAATTTGATAAATTTCAGATAGAATGAAATTTTTAGTTCATAAAATGGTATCATCAAAGTAATTTAGGTTTTAACAAGTTTTCTTTTATTTCTAAGAATTTTTTCCTTCTTTTTTTTTCCACTCCAAAATTTTCTAGTTTTATTGACGTCAAAAAATTTTATCTTTTTTTTTAGAAAGTGTAATAGTCAAAAAAGGACAGGTACATATTTTCGTGTCACACATCCACGTATGAAAACTTGTTGGCACTTTGTTATTACATAAATTGCAAACATTTCTCATGCAAATTTTATAAGTATTTTTCTATATAAATAAGAACTTTTTTTAAAAAAATATTTGTTAACTATCATTACTATTTTTAGAATTCATTTAAATTTTTTTTGCGATTTTTTTTTTTGCGATTTTTTTTTGCTTTTTCACGTATTAGATATATTTTACCGCGTAGCCTTTACCACATAATACTTTTTTTATCATTTGTAGTATTAAACACTTAAGATTTTGTCACGCAATATTTCCTTTATTAAGTAATATCTCATGAAAAAAAAAGTGAAAAATAAAAAAAAAGAAAAAAAAAACCCTTTGAAACAAAACAAAGAAGAAAGAATTTGTTTTAATCATATTTTGATGGAGAAATAAGACTTTTCCTATTTCCTGGTTCCTTATGAATCAATTCATTCCAGTCATTTTGTTATTTAAATTAATGAAATTTTTAAGAAATGATAAATTAATGATCTTATTTCCTTTTTTCCGTTTAAAAAGATAAAATTTGGCTAATTTTTCCATTTCAGATATTTTCACTTCAATTGTTCATTTCATTTCATTTCATTTCATTCAAGTTTTTTTTTTTTTTCATTTCCTTTTTATGAGTTTCTTCGTTTTCTTTTTTGCTGTAATGATTACTGGAAATCGAAAATATTCGATTGTTTTACTCACAAAAAATAGTTTCAAAAATTAAGTATCAAATACGAATTATTTTATTTGAAATAATTATTTTATTTCAAATATGCGGAATAAATTGATAATGGTAGTGTCATTTGTACTTATTTATTGAAAATTTTCATATTTGAAATTTAAAAATTTCTAGAAAAATATGAATTTAAAACTTAATTGTTTACTTTCAGTATTTCAAAAAAGTCAAATTATTTTAATATTTTATTATTTTATTATTTATGCGAAGTAGAAAAGACATAAAATCATATTTCAAACAGAACAAATATCAAAAACAAATATCAAGTTTTAAATTCATTTTTTAATTATTTTTCAATTTTGTGCCTGATTCTAAAGAATACTTCAAATTCCGTGATTACTTAGGAAGTGAAGTTAAAAATAAAGCTACTACTATTAATTTCTGTCCTATAATCAATTTATTGACATCTTTAAAAGATACTTTTTAATAAATATTCGAATGAAATGAAATGAAATAATAAAAATTAGGCATAAAAAGTGAAAAATAATTAAAAAATATATTTAAACAAACATTTATCATGACATATTTCGTATGCAATATTAATTTTACAGAATGTTCAAGCATTATATCTCAAAATTTAAATATTGCAATTTAATTAAATATTTATAACATTTTACAAAATTATATATTGTAGAAGAAACATAAAGCAAATATCATTTGTCAATATTCAATAATTAAAATAGCATTTAATAATTGAAATTAATATAGATTTTCATTTATCAATTAATCATCTCCATCAGTCTTCTTTATATTTTATCAGTTCTTGGTACTGTTGAATGATATAAATTCATTCATTTTTTATAAATACATAACTTTGTAAAATACTGTGAATATTTAATTAAATTAAAAATTAAAATATTAAAACAAATTCAAATATCGGAAAAGAAGTTAGAATTTCAAGAATTTGAAGGCATCAGCGAAATAAGATGAAATTATAACAACTGTTATCGCTCTTTCTTTCTTTATAATTATTATTTTCATTATTACTATTATTATTATTATTGGTACTTTTATTTATGATAATTATCAATTTATATCATTCAGTAATATTCAATAAACTCAAAAAAAGAATATTTAATAACCGAAAATATAAATTAAATTATAAAATAATAAAAATATGATTTTATGGTATTTAAAATATGATTTTATGATATTCATCTAATTTTTTTAATAATATTAAAGTTGACAGAATATTCATTGCTAAATGCATATAATGCTGTTATTGATTTACAATTAATGAATAATTCAAAAGGAATATCGATAAGATAGCTGATCGACCAATTTGGGATGATTAATCAATCATCAATATCAAACAAATAATAAACCTATTTATTCCAATTATTGATTTTGTTCCATTTTTCAAATTTTATTTGTTACTAAACTATTTTTAACAACTCTCTCTACTGTTTTTGTTGTTGTCATTTACTGTTATTGTTTACTATTATGTTTTATTATTGTTCATTTTTTTATCATTTCGACATCAACCAATTAATAACTTATTTACTCTTTTATTGATTTTGTTTTTATTTTGAAAATTTTTTTATTACTACTACATTTGTTTTTTATTATTGTTGTTATTTATTGTTATTATTTTGTCTACTACTTTTATTCTCTATTATGGTTGTTATTTACTTTTATTGTTTACTATTATTTTTTATTATTATTTTCATTTTCAGCATTGAAATCAAACGAAAAATCGATTTTTTGCAAAAATGCAATGGATAGGTTGGTTTGATGCATTTCGAGAAAATGGTGCTCCAACATTTTTTGGTGATAATAGAACACCTGTGGTATTCGATTTACAAATTTTCGCTCTATCATCAATATTTATTACACCATTTCTAGCCTTTTTAATTATTCTTCCCGGTGTACGACATTATCGATTAGCGTCAACGATCGCATTCGTAATTAGCATTACGGTTGGTGCAATTATTTTAAGTAAGTTTCGAATTCCAATTTATTTCTTTACTTGGATAAATTTTTATAAACTAATCATTTTACTATAATTATAAGGAGAAATTCGCTTGTTTTTTTTTTTTTCTTCAAATATTCATTATTTGGCAGATAGTAGATGAAATATATTACAGTATATAGCAATAAAAAAAAAAAAAAACCAAATAACTACGAAATTAAACAAATAAATTAGATTAATTACAAGATTATAATCTCTAAATTACACAGTGATTGATCATTGTTTTAATTTCGTTTAACGAATTCGAATTTAATTTTTTCTTATTGTTAAGAAATTTATGCAAAATGAATCCTTTTACTATAATTATGAGAAAAACTTGTTTTTTTAAATATTCATATTTGATTAAGAAAAAAAAAATGAAATACGAATTTTTAGATGAATGAAATTATTTAAAAATTTTAATTTAGAAATTACAAAAAACTTAAAAAAGAAAATTTATGAAATGATTGTGTATTGTTACTAAAATTAATTTCATTCCTTTCAAATTCATTTTATTTTAATATATCTTTCCATTATTTCAACCATTCAAAACGAATGAAATATCAGAAATAGTTTCAGCGAAAATTTTATAACCATTTAGAAATAATGAGATTTTCAAATTTGATAAACATTTTGTCTCTATTCATATTTTCAATCCATAGAAATCTTGTTTCCAATCGATTTAGGGAATTATAAGAGCGTAAAGACGCATAAAGATAAATTTGAAATATTTTTCCAATCAATCAAAATCATTCAATTTTTAGTTTTTGAGTAAAAAAAGATAATTCGAAATTTAGAATTAATTACTTATACAATCAGCTTAAAGTAAGATGAATGAAGTTGCATAATTAAGATTCAATTATATTTAATTAAAACAAAATTGCAATGGAATCGACTATTAAATTATAAGAGCATAAAGATGCACGATGATAAATTCCAAATATTTTTGTAATAAATCAAAATTTTCAATTAGGCTTCATCAAGACAAAATTATAATGGAACTAAAATATATCTATGTCACCGATCTTCTTAATCGTGACAATGATTATGGGTTCTTATTTCTTATCATATTGTTATCGAAACTTTGCGGTATCTCAAACTTGGATAATTAAATCTTTATTACAAAAAATTAGATAACATGACAACGCACGTAACAATTACAAATCAATTTATATCGTTAAAACAATTTAAACGATGATTTCATAAAACGAAGGAGATAATTCTAACAAAGAGAAATTCAATACCCAAGCCAGAACATCCAACTGCACTCGTTGATTCCAATCTTTACAATGATTCGCAAGGAAGCGTCTGCGTTCGCAAGGAAGCGTCTGCGTGACATGAGAAAGCTTTTTTTTTCTGTTAGCACATGAGAGAGTACTTTTGTTAGTATGATTTACTACAGCATAGAATAAAGGTTAAAGCTATTTGACAAAGCCACATAAAACAAAGTCATTTGATTTGAAACAAAGAAATAAAATTCATACAATCATCAAGGATTACGAATTATTTCATTTAAAACAAAGAAATCACTTTTTTCTAATCCTCCTCGCTATTCCATTACCATAATGATTCTTTCAATCGTTGTCTATATTTCATCTTTTTTTTCTTCTTTTTTTTTTTTTTTTTTAAATCTCATTTTTGAAACAACATTTAATTAATTCACATCGAGAGATTAAGTTAAAAGAATGAAAAATTTATCAAGAATTAATTTCTGTATTTGATTTATTAATTAAATAGTGTGGAAAAAAGAAATTAATGAAAGTGAATGAATTTGTCGGAATTATTAAGTTTCATATTTATATTTCAATTTTATTGAACATTTTTAGATCTTTTTTGTCGTGAATTTAATTTTGATTCAATCATAATGATATAATTAGGATAGAAATGAAATGAATCGAACTTATTTTGTCCTAAAATTGTTATTTTTTATATGAATGAAAAAGAATTAATTGTAAAATTTTTTTTTTCTCAATCTTACATAGTAATTATATTTCTTGATAGAAAATGATTAATTAAAGAAAAATGATTAATAAAGAAAGGTCTTAACTGTGATTAAAATTAAAAAAATATGATTAAAAATTTAAATTAAAATAACAAATTTTAGATCTTCATTTTAAGAAAGAATCTAATCCAAATTGCATTATTATTCACTTTACAATTTGATGAAATAATGCGAAAAATTTAGTCAGAATTTTAAAACTCTAATAATGCTAATTTTATTAATAAGAAAATGTTGAAATTTCAAAAAAGTGCTTTTAATTTCAAAAATTTTAAAGTCATCGCTAATTTTGAAATTAAATAAAATCACTTTTTAAATAAAAATTAAATCAAACAAAATTAAATAAAAAAAATCAAATTGAAGAAAATCAGTTCTCAAACAATAATTTTATTAATTTCACTATTCTTTTAATAGCTAATCAATTTTACTTAATATTTTAAGCAAGAATAAATTAACATTTCATTTAGTAGAAGCGATTGTATTGTTGCATTAAACTTAATAATACTAAGGAAGGATAAAAATAAAATTAGCACATAGCAGAAAAGAAAAAATCTTAGTTTTTTGTTCTACGGAAATTTGTCGTAAATTTTTGAATCGAAAGGAATAATCTTTTTTTCTAAAAAAAAGAAAGACTTTTTTTTTCAAATTTTTGTTTACCTAAAAGAAAAAAATAGTTTCTTTTTAAAAATAATTTCTTTAGATAGAAAGAGATTTTTAATTTGATTAGTTTTAATTTTATTCAGATTTTAGTAAGTATTCATCATCCAAGTTGGCATCAAGGAAGTATACAAATTTGTTCAACTTATCGAGCATTTACAACCGATAAATTAGATGCTATCCTTGGTGTACGTATGGGATTGAAACATCTTAATGTTACTCTAACAAGTATAATTATTAATTTTTAAAAATTTCCCAAAAAATTTCAATCATTTTAAAAAAAAAAAAAAAATTTAAACGATAAAATAATTTATGAATTAAGATAAATATAAAATCAAAAATTCATAAGTTATTTCATTATTTGAACTGTTTAAAATGAAATGAAAAATTCATAAACCAAGTTGTGAATGAAATATTGATTTTGCTCAAGAATAAAAAATGGTAATTCACAGTTACTTCATAATATTTTGATTATTATTGTTTTAAATTCAAATTGAAAGTAGCATTTATAGATTGTTTATACAAAAAACGAATAATTAATTACTTACTTTATTAAAATTGTTACATTTAAACATTCCAAATATTAAGAGAATAATGAATTCTCGAAATTAGTCAATTAATTAATAATTCCAATTTTTGTTTTTTATTTTAGGTGTGCCAACATCCGAAAAAGCACATCATTCATTGGATCACTTAGAATATAATGAACGTTTCGAATTTTTAAATGGTTTGTTTATTTTTTTAAGGATTTGATAATAAAATTTTATTTTATTAAAACCAACGAAATTAATTCAATTCAATATTAATCAAATTTGATGAATTCACATCAATCTACTTCAAATGAATCCAATTTAATGAACTGAAATTAATTTAATTCAAATTAATTCAGCTCGAAAATCTTCATCTTTTTCATTTATAATAAGTACGATTATGGTAGCAGTAACTTTTAATCAGTTTTCCAAAACAGACACAAAATTTCAAATTATTCAATCATCAAAAAAAACTTTCGCATAATTTTCGTCTCTTTTTTTTGTTTCTATTTCAGTTGAACAAGTTTTCTCATTTCCCTTCAATTAACAAAAGCTAGACTCATTTATTTTTGCAAATTAAATTCTCATAATAGGCGGAATTTTGGGAATTCGTGAAAATTAGAAAAATAGCAAATGAATCTTTTTATTTTGAAAAATTTTTTTTAATATAATTATAGATTTAGATTTATGAACATATAATTATAAATTGATATATTTGCAAACAAAATACTTTACGAAGAATTTAATTAATCACAATAAGTTATTTAATTAATTTATTGTAATTTTGATTAATCATAATAAGTGCATCCTAATTAATCATAATAAATGTATCGTAATTAATCATAATAAGCGTATTGTAATTAATCATAATAATGTGTCATAATATCATAATAACTGTATCGTAATGAAGAACTTAATTAATCATGATAAATATATCGTAATATAGCAATTTTTTAATATCATAAAATTTTATTTAAACTAATTGCTAATTAATAAAGTATACGATTAAAGATTCATAAATATTGTATTACTATTGAATTTTTCAGTATTTTCGATGGAATTAGAATTGGAAAAGAGTTTGAAAAAAGGTTTACCGTATCCAATTCTGAAAATAATCGAATATTTAAGTGTTGATCGAGCTGGATTTATTTGGGGCCGGCAATATCGTCTTGCTGGCCACTATACCATATATTTGTTATGGTATGATTAAATTCATTAAAATATAACCTTAATTGTTTTTAATTACAAAAAAATCAAAACTGGTTATTTTGAAGAAAAGAGGGAAAATTATAAATTAATTCATTATAAATCAATTTGATAATGGAATACTTAATGATTAATCATTCCAGCATTTATTGTCATATTTGATTTTGAAAATTTAATCATACTTTGAGTATATCAACTTTAGATTGAAAATACAAATTAATTGAAATTAATTAGAAAATTAATTTAAAAAGTTCGGTTATTGTAAAAAGTATTTATTTCATTTTATTTTTTGTATTTTTAATGACTTCTTCTTCACATCAAGAAAATGCAAGAAGGGAGATAAAGATGACGAAAAATGATTTCATTTTAAATTAATCAAGTAAATAAAAATGATCCCATTTTGAATTGATCAATTAAAAAAAGACGATTCCAATTTAAATTAGCTGAATATAAAAATTATGAAAATACATAAAATTCTCTTCCCTAAAAATAGAAATTATAAAAAATGCATAAAATTCCCTTTCCTAAAAATATTGCATTTAATTATTTATAAAATCCTTTATTGCAAAAGGAAAAAATAGATGAATATCAGAATAAATAATTTGAAAAATGGACGAATGAAAAAATTTGTTTTCAATAATTTTTCAGGACAGCATTTGCTTTTTGGATTATTCAAATTTTAATGCTATGTTTGGTACCACATAATTTTGCCAAATTAGTCTTTATTGTTGGTATAATAATTCTATCAGCTGATTTCATCTATTTTACATTTGTACCTAAAAATTTACAAATTCGATTTCCCTCATCCGATGGATCAATGTCAATTCTTAATTTTCATTTTTCAACTTGCTTTTATGCAACTTTAATTGCTGGTTAGTATTTTTTTTTTTCTTCAAATCTTTTCAATTGGGAAAAAATAAATTTAACTTAGATATATTAAAATATCAACTAATGGATGTATAAAATAAATTTTATTTTCAAAAATTTGAAATAAAAAAAACTAGCAATTTTTGCACACAATTTTGTTGTTCGGTAAGAAAATACAAAAAACTTTTGCTGATATTAGTTTGTTATAAAATTTTTTTTTGTTATTTCAATTAAAATATAATATTAGAAGATAGTTTTGGTAAGTTACTTAAAATAACTGCAATGTTAAAAGATGGCATTATTGATTGATATTGTTAATGAATTATGAGTATAGCATTTTTTGCTATTTTAGTTAAAGTATAATTATTCGAAAATAGTTATGGTAAATGCTTAAAATTACTGTAATGTTGAAAGATAGCATTATTGATTGATAACATTATATGATAAATTATAGGTATCGCAAGTTTAATTTATGGTGGAATATTGCTAATTTTGCAAGCAAAATCATTATATACATTAAAAACTTTTATCACTTGTCATGCTGATAAGCATTGCTGTAAAATGATGAAATACGAAAGTGATAGCACATTATCACTTACACCATCAAGCCCAACAACAACAATCCCAATCGAAGAAACAACTATTAGTGTAACCGGATGGAATGCATATACCGGAAAGATGTCATCATTACCGGAAAGGTTTTAGAAAAACCGGAAAAATATGCTATATGCGAAAAAAAAAAAAAAAAAAACGGGATATTTATACTACTGCCGGGTTCATTCTTAAATTTTTAAAATTTTTTTTCTATTTCTCCAACCAGTTCTCATGTATATTTGCTATGATCTATATCGATTGGTATTTATTAATCAAAATTTAAATTTGTCTTTTTTTTCTCTTAAATTTATCAAATCTCATTGAATTTAATTCAAATATGGTTTAAAAAAAAAGAGAAAATATTAAGCCATAAATTCATATTATTTTACGAAGGATTTTTTATAGATTTAAAGATTTAAATTTTGATTTAAATTTATCAAATTTAACAATTTTGAAAAAGTTACGATTAGGTTCCGTTTGCTGAATGATTTTTTTATATTTCATTATTTAAGTATGCGATTTTCAATGTTATTCGATGTGATCAACAATATCTTGCTTCCTTTTTGCTTATAAAAAATTAGATCCAGAAATCGAGCATAGCCCTGACCTTTCGAATTGAGAGGTCAGATCAAGTTATTCATCATTTGTGTAAATAGTAAGGAAAAGTTTTTTTATCTTTGCTGAATTTCAAAATTTGTTGGAATTTATATGAAAATTGGATTTAAGCTCAAATCGTTATATCTGCTAGTTTCTCCGGGATTTCATTAAAAATTTTGAATATAATTTATGAAACATTAAAAATTTTGCAGTTTGATATGTAAAATTATCATTTATGATATTTTTGATTAAAAGTTACGTTTAAATTAAAATATTTTAATCAAAAATAAAATTTTTGCTTCGAAATATATTTAAAAACAATTCGTTCTATGTCAAATCAAATAATCTCATTCATGTTTATCAATTTTCATCGTTTAAAAAAGCTAATTATTTTCTATTTTATCATTATACTAAATATATCATTATATTCTCTATTTTCCTTCTGATATATTTATTTAAATTGATAATTGGTAATTTGAACAGGTAATTAATTGTATGACTATTAATTATTCATTGATTTATTACTGGTATATATCGGGATTTGTTTAATTTTAACTTATAATATCAATTTTTACTCAAATTAGATATATATAGATAAATAGCAAAATAATCCTTATCATTCTTTTCCTTAAAAGATAAATTTTATTCAATTATCATTTCATTTTCACTTATAAAACAATTGATCAAAAATATTATTACTTTTCATGTATGTATTATCCATAAGTGTGCCATCACTTTTTTTTTGTGTTATTTTTATTGTTTTTTTTTTTAAATTTCAATCAATCGAATGAACAAATAATTTATAACTATTTCTATAATAAATAATTAATTATTATTCTTTAAACAAAAATTGCGACTTTCTTTCTAATTCATATTTTTAAACAAAAGAGAAAAAAAAAAGGAAATGAAGGCTGCATTAATTTCAATTCAACCATTTAAAATTTAATGTTTATGATTGAAATTTCTATTGTATATGTTTTTTAACGGATCAATTGGTTGTTTGTGTCATTTTGATCGTCGAACCTGTGAAGTAAACAAATAAACAAATAAACTGCTCAAGTTTTCTAAGATATATTTTTGGCAAATGAGAAATTCCCAAAAATTTCATATATTTCTAACCAAAAAAAAAAAAAAAAAAAAAAAAAGCAAAAAAAAATTTCGGAATATCAATTATTATAATATATACATATTGCAAATGAAGAAAAAAACTAATTTTATCTAATTTCATTTTTAGCTAACTTTATTTTTTTAACTAATCTCACAAATTTTATTTTCCATTTAGTGATAATTAACTAACTTTATTTTTTTTCAATTATCAATAAATAACTGCGAACATATCATCATTTAAAATTAATAAGAGAAAGAAATTTGTAGAATAAAGGATAAAAGAAGCTAAAAAGAATTGAATAATTAGTTAATTGCCATTTTCTATTCCAGTAATTATATAATAACTTTTACTACAATTTACCGCGTTTCAAATAAAATAACTGAGAAAAAGTGATTCGTAATTAAATAAATTTTATATTTTTCTTTCCTTTCTTTTTCTATATTTTACAGATTTTCCGTTTTAATTCGCCAAAATCAATCACATTTATTGTTTATGCTTGAAACTTTTTCAATTTATCATTGCTGGAAACAGCTATCATTCTATGCTGCCATTGCTCTCATCATTACTATTAATGTTAGCCTTAATTACCGTAACACTAAAATCAGTAATAGTAATTAAGATTTCTATCATTTAATCATACCGTACACACATTTTTTTTTTTTTTTTTTGAAATAGTACAAGTCAAATTGAAATTTTGCTCCTTCATATTTCTGAAAAAAAAAAAAAAAAAAAAAAAAACTACCCGAAATGAAATTTTTGAAAAAATGCTACCAAAAATGGAATTTCTATAAATATTATAAGAACTAACTAAACAACCAAATAAGTTTAATATGATGCTTATCATTCATCACTATTTATAAATAACTTTTAGATATATACCATTTAGATAATTTCGATTATTTGCTGCAAATTTAAATCAGAACCAGGTTTTGACTTTCACAACAAGAAAATTCGTAAAGTTGGTAAATCAGCAGAAACTATCAAAATAACATCAATAAAAAAGTGAAACAAGCACAGGAAAGATTCCGAATTGAATCATCGACAAATTTTAGGTTAGTAAGGATTTTTGTAAAAATAAAATTACAAAAATTTGAAGTAAAACTACGACTTAGGATGATAAATGACTAGTTTCCTGGAATATATTTGTATTAATCTCATATTTTGTGAAATTCTGAAATTTCACTAATATTTTTGCTAATTCGAAGACATTTCGTTGAAAATGACGCTCATAAGAGCATACAGTACCTGATATGCAGGTAGGTATACAGTAAACAACACGCACACAGTATCCGCGTCTGCCGATCTTTTTAGATCTATTAAAGAAGATCTAACGATACTGATTTCAGGCATAATTTTTAAAACAATAGAAAGGAATAATTTGTATGGAATTAAACTCTTGTGTCACATAATGGAGACAAGTATCGTAATCTTTGCTATTATTTAACTCTTAAAAAAGGGGAAAAAATAAATACTGTGTTCTATTGAAGTGTTTGAACAGTAAAAAAGTATTTAATTATTTTAAGCAACATATAAAATACAAAACTGGAAAGAAAATGAATATCAGTATAAGAGAAAGTAAAAAATTTAATGTTTAGAGAAATTTCCATGAAATGAGGTTATAAACTCATCATGTGATAAATGCTTACATGAAATTTGCTCTTATCCGAAATCCAGAAAATTCAAGAATTCCCAACGGAAACAATTTAGAACTATTCAAAAGTTTTTTTTTCTTTCAATTTTCGGACTTTTTTTTAAAGTTTTTTTTTTTAATCGTCAGACCAAGAAAAAATCTTCAAAAATACCAAATGAACAACTTTACCCATTGAAATTATTCGTTTATCTTCTCTCTTATGTCTTTCCTTTTCTTTTCCCCATTATAATTTATAATTTCATATTTTCGCAAAAATTAAAAAAAAAAATAAATTTCGCAAAAATTCTTTGTTTCAGAAATACTTCAATCTCTATCTCAAGCAACAAAATTTATTTCCAAGTTTTGACTTTTTTAAATTTTGCAGGTAGTCTATTTTAGTCAATTACATTTATAACAATAAATGATCCAAAGTATATATAAAAAAATGAAAATAAAGTACAGATTGTTGTTTGTTTATATATATATATATATAAAATATATATATATATATACGACTACAAGAAAAACTGTAGGAAAGTAGAAAATCATATCACAAAAGAAAAAAAAATACATGGATCACAAAATTGTTATTGTGACAGATTATAACAGATCCGGTCAATTTTTCTAATCAAAAATACGGTAAATATCTCTTTTTAAATTTCAAATATCTTGCATTACTGTAATGAAATACTTTACGAAATAAGAAACCAGAATTATTTCCCCATGTATGATTTTTATATTATGTTAACGCTTGATCTGTCATTAATCGATACCCAACATATCGTCATATTCCCAAATTGTAAAATATAATTTTTAAAAACGCTAAAAGCAATAAATTTGAAAAATGGAGGGTTTCATTTTTCATATAAGAAAAAAGATAATTAAACAAAAACGAACAGAAACAGAAATGCGTATTCTGAAAAATACATTTTTAAAAATGGAATAAAATATAAATATGGAACGTTAAAGAAGAAACAATAGAGAAAATAGGAAAGAATGAGTAATGAAGTGGCACGAAAGATAAAATATTGTAACAAAAATGATAATGCTTCGTCTCTTATTGAAATTGTTTTTTTTTTTTTTTTTTTTTTTTTTTTTACTAAAACCGCATTTTCTGTAGAAGACAGGATATCGCTAGCAATATCCAACTAGGCGACAGAGTCAGGAAATCCTGAAAAAGGAAACATGAAACTGAACCAATGAATGTTATTTAAGATCAAAAATGATTTCTCTCTCTATTATCATTTGATTTATGCAAGTTTTTGGAGATTATTTTTATAGAAAATTTCTATCTGAAACATTGGATAGAAAAACTTTTCACTTTTCGTACAAAATGATGACATTCATGTCTAGTTATTTGAGCATAAAAAACATTTCAATGCCCCGAGAGTCTGTAATAGCATGGTTGTAACGAAATTTAACAAAATTTCAAAATGATTCATCCTCCAAAAAACACCAATAGAAGGTGGCGATGAAATTTAAACTCGAATACACTTTTCTTTCGAACATTCAAAAATTTCAGTTTTCCTTAGAAATTATAATTTTTTATTATAATTTTAGTAAATTCGAAATTTTCACTTAAAATACATGATGAGGTCTTGATTTCTTTCTGAATTCATCGATATTTTTCAAATCAAAAATCTGATTAAAAAAACAGAAAAGAAGCAGAAAATAAACCTGAACATTACAGTTGCATTTTTTCATTGGATGGTGACGTAGGATCAGCTTGACTAGATGTTCCGGATGATGATTTAGCCATGCCCGAAATTTGGTCAATGCTTGTGGATGCTGCCATTTTGGCCTAAAAATATAAAATAGGCCGAACACTTTAGTTTTAAACTTTGTAAAAAAACAAGTACAATTAATCAAATTTATGATCAAATAACAGTTTTAACTATCATCTGAAGAATATAATAAATAGCATTATATCTACCATTAAAAAATTGTCCTACTTCATATCATAATTATGATATCGGTAATATCACACAACGCTTTTTTTTTTTTGCAAGCTGATTTGAATACTCAACAAAACAGTCAATAATAATAATAAATAATAACGACCAAAAAAATAAAATCTAACTAAATTAGTCTTATGATATAAATTTCCTCACCCTTTTTTCTCACTCTTGATCAAATTTGATATAAAATTTGGAAATTAATGTCTTCGTTTTTTTTTTTTTTTTTCTATGACATGAAAAAAAAAAAAGAAAATTCTAAGGCTAAAACAAAACGAAAATCAAGCAGTAAAAGCAAAAAACTGACATAAAATCAATAGTTTCCATAAATCTTTTCATCTTTTTATTCTATTTCCATCACTGCCGGAATCTTGAAATATTCTATAGCAAAATGCTCCGAATAAACCATAGTTTAATTTAGAGAAAATGAGACATAAAAATCTGATTGTTTTTGCATTTAGAGATGGAAGGAATCCAATTATATATTGAACCAATGCCAAGAAATTTTTAAATCCTAATTTGAAATTAAATAAAAAACCAAGTAAATATTATCAACAATGTATAAATCTTCAGTTATTTATTGAAATATATGGAATGTATCTCAGGTTTAAAAATCTAAAAGAAATTAATTAACAGACATGTTTCCCAACACTGTATATCTTGAATAATAACATCCTTAACAAAGTTTAAGAAAGACTGTTATACTGTAATTTTAATACAATAGAAAAATGTAATAGAAAGATTGTGATTTTTATAAAACTGTAATAATACATAGCATATTCTTGGACCTGTATCAAAAAATTACACTGAAAAGATCTTAATCATAGAAAGCATATATATATATATATATATGAGAGGAATGTCTTACATTCGTGTATGCTGATCCTAATTTAGATTCGAATGATTTGAACAGTGATGAATTACGCATATCGTTCCACTTGCTTTTTACAGTATCCGCTGTACCTGCGACCACTTCCGATGTCTTCTGATATCTGAAAAACTCGAAAATGACCAAACTACATGAGACTACAGCAAATCTTTTAAATAAACTTGACGTAAATCTTTTTTTAAATAACTGCAAAAATTTGAAAGTTTTAAACAATGTTGAACAAAGATGATTCGCAAAATAACTGTTCATCAACGATCCTTTTTCGAATCCCAAAGAATTACTCAAGACAGCGATATCAAGATATTCCAAAAATTCTACAGTTTGATAATTACTAAAAAGGCGAAATGTAAAATACTTAATATAAAGATAGTGATTATAAGCATCAGATAAGATTTTCTCTACACTTAAAAATTTAGAATTCATTTCCTTCAAGCAAAACCTACGCCTGTGATTCTTTGACATGTTGCAATGACTGATTGATATCAGCAGTAAATTCAGTAAACGGTGAAATGCCCAATTTTCGTTTCAAATCACTCGCATGCTTCTGACGTGCAATCAGCACTTGACGTAATGTATTGATTTCTTCTTCAGTCTGAAAAATATTAAACCTCATGAACATCTGGACAAAATAATTAAAATTTCGATAGTCAAACTGAATCTTCTAAAAAATATTGGATGGATTACAAAGTTGAGAGAAGATTAAAACTATCCGACATTTCATAAATTTTTTGGAAGATAATGAATAAAATTTCAATATCAAAGTTAATTAATACTAGACACTAATAATCAGTTTTCGTTAGCAGATATATTACGCCTTAACCTATCACGGACTTTTATGTATCCTTGAAAAGTTTTAATAAATTAATTGATCTGGATTGTACAGTCAAAAAATTACTGATTTAAATGACAGTGACGAACTGAAATCGTGAAACAAATTTCAATATCAAAGCCAAATAATTTGAAAATCAAATAAAATTCCCTCCTTAAAAAGGAACAGACTTTTTTCAGTTCTTCTCTGATCAACTCTTTTTCAACTTCGCTAAGTTCAACTGAAGTACCATTAATGAAATGTTCATCACCAGCTGAAAAATTACATTTCTATTATATGAAACAAGCTTATTTAAAAAAAAAAAGAAAAAAAAATCATTAAAATAACCGACATACTGAATATTCAGCTGAAATGTGCTTTCTAATTTCTCCATCACTTCATTCTGGATTAAATAAGACAAGAATTTCAAGTCAGGTTCAAAATATTCAAGATATAATTATTTAACAAGTATATTACATCATTTTCAATATCAAATATTATTTTGCGATAGTCAATGATATTAAATTAAAAAATAATGAACAGATATTCAGGTAGGATATTTAGAATACTTGATGAGACAGATCAGATCCTGATCAACAACGACGTCGAGAAGAGTGCTACAAGGAACACACTAATTGATGCAGGATTTCAAATTGGTCTCCAGATAAAAAAAAAAGAAATCAATTTTATTACACAAAAATTAACTACAAATATTTCAAGACAATGCTAAAAAATTTAATATATTTTTTCTTCCATCTTTTTTTGACTCTTCAAATCATTTAGAAAGATAAAAACAAGTATAAATCGTTAACAAAGAATAATAAAAAAAACGATGAGATAAGTAATGAACAACTGAATGAATAACGTTATTTTTAATTAAGAGATAACTTAAAAAACGAAGGAAAAAACAACATTCTTTGGACAAGTTGCAATTCCTTCTACTACTCCATCTTCTGAATAAGTTCAAATAATCACCAACAATAAATTTCAAATGGTCAATAACAACAACAATAATATAAATTCCAAAAAAAAAAAAAAAAACAAAAGGCTAATTTATTATACAATTATTTCATAAAACTAAGAATGCAATAAATGCACCTAAAGTTGAATTTGGAAAAATCTAAAATCTGAACTGCATGAAGCAATAGATAGATTGAAGAATAAGTCTAACCACTTATGAGAAGTTAATTTAGACCACCGACCTTCGATAACATTCTCCTCGTCATCCGATGATTTGTTCAATTCATCGGCAAATTTATCCATAGCATCTTGCATCTGGGCATCCTTTTTTCTTCCCAAAGATGACAATTCTTGACTGTTTACTGTATTTGCTTTAGATTTTCGGACTCTGGATAACTCCTGAGGAGGTGGTGGCCTCTTGGGAGGTATCATTACCTGTGCACTTAGCAAACGAACAACTGTTCCGAAACTGAATATATTTTGAAAAAAATGAGCAAATTTATACAATTGGCGATAAAAATGATTCAGAAAAAAAGTTTTTGTCGAGAAAACGATTAAAAATGGCATTGATCTGAGATTATCAATTTCCGGTAGATAAATGGAATAAATATTCTCTTTCTATTCCATTCTAATACTTACATTTTCGAACTTGAAATTCATAAAAAACAGCAGCTATGTACATATCCCTCATAGAAACTTCACAGTAGCAAAGAAAACAAACATTGTCGGACATACAAAAAAAAAAAAAAAAAAAAAAAAGAAACTAGCATTTCAAAGAATCGCAAACTAATTGAATAGATAGCATTCCATTCCACACAACATTATCAATTTTCATTCATCACGATTTCTCTATCCCAACTAAATCCACAAAAAAAAAAAACAAAAATTTGAAATGGCCAGACGAAGAAATATATTACGATCAAAGATGATCATCAATCATTGTATTCACATCTTTCTCTAATAAATTTCGATAAATATTATTTTTAATTGCAAAATTTTTCTTCACGATCGGAAAAGAACCAGGCAAAAAAAAAAAATTTCAATTGCTAAATAAAATTTTTTCAAATCCTGATTATTCTTATTCGTTCATAACAGGTCTTTAAACTCATTAAAATCTATTAATATATTACATAATTGCCTCATTAAATCCTCTTATCCTTTAATTGAACGGTCATTTAAACGTATAGTAATTAAGACTGTTTAATTACAGAAATTTCGTTCCAATATCGTATCTTGAAACCAGAATTTAACTATTCAAAGAATAACAATCAAGAATTCCTCCGTTAACAGCAGCTATCCATAAATAATATCAGTAAAACTAACATGCATAATCGTAGTATATTAATTAGAAAAAACAACACGAAAACCACAAAAAAACACCTTAACGCCTGCTACCACAATATCAGTATGTCTTTATTATTAAATTTTCACACATTATGGACATTTAATCAATATGCAAATTCATAGCATTACTCATCCGTCCATTGGTTAGATTAAAAAGAAAAAGAAACATCAAAAAATAGTAACTAATATATTTGTGAGAGAAAAAAAAGACACACACACATACAGTGATATGACTAATAATCAATAGTGCAATTTTCTGTATGAAACTCAATGATTATTTCCGACTAAACAATCATTCGTTTCCTCTAGCCAAGTTTTGACAATTTTAAACATAGAATTGATCGAAATTATCGAAATTTCAAGAAAAAAAGAGGACTAGTATTTGCGTCAACTAAATCATACTCATTTGAATGCATTAATTAACCAAACTAAGCTTTCTGGATGGTTCCAATTTTCGCTGATCAATAAGTAATAATGTGATAAAATGCCTGCTTCAAAATTTCTGAAACATCAATATGATTTCTTATAAATTTTTAGATTTTTCCTAAACAAAATTTCTCTCAAAAATATTTGTTCCATGAAAATATTATCTTAACAATTATCACTTCATCATCATTATCAGAAAATCAAATCAAAATTTATGCAGTAAAGAGACAATGTATTCAGTTATCTCAAAATCAATCAATAGATTCTTTTCCTTTTTCTCGTAAACAAACCTTATAATTTCATATTTTGTTTTCTCCCCAAAAATTTTTAATTTATTAAAAATGTCCTATTTAGAAATAATCATTAACATATCAATTAAGCCAAAAATTGAAATTTATTTTCCAAAAATGAGAAATATAGAGAGAGAGAAGGACTGATCATTGATTAGAAGGAAAGATGGTACGAACGACAAATTTAGGTGCCCTGCATGTGTGTGTGCATGTGTATGTTTACTTCATACAAATGCCAAAATTGCAAAACACCTACACAAATTTCATATAACATATGTATATCATTTCATATCATATCAAATCATGTTTAAATATATTTAAAAACCTGGATTAATTTAAATGAAATGTTATATATTGCGAACTCCCTCCTCCACTTTTTCCTCATCCTCTTCCTTCATCCTCGCCCACGTACCTTCCTCAATCCCGCCCACGCTTCCTCCTCCTGGATCTCTCATGCACACATACACAGCTACAAAACAAAATAATTGAAAATTGGAATGATACAATTAGTGATATGAATGGAATTTATGTTTTCATAAGAAATGATTTCTCATTCGACCTGTTCTTATCTTTCACCTTTCACCTTTCACCTTTCATCTCTTCAATCTTCATCTAAATATTATTTTACTAAAAAAATATCTAAAAATTCCATCATCATCATCAATCTAACATCTCCAATTTTCAGTAAAAATAAATGGTATGAAAATCAAACATTATTCATTGCAAATATTTCATCGCAGAAATAATTAGTACAGTGTCGGAAAATAATCTCAATAATCGTTAAATCAGAAAGAACAATATTATTAACTATTAGCTAATTAAGATTATCAACAAATAACCTAAGCGAAATAATATTTCACAAAGACTAGTGCTTTAGTAATAAAACAACCCAATGGAAATAAGAAATTATCCTGAAAAACTAATCAACTCATTATTTTCAGAATTAACTTTGCCGAATTTAATCACTGTAAATACATTAATTATTAAGAATTTCTATTATAATCATAGTAGAAAAAATAATCTGACAGCTAATATTACTGATCTTCTTTATCTAAGATGATTATGTCAAAGCAACAAACAATGTTTGATGATAGACTTATCGAATTTCTATTAAATATTTGTCATGCTTTATATACAAAGTTATTTTTCGTAATCCCGCAACTAAAACTATTTTCGACCAAGAAATGAGAAATTCAGAAAAGAAAAAATAGTATGGGAAATTAGAAGAACATGATAAAAGAGAAGACGAAAAGAGAAGTGAAATTGACGAAAAAATTTGCACAAAAACGATGAATAAAGAAAATGAGGAAAAATTGTGAAAATAAATTTAAAAAAAAGTTCCATGAACAGCAAAAAAAAAAGAAAGAGGAAAAAAAACAGCTAATCAAATCAAGTAAATCATTAAATAACGAAAAACTCTGTTCAAACTAATGAATCAATATATCTTCTCACACAAAATGATATATAATGATATCAGTTGTAGATGAAAAACATATCAACACCTATAATTTAGCAATATTGTAGTATAAAGAATAGCGTAATATGCAATAATCTATAATTAATAATCATTCTTAATGCAATGAAAAAGGAAAACCAAATAAACAAGATAAATTTGTCATATATGTATATATCCACAACATAAAATGAAGAAAAAAAAACACATTCTATTAATATTTTAACAATTTCCATTAAATTTTATCAATTATTTGTTTTTTTTCATCCATCATTCACTTTTACAATTTAATATTGATTTTTAAATTTAATTTTATGTGAAATGAGAAATGTAATTTGTTATATATGTATATCCATAATATAAAATGAAGGAAAAAAAGTATATTCTGCCAATATTCTAACACATTTTTCATTAAATTTTGTCAATTATTCACTCCTTTCCATTCATCAATTACTTTTTTTTTACATTTTAGTATCGATTTTTAAATTTAATATTATATGAAATGAGACAAATTTATCGTTTTAACGAGTGGTATTACAAACTACTTTTCGCAAGCCAATACTTATTTTTGGTCCAATCTTTATAACATTATAGTGTGCCATTAGCAAACAGTCACAATTAACTTAAATCTCTCAATATTGATGAGAGACAGAAAAAGAGTCAAGGATTACGATAGAATTTATTAGTCGATCTAATCTTTTCACAAGTTAATTAATGCTGTACAAACGCTTTAATTAATAATTAATTTTTCTCGTGTACTTCCATAAATATATTGTCCAACATAACAGTTTCAATGCTCATTAAAAAATAGCTCATTTCTTAAAACATTAAGAATGACATATTTTGCTCCATTTCCAAGAAATCATAAATTGAATAGTTTGTTGAATTTCAATTATCTACCAATATTGATGCTTATTTGCTCTTTATTTTAACTCATTTTCCATTAATTTAGAATATATTTCATTGACTACTGAAGAATTATATGAAGCATGCGAATATCTTAAACTCCATCATTCTTCACCATATAAAACCAAGAATTAGAAATAACTGGATCAATAAAATGGTTCAGTAAGAAAATTTTAGCGCTTTATGTGAAACTTTGGAGTGAAAAGAATACTGAATATTAAATACCTTCTAATCCAGCTGTTGCCATTTGTTTGTTTTAAACTTTGTAATCGTGAATTTAATCAGATCAAACGCCTCTAAGCACCAATCTAAAAGAAAATCAATTTTAAAAGTTTAAGTCTGAAAACATTATTTCGTCGATACGCTATAATAAAATGCAAATAAAATGCTTACATTTCTAGATGAAACCGAGCAAATGATATGCACTTAGAATGATTTCACTATATGACGTATGAAGGTATATTGCAAAACATCTATATATACCATTTATCAATAACACATCAAAAATTCATACCCTGCACGATAATATATGAAAAAATCATAACTTATAATTTACGAAAGATTGTGAACTATGACATCTGACATTACAGTTTCGAAAAAATACATAATTCATCATTTAATATACATTTGTAAGCGTATATATCACACATGACAATCTATTTCTTATGTTAGGGTAAGTGAAAAAACCACGTAAATGTACGTAAAGTTTACGTAAAACGATAAGAAAAATATTACAATAAAATTGCTAACAGATAATATAAGCATATACGTAGCATTACCACAATTTATTTCTTAAGTTAGAGCAAATGTAAAAACCACGTAAAAATACGTAGCGTTTACGTACGTTTACGTGAAATGACATGAAAAATATTGAAAAAAAAAAAATTATTACCAAACTATAATTTAGCCAAAGTTAGCCGCAAGTTTCCAAGCAAAAGTAAGGAGCAAATAAAGGAAGACAAAGGTCAATTAGAGATGGTAGACAAGAGGGAGAGAGAGAGAATGGGAGAGAGAAAAAAAAAGAGAAAGGATCAAAGAGCGAGAAGGAGAAGTTAAAGGTTAAAAATGCTCATTCCTTCTCCCCCCTCCCTTTCTGGCTAATAAGTGTAACAATGAAGAAGGAATTACACGGCCTGCGGCCCGTCCAATGGAAAAAGACAGACGGGCTTCTCTGCCTAGTGGTAATTACCGGAATGATTTCTGGTCTATGCGGACGGCCTAAATTTGAATGCCATTTTCTGATTCCGGGAAATGCCGACCGGACATCAAGAATCTGCGGGAAAGACAGAATTTGGTCAGCTATTGTCGGTCATATTGATCGGGAACCATGGGATGGGAGCTACTATCAAATGGAATGATAAAACAGTTCCCTTTACCTCTCCCTCCACGATATTGCAGTAACATAGAGGTAGTAAAAATTTTACTAGGAATTATCAAGAAAATTCGGGAAGAGAAATTGTTCCGGCACACCGTTTTGATGCATTCCCCTCCTCTAAATTATCCATTATGCAACTGGGTGGATCCTTATGTTGCGGAATTTTGCTATAAGTGGAGCATTTCGCGATGCTATAACGCGTCATCGTTTTGATTAAATTAATGGAGGTTAAAGGTCAAGCCAGGTATTTGTGAAATGTGTCGCTTAAATGATTCAGTTATTCGAATCAGTTTGCTAGAATAGATTAAGATTAGTAGAAGGTATCAAGTAATAAGGATGAAAAAGATGATAATACCTACCGAATTAAAATCCGGATTTGCATCCGGATTTTTCAGTAAATAATGTAATATATGTATTGTAACGATGTAATTGTAAAATCGAATATATTGCTAGATCTGATAGACTTGAAATATCCTGGAAAATTCTGCTTCGCTAATCAATAACACAAAGGATTATTTCACGTATTTGTCGATGGATTCCTTACGATTACGTTAAAGGCACGGAATTATTCACATTAACAGATCACAAGTAATCATTGAGAAATATTGATTTGCTTGATAGTTTAGGGAAAGATCCTTCTGACTTTTTGACTTCTTTTAGATATTCTTTATTCATATAATCACCAAGTCTTTCTTGAGGATTAGATTGAGTTAATTATTTATTAACTTAATAATTTCATCTAAGTAATTTTGAAGAATAACTGGATATTTCTTAATAGTAGTATCTTTCGAATATATGTTAGCATCGATCAGGAAAGAAAAATAGTATTGTGGAAGAATACTGCTATTTAAAGACTAGTATTGCTATTTTAGATAATTGCTAATTAACATTGCTACTTAAGGGCTAATTAGATGATAACTGCACATTACTCCAATAAATTATGCATAATAAAGATATATCTCATATGCCATAGCTAATGTCATGGATATAGTTTATCTTTTTCTGATTTTGTAAATCTTCAGTTTTGCGTTCTGAATTTAATTCCGTTAAAGTTCGGTGTATAAAATCTTTTAATAAATCTTTTAATAATATTAAATTGCCTAAAATGAAGTCTTACGGTACTGTACAGTAGTGAATTTAGGTTTTGCTAACACTACTGTTTTGTAATCTTTTTTTAGGATTTCATTGGAGAAAGTCCTGTATTTTTGTTGCAAGTTAACATTTTTTGCGCTTAAGTGAAAGCGCGTTTTTTATATGTCATCGTCTTCGGTTCCGGCCAACTCTTTTATTCCGGAAACGGAAACGGAACATTCATCGGCGGATAGTAAGTTGTATCTGTTATCTTATTTAAAGCTTAACCATGAGAGCTTGATTGCTGTAATCTGAGAATAGATGAGATGTTGCAGAATTTGCTCAATGAGATGTAGAAAACTCAGATCAAACATAGTATAGAATGCTCTGAAAAAAAATTTTTATCTCCCATGAATCCAGATATTCTCAGTCTCACCCATCTTAAACTTTCGACATATATGAGCAAATCTTTCTAACATTTATAACAAATTGGCATTTACTATCACCTCTCATTTGATAGGTGATTAAATAGAATGGCTGATAGTCATATGCTTTACTCTATAAATGATTATTATCAGTTTTGCTATTATAATTATACTCTTAACTGACATTCGCTGGATGTCGAGCATTAATGATGCTTTGAGAATTGGAAAAGTATTTATAATCTTCAGCGCTTCCAATTTAAAAAATGAGATCAAAATTTTTAGGGAAAGAGGCAATACGGAAAACTTCGTCTTCACTGCTTACCGAATCCAAAAATTTGGACGAATTTAAGGTTAGCGTGTTTCTTTTTTAGTTTTTCAATTTAGCATAACCATTGGTAGTATAGAGTATTTAAATTTTGCTCAAAATTTTGATATAGCAAGAAATGAGGAAGAATAATTGCAAATTTTAATTCTTTACCAGCTGCCAGCTCTAAAATAACTATTTGATCATATTTAATCAAGCAATATTTCGTCGAATTCAGTTAGCAAGAAATGAATTTGCTTTCACATGTAACATAGTTCGGATGATTCATCATCTTTCCTTGACTCGTTTGAAAGTGATATGTATCCAGTAATTGGATCGATGAAATATATTATTTGGAATGTTAAATTTTCTTACAATTTCTTAGTGTTACTCGAAAATCTTTTTATATAAGTAAAGTAACATGCATTAAAAGAGACTTCTGAAAACGGTACAGATTATGAAGCCGTAAAAGTGAACTAATTTGGGACAAAACTTTGTTATTTATAGCCACCGGAAGCAAAACGTCATCGTAGTAGTTTATCTTCATCAATAAGAACGGGTTTGAAGACCGAGCCGTCAAAAGGAACAATAACAACACCGGTATTAGCTATGGATGAAACATCATCACAGGAAAATAGTGACGGCGATACCACAGATAGCTTGAATTGCTTACAACCATCCAATTTTTCAACTTCGAACCACCGTTCGGGGAAGAATACAGTACGATTCGCATCACCAGCGGCGTTTCTCGCTGGTCCATCAACTGCACGAGAGAAAACTGGACAACAGCATACTAGCACACCTCACAAAAATGGTCATTCAGTCGTAGGTGACATCACACAATCAGTCAATGCAAAGAAATTAGTCATACTTGGTTTCAAACGTTAGTTTATGAATTTTCGTAAAATGTAGGGTCAATCAAATGGTAGTGATTAGCTAATCGTTTTAGCTTATTTCTTTTTTCATATTTTTCATTAATCTCCTAAATATACGAAAAAAAAAAAAGAAATGAAACAATAATATGATAGTATGACTTATTTTTCTTATCAAAAAAATTTAACAACACTTGGAATTCATTTAATTGTCACTTTATGCAGCATAATCAATTCATAAATATGACCGACACAAAATGCAGATATACTCACATCTTTTTTTTCTATTAAGCTTTTTGAAATTAGATTTTTTTTTTTGTTTTCAGAGCGTCCATTATGCAAAGAAGATGATCCATTTGAAGGAAAATGGCATCCACTGGGCGAAGCTGTTGTTTCAATACAGAAAAAGAAGAAAGCAGAAACGTCTTTGGAGCAGTTATATGAGGTAATCTCGATTTATCAGCTTCCTTCTTTTTATTCTGTCTCAGGTTTAAAATTTTTCCACTTTTTGAATATTTCTCAGTGAAAATGCATTAGCAGTTTCGACTTTTATTTATTTAGAATCGGTGTAGGTCAAGCTACCAATTTTCATCTTACATTTCATTAGCTTTTTTGGTGCATTATTGCTGTGATCTGTTTCAGAAAATTTTGAATTTGAAATCATTAGAAAGTTTTCTCATTGCAAATGGTGGATATTACTCATATGATAGAGTGGGCATTACAAAAAATCAACAACTAAAGATTAGAATCTTAATTTCAATCGGCTCAAAATTCCTTTTCAGATCGTCGAATTTTTATGCGCGAACAACGAAGCGATGAAGATATATAAGAAGCTAAAAACATGCATTTTTTCATATATCACAGAACAACTTCACATTTTGTTGGATGTTTCTGATTCCACAGCATTGTTCCTCCAAAACCTTAATGTTTTTTGGCTTGAGTATTGTGAGCAGTTGGTGAGTTACTTAGTTGTTTATAATTTGAAATAATACTCTAGATTGATCTGGTATTGATTGTTTTGAGTATATTTTTGATATTTTTTCCAGATGTTTTCAAAGATTATTCAGATATTCGAAATAAATTTCTTTAAATCTCATGAATATAGTAATGATGTTTTTATTATTGATCACTTCCCTTATTATCCCTTTTCCAAGCAATTAAATTATGAAATATATTTATTTATTTATTTCAGATTAACATCCGCAGCGTATTTCTCTATCTAGACCGTACCTTCGTTTTGCACAATCCCACTGTTACTTCATTATGGTAAGTTCCACTTTCCATATAGGTTTCTTTTTTACATCCGGCTCGATTGCAACTGAGTAAATATCAGACTATATCAGAAGATTGAAAGCTGTTCTAATAGTTAACAAAGAATTTGTTCTATTTCATAAGATTCAGTATAGAGAATATTATTATATCTGACTTAAGAATTTTGATTGTAGAGGCTAAACATACGAAATGAAAATACCAAACCAACCTGTTTATTGCAATATAACATAGACTTTTGTAAATTATCTGACGATATACGACACATTTTTTTCCTGCTAAACTCTATAAAATAAATGTTTTACTTTGATAAAATGATGCAGAAATGGAATTTGTGATAGCTTTGAAATTCTAAAAGTTAATAATATGTAGAATGGAGGTATACATGTTAATGTTAGCATCATTTGTTTTAGGGATATGGGATTGGAAATTTTCCGTGACGAAGTTATGAATAATGATCGTGTAAGAAAACGTTCAGTTGACGGACTTTTGAAGATGATTGAACAAGAGAGGGAAGGTGAACAGGTGAGTTTGTTTATATAGTTGATTAATCTGCTGGGGATGAAATATGTGTTCAGTTTTCTTCGATATTTAATTTCGAAAATGAAATGAGGGAGGTCTTGTATTCTAAAGAGATTAAATAATGATTTAAGTTGAATCAGGTGATAGTTAAAAATTTTGAAAGCAGCCTTGTGATTATGCTTTCTATATTTGGTTCTCCAGTTCGTGTTTTGCTTATAGTTCATTGACTAAAAAAGAATAGTATATCGACATTACTGAACTCATTTAATCTTTTCTTACTTTCCTTTGGTGCTCTTATCAGTGGTGATTATAATCAGAAATAGTATTTTGAAAAGCTACAATATTGACAAACTAAGATAAGTTTGTTGTGTGATGAGCAGACCTCATATTTGTGAATGACAATAATAGATAATTCATTGTCAGAATTAACAACTAACTCCAGTGGTAGTCTCTTTTTATAGATTGATCGGTTATTAATCAAATCATTATTGCGTATGATGACAAGTCTTCGTGTTTATACGGAGGTAAGCTTTCAATTTTGTGCAACAAATATATAAAATTGCCGAAATCCTAATGAGTAAGACCAAAATTAATTTTAAAAGCTTCAAAGCTGTTTTGGTAAACTGGTATGTGATCGAAATTGATTCGTGGTATTGACATATGAAAGAGGGTTTTGCAATTGATTGATCGAGCATTTTTAATGTTTCAAAAAAAATGGAACATTTCCTTCTTTATTTTACTGTTGGTTAAATACTAGAATGTGTGAATTTCTTGGATGTTTGTAAAAAATCGTTCCTTCTCCATCTCTCTTTTACCCAAAAAAATTATTTCGCCGAAGAAAATTCTTCATCAATTTCTATTAGTGGTAGATGTAATTCCATTAAGTCCAAATAAATTTCAAAAGATACCATGATATTACATTTTCTAAATAACTGATTGACATAGCATTAATCTTATCGAAGGAAAATATTCTAGAATATTTGGAAGAAGATAAAATCTTAATTGATTCTCTTTATTATATGCATGAATAGGTGTTATGTATGTGTGAATATATATTTTTTTTAAGGTATTTGAACGGGAGTTTCTTGAAACTACATGTGCTTTGTATGAAGCCGAAGGACGTCATCTTTCGCAGAGTCTTGAGGTGCAAATTATTTTTTATTTGTATTTTTTTGTTTATAACAATCGTGCAAGTTTTGGTTAAAGAATATAATTTTCACACTGTTTTGTTGTTGATTTGTAAAAAGAAAATACTAATTCAGGTGCCAGTATACCTGAGGCATGTAGAAAAGCGTTTGGAAGAGGAAACAAATCGCGTTGATTATTATTTGGACTTCACAACAAGAAAACAATTAATGGCAGTTACAGAGAGATGCTTAATTTCTGATCATATGGATTCATTTATAAATAAAGGTGATTTCTTCTTTGCATTTTTTAATTTTAATATTTGCGCATATATAAAGGATTCTGTCTTTAAATCATTCTAGTTATTTCATTTGAGTTATTCATGTTCACTTCAAATCATTTCACTCGTTAACTTATTCTTTTTTCACTTAATCCGATCATCACCACTGTATTTTCTGTTTACGGTTAGAAATCGAATGAATTGGAGGAAACAGAGAAGCAGCAGTTGGTTCAAGTACAAATTTAATTAATGTCAGTAATTTATCTGTTGCTCCACACAGAATAACTTCTTTTTTCAGGCCTTGATGAAATGCTTCTTGAAAACAAATGCGATGATTTATGTTTAATTTATAACATGGTATCAAGAACAAAACATGGGCTCATTATTTTGAAAAATGTGTTTGCTTCGTACGTCAAAGTAAGAAGAAAAATTTTAATCAACGATTTCCTACTAATATTACATGGGAATAGTACATTTGTCTTTGGTGTGGCTAAAGGGAATGCTATATGTTTTTGGTCATTAAACTATATTTTACTAGTACACGCTTTCCATGCATTGGAAAGTTTGCTTCGTGTCCCCAATAACGAGGAAAGACATTCAATCTCAGAATAAAGAATTTGTCAGAGTATCGTAGAATCCAGTAGAAAAAAAAATTACAAATATTCAAATCAGCTTTTTCAAAGTTTGAAAATAAACTTCGTGTTTCCTCACTGCCTGAATATGGTTGTTTCGGAAGTGCTAATTAATAAAAAACTTCCAGGGAAGAGAATTACTAGTAGAGTAATCAGATTTCATCCATTCAGGAAAGAAGCTTTAATGTACCGAACATTTCAGAAAATTGGTAAAACTTTGGTGATGGATGTGAACAGAGATAAAACGTTAGTGGCTGATTTACTGGCTATGAAAAGGCAGTTGGATAATATTGTGGACAGGTTTTGTCGAATCATTTTCAATTTCTATGAAAAAATTTCTGTACTTTTTCTAATGGGATATCTGATTTGAAATTTTTGTGACTTTCATGTTTTAACAAAATTATATATCACCACAGTTTGGGGCTGTTGCTTGAACAGACAGCTTGGAATAGTGGCTTGGCTTGAGGTCGCGTTTCAGTTAACCTAAAACACTACACTGAAAGTTAGTGGAATTTTGAAGATTTTATTACACGGTAGATTGAATTATTCCAAATCTATCTGTTCTATCCTATCAGTTTACTGACGTAATAACAACTGTTTATCACTGACGAATCACAGTGTTGGTGTGATTGTTCCACTCTTTTTGACTCTCAGTAGTTTTGATGATAGAATCATCTCGGTTTGTTTGAAGCACAAAATATGATTGGCGACACTTTGACAATGTTTAATTGTTACTGTTTGATATTTCGTTTTGTCTATATTTCCATCAATCTTACTTCAGCATATGAAATAGAAAAATTTTCAGTTGTTTTGAACGAAATGAAAAATTTGTGCAAGCGGAAAAGGATGCATTTGATTACTTCATTAATACTCGGCCAAATAAGCCAGCTGAACTTGTCGGTAAGTGAAATAGATTATATTTATCACTAATCGTTTTTCGCAGAGTGCGTTTCTCGGAAGATCTGTAATCATATATGAGATTTTTTTGGCACCATAATTTTTGCTGCTAATGGATTCCCTAGAATTTCATCAAATTTTTTTTTACTCGTATCTGATGAAATTCTAAGAAGATTTAAAGGTTCAAATTTTCTTATTGTTTCTTATTGTTCAAATTTTCTTATTCTGGTGGACTGTGTAAACGATCTTGTTAATAATTGGTAATTAACTACGCATAAATTAATTATCCTTAGCTATCTATAGATTTTAGGAAACGATGAAGTGAAAAACATGTCATGTTTAGGAATCATTACTTTTTAAGAAGCTATATCATGTATATTTTAGCCAAATTCATGGATAGTAAATTACGATCTGGAAACAGAGGGGCTACAGAGGAAGAAATGGAAAACCTTATGGATGAAGTTATTGTGTTATTCAGATTTATACAAGGTAAGTGTGGAGTATTTTACGAATTTTCGGTAAGAAGGTTTAGAGTCAGTGGTGTTTCCTACCTTCTCGGTTATACTATCATTTAATCAACATCAAGTTATTCATAAAGTTGTTTATAGCAGCCTAGAGAAAATCTAAGCTTTCATTTATGTGGTATATTGTGAAAAATATTTTTTTAACCATCAGATAGAATTTCAAGTGATGTGTTTGGGAATACAAGGATAAAAAAATATTTATGGATGCTTTTATTTATTTTTAATTTTTATTTGAGGAGCCAGTGAATTTTTTTAATGAATTGCTTAAGGGTTTTTTAAAATTTCTTTTATCGGTCATTACTTTCAGGTAAAGATGTTTTTGAAGCCTTTTATAAAAAAGATCTTGCAAAAAGATTGTTGCTTGGAAGGAGTGCATCCGTTGATGCTGAGAAATCAATGCTTTCAAAATTAAAGCAAGGTGCATTTTTGATTCATTGTAACAGAACAAATTTTCATTCGTTACAACGTATTTTATAGTAATAAATGCTACTCTAATCCCGATTTTATAGTTAAAAACAACAGCAGGCATAGTGAACTCTACTAGCCTTCAAAAAAGAAAAACTTTCGTCATTTATTCTTAATTTATTTTCTGTACCTAGCATTTTATAATTCGGTCTTTAATCAACAATATGTACTGAAATCCTTTCAATTTGAAGTTTTGCAAATTATTTCAGCTTCGACTCTCTGTTGCTATTTTTATAATGAAAAATTTTGCCATTTAAGTCGAAATTTTTGGGAAATCATTGTTTTTTATTAATTTCGTCAAAAATTGTTAAAAATTTTCATTTGCAGAATGTGGTGCTGCGTTTACGACAAGATTAGAGGGAATGTTTAAAGATATGGAAATTTCTAAAGATCTTGGTGTAGCATTCAAACAGGTTTTTATCTAATTATTTTTTTTCATATGATATTCTTATCATTTTTGTTATGATTTTATCAATTAAATTACTTGTTTGCCGCATCTCATTTTTTTTCTCAGTAATAGATTCAAATTGTTGCTCCTAAATCATTTATTATTTCAGTATATGGAACATGGTGGTCCTGATCGAATGCTAAAGCATAATACAAGTCAAATCGAATTCAATGCTAATGTATTAACAATGGGTCATTGGCCAACATATGAATATATGGAAGTTGCAATACCGCCAACTTTAGCTGAATATCAGGAGCATTTCCAGAATGTATCTATTTCCAAAATTTGAAACTTCATATAATTTTTTAAAATAATCATCGTTGTTGTATTAACTTTTTTCAGTTTTATTTCTCAAAGCACAATGGACGCAAGCTGCAATGGCAACATAGTCTGGCTCAGTTATTATTACGGGCTCAATTTAATGTAATCATTTGTTTTGCTTCTATTAAAATGTTACTTTTTTAAAATTTTATAAGAATATTTGATTAATTCAAAAACGCATTCATACTCACTTCTCTTCGAAAGTAATGGGACTGTGTGCAGATATGTATATTTGTTTTTGTGTCCCTGTATGCGAATTTGCCTTTATGCTCTTCATATCAAATAAAACAGTATTATTGCATGTAAAAATTTGATGTCCTTAAAATTTTATGAATTTTTTAGGTAGTAAAGGAATTGCAAGTTACAATGTTCCAAGCGCTGGTACTTCTTCTATTCAATGATAAATTAGAGTGGACTTATGAGGAAATTCAGTTAGCAACTAAAATTGGTGAATTCAAATTACATTTTTAATTAAATTAGTATTTTTTTATTCCAATTTATCGCAATGAATCCTGCAATAATGTACTGTACAAAAAGTGCGAAGTCTCTTTTTATATTTCATTGTGTTCTGTTATGCTTTTTAAAAGACTTGAAGGACTTCCCTTGTTTTTTTCACGATAGTCAGATATCAAATAGAATGGCAGAGATAAACTGAGCTAAAAGTAATATATTTAAATTAGTATTGACGAAATTAAAATTTCTCCTTATTGGAGGGATTTTGAATTTTGCGAATCGGAGATTTTTTATGTATATTTAAAATTGAGTTTTTTGTAAAAGAATGAATTTGCAGAAAAAAATAAAATAGAGAGAACAATGAAGTCATAAGTTTATAGTAAAAAATTTTTGAGTTTTGAAGAAAATACTGCGTGGTACATTACAGCTTAAATTAATAGTGACGAAATTAAAATATCTCTGTACTGGAAGGATTCCTTGATTTTGTGATTCGGAGATTTTTTACCTGTATTTAAAATTGAACTTTTCGCAAAATTATGAATTTGCAGAAAAAAATGAATTAGAAAGAACAATGCAGTCATTAGCTTGTGGAAAATTGCGAGTTTTAAAGAAAGTACCTCGTGGTAAAGATATCGAAGTTAATGATGTGTTTGTATTCAATCCTGAATGCAGCGAAAAATTGTACAGAATTCGTATAAGTCAAGTGCAGATGAAGGAAACGGTTGGTTATTTCTAAAATATTGGAAGCTTCCAATGAAATTATTATAGAATAGGAGAGATGGGCTAAATTCCATGCACTTTAAATCCAAATAATGAAAAAACTTCCTTAAATGGTTATCGTTATCAAAATTACGAATTGGTTTCAATCGATTCACTGAGTTCGCTGTTACATTCTATGATTTTTCCTGATATTCTGATCTTCTTATCAGATGTATATGTATTATATTTCTCATCAGTTATGTATCAGGCATGTTGATTTTGCGATTTTTTACAAATGATTGACACAGGATTAAAATTTTCATTTTTCAAGTATTTTTCACTACTTAATTGTAATGTATGTTTTAGGCTGTGGAACGTGCTCAAACAGAAGAGGAAATATTCCAAGATCGACAATATCAAATTGATGCTGCAATTGTTCGTATCATGAAAACACGAAAATCGCTTCCGCATCAATTGCTTATTTCAGAATTATTTAATCAGCTTCGTTTTCCTGTAAAGCCGGTCGATTTGAAGAAACGTATTGAAAGTCTCATTGAACGTGAATATATGTGCCGTGATAAGGATGATTCAAATATTTACAGTTATCTTGCATAGCTTCCCATGCTCATGCACTTAACGGAAAAGATGGATATTATTGATTTTTCATCCAATCTCTTCCAAATTTCCATATATTCATATAGTCAGTTGATGGAAATGAAAGATGCTAGGCAGTAATAGTTTTGATCTTGTGTTCTATATTTCCTATCCTATGAAAATTTTGGTGGGAACTAGAAGAGTTATTTCTTACAAATAAAATCATAGAAATAAGCAATGTAGTTTACAAATTTAATATCGGAAAGGATGTTGGTGATATTGTTCTTTTTTGATAGCGAATTAGAGAATTGATCCATGTCATTTCTGTAGCGTTTAAAATTGCTTCAACTCTCTGCTTTAAATTACCCTTAATTTTCTGTTTATAAAAGGGAAGTTTTTTAATATGAATTTATATTGAAAATTGCAAAACATGGTCAAGGCATTGTATCATTGTGATCAGGACGCGGGTTATTATTCATTTTTATATTTTGTACGTAAGGGATTGCGCAGAGTGGTTATTATTAATGAATCGGATTTGTTATCTAATCATTTATTGCTTGTAAAATTTGTTTTACCTTGCCATAGTTCGACATGAATGCATTTTGAAAATGTTTTTCATTTTTCTTATTCAGAAGAGAACTGACAATTAAGAATTATTATTGACGATGTGCGTTTTAAATAGGACTATATAAAAATTATGCAAATTGACAAATTTATAGAAAATAGCAATTGATCAATCGATTTAATTAAAGGCTAAACAATAAATGAAGGTACGCGCATCATTTCTTTTTTTTTTTTTTTCTATATACCTTCAAGAAGAAAGAATAAGTGTTACACAAATGAGGTGCAAACATGATTGATTAGAAAAATAAAAATCGTTTAAATTAGGTTGCTAGATTTTTGCTGCTCAAAATATAAGCAAAAAATATAAGAATTATGTAACATCTCTTATAATCATTGATTGTCATTAATGAACATTTACTAGCAATCAACGCAATTTTTAATCAAATAGAAATGTCCGTCAGTTATAAAGATTTAATTTTGACTGAACAATTTTATATCCTAAAAATTCGCTCAATTGGGAATTTATTTATATCTCTTTGGTATGACCGAGTTAGATTCATTTTCTGATTAAATTTCTAGAATTCAATATAATATCGATCAATGTATATTCTCTTCAAAACATTGGAGAGAGTTAGCATGCATCGTTCATAATTAATAGCAAAGACATTATAAAATAAGCAGAAAAATGAGTTTTAGTTTTGAGAAATAAATTTTTTTATATATACGAATAAGTTATGATATTGATATAATTTATTTACAAAAGTAAAAAGTTTCAAAGGAAGTGAAAATTTTTGAAAAAGTTTGGTATAAGAGACGCAGGAGAGGAATTTTTTTTTTTTATCTAATAATTAATAGATTATTTTATCTTATCATTGCTTCCTGTGTCAAAATATAACAAAATTCATATATTTTTCAAATTTAAATGCAATAAGTAAACAGATATGCAATACTTATTACATACTTACAATATTTATTACTACTACTTGTTCGATGTATGCTGTAATTTATTAGCATTGCGTATATATTATTTGTAATAGTAACATTTAAGCTGCAACGATAAGATTGATAAGATTTCTGGTTTGAAACATGATCTGATTTTGTAATTGATATCTTGAAATATTTTTAGAATTGTGATTGATATCTTGAAATATTTTTATGATTTGATGGAATGGATTCGAATTAATCGATTTATTAGTTGCAAAATTTTTGAATAAAATTCACAAATTAAAGAAGAAAAAATTTCATTTTTGTATTTTCTCCTTTTAAATAAAATAACAAGAACATCTCCAGCAATTACATTTTTCTAATTCTTTTCTATGAAGAACTTTTGCAAGAAAAAATATAAAAGCAAAATTCAACTTCAAATTTCAATTTTTATACATTAAAATATACATGCATTATTACACGTAAGTATGCGTACAATTGATCTCAATAAGTCATTTGTTAAAATGACAATGAAAGCCTTATGGATGGATGATATTTGTTTTGAAAAAGTTTTTGTAAAATTTGATAATTGAGCCTACAATTAACTTGAAAAAGAAAATAACAAAATGGTTCGGATTTAAAAAATTATTAAGATTTTTGGCGAAAAAAATTTCCAAATATGTATTGAAATTTTAATCAATCCTTTAAAGAAAATAAATTTTTTTCATATATGTATATACATATCAATACTAATTATAATTAAAAAATCATTAAGGCAAAATAAATTATTCAAATAATTAATCAAAAGCATCATTATTAAATATAATATAGTGGATACGATATCATGCAAATGCACAAAATAGGAATTTTAAAATTATGATGAATACTAGACAGGAAAAAAATCGAAGTAATATGTTAGCTATTCGTTTTAATTCATAAATTAATTATGCTGAATATAATTTAAGGTTTCAATACAAATTGATTGGTAAGTTTTACTATTTGTCTCAATTCATAACTTAATCATACACAATGGCTAATAAAATTTAAAGTCAATTCATTGAAATTGCAATTCAAATTGACTTTAAATTTTATTGACCACTATGTTATGGCTAAATATTACTTTCACAGCAATGTTTCATGTATAAATTGAAGCATTTTTGATGAATATTTTTGTATAAATTTGAATAAATTTATGAAATAAAAAACAAATTTCAAAGAAAATAATGAAATAATAAATTATTTAGAAAAACAATAAAATACTAAATTCCATAATAAAAATAATCAATCCTTCATTGAATAAATCATCCAATTTTCGTCATTTCATTTCATCGATGTCTACAACGAATTTTCTGTAAAATTTTAAAATTAAAAAAAAAAAAGAAATAATGGAAATTTTATTTTAAATGTTACAGATAATTGGATTAACTTTGAATTATTGCTATTGTTACGAAATTACTGCTCCAAATTATTCCTGATAAATTTTTCCATGTTTTTCTATTACATTTCTGTTTAACTTCAATTTTTCAGATTAAAAAAAAAGAACTAAGTTTTCTAAACTTTTTCAATAAATAAATTAATTTGAAAACTTTCAATCTTGAATATTTAAAATTGAAAAATTGTAATATATATCAAGAAAAAAGTCATTGTTGCTGGTGAATAATAATTTTTTTAATAATTTTCAAAATTATTTTGCTAAACCAATGAATAAATGTTTAATGGAATACATTATTTAAAAGAACAAACTTTAGTTTGATTGATTAATTTGAAAAAAAAAAACAAGTTTTTTTTTTCGAATACGAAAAAAAAATGTTTTTTTAGAATTTTTCAATAATAAAAGTAATTATTTTTACGTTTGTTATTGTGGGCAAGAATTTTTAAAAATATTTTGTTTTGTTTTTTTTTTCGCAAAATCTCTTGGAAATTTAATTTAAGCATAATTATGTCAAAAAAACTAATTACCACTTGTGAATGTGAATGCTTTTTTAACTTGATTCCTATTGAATACTATATAAATCCATGGATTAACGCATGAATTTAAATTCCCAAGTATAACTATATAAGTGATTAATTGTGAACCTGCAAAAAGACAAATTTTTAATTTTAAGATGTGTTTTTAAATTCTAATAGTTATTTCTACAAAAAGAAAAGTATTTAATTCAATTAATAATTAAATATTCATTTCTATATTCTAATATTCAATACAAAAGGAAAAGTATTGAATTCAATTAATAACTAAGTTTTTAATGAAACATTAAAATTATTTAATTTTTCACTTAATTTTATATGGAAAAAGAAAAGAAAGTTCACAATCAATTAAGAATTAAGTAAGACACAAATTATTAACAGCCTAATTAACTGAATGAATTAAAGGAATGCTTTGATGATTAATGCCATGAATAGATTTTTGAAAGCCTATTTTTAACATTTTAAATATGCAATTTCTATAATTAAGAAGATATAGCACATAACGAAGAGTGATAAATTTTGATAAATTTCAACTAAAATTTCAAATTTGATAAATTTCAACTGATGAAATTGATTTTATTTTGATCCGAATAATCTAATGTCAAACGTATGATTACATGTTGATAGAATAATGTTAGATATGAATAATAATAATTGTAAAATGCTTATTTTGCAAAAGTCACATGATCTAATTAAATAAAGGTAATTATTCTAATTGCAATTTGAAGTTGTACTTTTGGGAAGATGAAATCATTCCTTATTTGCAATGATTAGCATCATCATGCTAAATTGAAGCTTAAATTTTCATGAAATTTATGACTATTTGCTTGTAATTTCATAAATTACAAAAATTTATTCTTCGAAAACATGGTGATAAGTTGTCGTATATTTTATAAGAGATTACGAGATTACTGCATACATCGGCGTATGCGACATAGTAGGAGGTTACTGTATGCGATATACGGTATAACACTTCATATCTTATATCATATATCGATTTTCAATTCAACCAGAAAGCATTTAAATTATCATTTTAATCGGAATTCTATAGCATCAGTTATTAATGAAGTTTTTTTTTTCTCAATATTGACTCCGAAATATGTTTCACTATAATTTTTCGATTCTAATTGGATTCTCATTTGCATGTTTTGTTAATTGGGTTAGAATCACCAGACATTAATTCAGTTTTGAATAAAGTAGATAAAAATTTCTCAAATTACTCATTATGTGAGGTGCGACAGCTTGCAAAATATTGACTACACAAAACGGTGCCCATAGAAAAAAATTGCAAAAAATAATCGTCATTGTTAAGCAAATTGTTTGAAATCGTTCGCGATTAAATTTCACTAGTTGTTGACGACAATGCTTTGTATCATTATGTAATTTGATAACATAAGATGTCGTTTCTTGACTGAAAAAAAAAAAGATATTCATTAAATTTTTTTTAATACTGAAAAAAAGAAGGTCTTGTTAATTTTGCGCAATTTTGATAGAATTAAACAAAAAGTTTAGCTAAGAAATTTATTAAAAAAGTTTAGTTTGTTGAAAAAACTTTGGAAGTTTCGCTTTATCAATTAAATCATTGTTTATGATTACAATATATTTATTTATACTAACATATGATAAAATTATTGCGAATTGAAAAAAAACAAAAAGAAAATTCTACATTTTGTTAAATATTTAATTAATAATTTTTTTCTTTTGTATACGATATGCTATACTATATTATAATTAAAAAATTAGGAAAAAGAGTTTTATGTTTTTGAGATTTTCACGGTTTATAAACATTATCAGTACAATTGAATTATTTTTATTAGTAATATTAATGTTATGCATATAACTCAAATAGGACAAATTATCAAATAATTGTTGATAAATTTGATGTTGGAATTTAATAATACCTGATAATTTTTTTGGAATCATTATTTAAAAATAATGAATTGGACATTTCTAATAATTGTTGTTTACGATGTGATAACCATATTGTTTTACATACTCGATAATAGAAAAATGCTGCTAGCATCGATGGTATTAACCAAGCAACGGTATTAAAACTTATCACATAAACACTTTTTAGAAATGATACACCATGTCCATAAATTGTTGCACATTCACCGTATTTTCTGCAGGAAAACATTTTATTGCAGTAAGCTAATAAACAATTATTACGGTTCCAATATACTGCATGTATTTAGAAATATGATTAAATTAAACTGTAAATTTTATATAATTAAAAAAGTAAGAATGATAGGAAATAATGAGAAATATTATAATCTATAAAAATAAAAATGTAAATGCTACTGGTGGCTTTTCACAAAATGCTGCAAATTCTTCATCGATTAATTTGAAATTTTGATATAACGTGCGTTCAAATAGGCGCATGTTTTTATATAGGCACACCTACTTTTTTTTTTAATCTATCACACTTGTGACAGGTAAACAACAAATAAGCGGACTGAATATATTCATGCCGAGCAGTTATAACAATTTATTCCATAATTTTATTTTATTTTATTTCAATTTTTTCCAGACTTTAAAATGAGGCACTATATGGATTAGCTCTTTGACTTATAATATTAAATCGTGTCTTGAATTGCTTCTTAGTTGAATTTTTGGAGAGATAATTCGCGAAGAAAGAAGATAAGAGCAGTTGATTTTCATCAAGAATATCCGTCTCTTATTCTTTGTCCCGATAATCTACCTTTTCTATAATTAATGTATTGTTATCTTCGCCCCATAATCAATACCAAGGATGATCCATATAAAAAGGGGCTTTTTAAGTTAACCACTTGTGTGTCTGCGATCAGTCTACAGTATCAATATTTTCGATGCAATGTCTTCAAATATCAGATATCTCCCCTAACATCAGAAACGCGCGTTTCTCTTTTCTTTCTTTTCTACTTAACCAGACTGAGCCACAGAAACGCAGGTGTTTAAAAAAATGCACGTATTCGAATGTAACGTTGTGTCAAAATTTCAAGGCCATAAGTGAAAATTTTTGAAGCTCAAGATTTTGAACAAACGAACATTTACAGCTGGTTTCAGCTATTGATTAATAATATCAATCTTTAAATAATTTAAAAAAAATATTATGATTTAAAATTTCATTATTCAAAGTTTTATCTTTTTCCACCAGAAATTTCTTTTTCTTCGAATTTTTTTAAAATTAAATGTCATTTTATATCCTTGAGGAAATTTTAAAAAGAAGTTGTATTTGAAAAATTTTACTTTTGGTTTAAGAAAGTTGTTATGATAATTAATAATGCTAATGTGCTGCACTGCATAACTATTTAAATTGCTGCATGCATTAATGCATGCATTTAGGACACATCGTAATTATAATTTGACCAAATTACATTATGATAAAGTTATAACTTACGTTTTATGCCAAACAAATAGTTGTGGAATTGAACATATTAAAGCGGTAATCCATGCAATTGTTGCAAAATAATTAGGTCTTCGAAAGCGATCGCTACAATAAGTTTGCAATGGATGACATATAGCCTATAAGAAAATGACGAAATTACTTAATTTCAACTTAAATTTTTTGACCATAGTTTGTTTTCATTAAATTTTTCCTTTAGTTCCTTTAATTCAAGTTTTTTTTGTTGTTGGCATTAAAATCACCGAATAAAGGGGGGAAAAAATAAAGTGAATGAGCAGGTGCTATACAAATTTATAAAATAAAAAAGATAATGCAGTATAAAATCATAATATATACTGTACGAAATATAATGCAATGAAACAGGAAAAAATAATTATCTGCTTGGTAATGAATAGTTTTAAAAAAAAGTGAAATACGAATAAATAAAATATAATATATGTGGAATTTCCGAAATTTAATGTAATATAAAAATTTTCAAAATTATCATGGCGAAATTTTTCGAAGAAGCTTACGTTAATTTATTTAAAACAATTTGTTGAAATTCCAATTCCATTAATTTCTTTCAAATTAAGTACAAAGCATATTCAACTCTTTGTTAAATTGCAGAACACTATTAATTAGTCTAGCAAGTTAGCAAATTCTGGCATATTCTGATCCTTTGGTTAATTACTTTTGAATTTAAAAATCAACACCTAAAAAGTAAGCTAAAAGGATACCTTCGTTCTTTCTATTTTTTTTTTGAAAAATTTATTAATACAAATGGATATTAATTATAAATGCATTAAAAGTAATCAATTTCATCTATCATTACAATAATAAATTTGAATCTTTTGAAATAATTTTAAAGTATCTTACAATGAATTAATTTAAATTAAATGAAATTTAAATGAAATTAAAAATTTATAAAAACCTGAAAGCGATCGAAACTTATAGCAACTAATAGGAATGAACTAGTATACATTGGAAACATTTGTAAATATCTCGTTAATTGACACAACCAAGCTGGTCCATCAAATCGTGGATGTTTCAGAATGATAAGTATTTCGGTACCCAATGATAATATTGCAAATAATAAATCTGCTGCACAGGTATGCAATAGTAAAAGCTGCAAAAATTACCATTTTTTTTAGTTATCATTTTTTAATTATTATTTTAATTGTCTTTTCTTTCATTCCTCAATATTATATATATTTTCAAATAAATATTTGAGAAAGAAATCTTCCGTATTTTTTTTTAATTTAATGGTTTTCGGGATCTCTGGCAAATTATGTTTAGAAAATTTAAAACTAATTTGTATTTTGCATTAAAACGAAATAAAGATAGAAAAATTTCAATTATTTTGTGCGTAATCGTAAATTTAGTGACAACTGGAAAATAATCCCAATTTTGCAGCTTGTTAAAAATCGGAAGAAAAAAATTCCAGATATTTAGAATAAATATTCAAGATACAATTTTTTTTTCTCTTTAATAGCTTGAAGAATGTCTGAAAAAATTATATTGTAATTCTTAAATAATTTAAAACAGAATTTTATTTTATATTAAAAAAAATAAAGATGGAACGATTTTGATTATTTTGTTCAATTATTAAACGTAATCATTAATTTTAGTAACAAAATGAAAAATCGGAATGATAAAAAAAAAATCCCAATTTTTCAGTTTGTTGATATCGGTAAAAAATTCCTTACCTGAACCGGTGAGATACGTCGTTTTATGACAGCATTTCCACGAAATATAATGAAAATTAAAAGTAAATTACCAACAATAGCAAGTAACATTACTGCTGTCATATGTACTAATATGAAAAAAATTTGTGAATTTGAGGCCATTTATGAAAATTTCGACAATTTTTTCTGAAATAAAAGAAAACTGAAAATTTTAAATTTGAAATATTTGCTGGAAATTTTCTAATTTTAAAATAAAATCTTAAATAAAAGATAACGAGAATAAGAAAGAGTTTTAGATTAAAAAATTTTTTAATGCTATATTGTTTGAAATATTAAATTTGGAAGAAATAGAATACTAAATTTTAGGTGAAGTTGTAATTGTTTTGCAAATCTTATTTCATCGTTTCCAAAAGGATTGTATTATTCTTTGTTATATTCATTATCGACTTCAGTTGTTGACAATCACTAATGTGCCACTTGCGAACATTAAAACTTCTTTTAATAATATGAAGCAATTTTAATATCATACTATTTCAAATCTAATTTAAAAAAATTTCATTTTAAATCATTTATTTTTACAACATTTTCTTCTATCTAAATCTTCTATCTTCTATTTAAAAGTATTTGAAAGGTTAAAATTTCTAAAAAGTAGAAATTTCTTATAAACATATTTCCAAGATAAAAATGTTTGGATTGAAAAAATAATTTTTCAGAAATGCCTTTAAATCTAATCTATTATGTAATTTTAATTAAATGTGACAAGTATAAAATTCAAAAGTAAATCAGTTTGCTTGAAAAATGATTATTTCATTTTAATATTTGCTCTACTTAATTATATTATTTAAAAAATCTTAGCTATGATTAGGAAACAGAAGGAAAGTTAGCTGTAAATCAAGCAAATTATACTAATAGTAAATAAAAGAGAGAAAAAAAATGAAAATAAGTTAGATTTACAAGTGAATTGAGAAGTTAAAGAGGATGGGACTATGAAATGGTAAATAAATAAAATAAACAATCATGAAAAGATAAGTAAATAAAATAAACAATTATTTCCCTACCTGATAGCAGGAACCATAAGTATCATACATTTGCAAGTCAAAAATACAATTTGGCCAATAATTATCATCATTTGTAATTTTAAATTTGAGCATATCAATCAATTTTTCGCTTATTCCTTTAAAAAATTAATGAAATAACAAAAAGCGGAGAGGGACAAGAAAAAAAGAGAAAAATTCAGTCCATGTGAGCAACACTTGTCAAACGTTTATTTTATGAAGAAAATAAATAGGCAATCATCAAAGTTGAGTAAATCATAAATTTTCGTTCTGAACCGGAATTTCATGTTTTTCAAAAGTTCAAAAAACAATAAGTTTGAGATGAAATGAAAAAAAAAAGAAGAAAAAATTATAAATCGAAGAATTTTTAATACGCAAAAAAAAGCATTAAATATTTAAAAAAATTCCATAAAAATGCAAATTTTGCTGATAATGTTGAAATTTGTTATTATTGATTGAATATGAAAATATAACGAAAAAATACATTTATTAAGTTTAATGTTACAAATAATGCCGAAAGTAAGTAATTTAATATTGAATGCCGATTATTTTGCCAGAAGGATGAGAAGGTCAATTACGGGTAATTTTTCTTCTTCATAATTTAAATATTTTTAGTTTTTTCTTTCTTTCCAGAAAAATAATTCAAGTATTACTGTTTGTTTTATCTTTCAAAAAAAAATTCACTTTATTTTAAATATTTATTGCTTTTATATATATTTTTTCAAATTGAAACATTTAGCTTAAAATTGTTTATCAAATTATGAAAGTTTTAGTTTCCAATTTCTTATACCAGTCTTTTAGTGTACTTTTTGATGCATAACTTTTTTCAAAATAAATTTCATATAAATTAATGAAAATTTTGTAAATTCGCAAACGATAATTATAGAAAATAGAAATCAGGCATTTAATTTTAACTCCATATTAATTAAGCCAAATATTATTTTTAAGTATAAATTAAACAAAATTTTGTTAAAATTGTAGATTAGTAATTAGAACAATCGAAATTTGGATCTAAAAATGAGTTGAAATGGAAAATAGGAAATAAAGAATGTTTAAAAGATCTTTTTTTTAAATTTTTTAAAAGTATTATCTAAATGAACTATTATTTGAGATTAATGTTCCCAGAAAAATTTGATATTTGCATAATTAAATAACTTTAGATGGCTATGACTGATTTTCTGTTTAAGTGCATAACCAAATATGACAAGTGTGCAATAATGAATAAATAATAATAATAATTTGAACTCAATTTATTAAGCTAAAATTTTGTTATAGCATTTTGCCATAGTTTTAAACGAAGTACTGTAATACATTTTTTTTTTTTAAATAAAAAATTAAATTTCGCATATAAATATTTAAACAATTTCTATTAAACATTTATTGACTGATAAAAATATTTATTTATGTTTAACTGATAGAGAATTATGATTTGAAAATTTAGAATAGAAAATGAAATTTTACTACTAATCATTTTGAATAGTTTTCGTTAGTTTTTCAAATTGTCAATAACTAATAGAAAAATTTTGTTTAAGCTCAATTGATTTGTTAATTTATAATTTTGCGTTCAATTTTTGTACTTTTCCAACGCAAATCATTTTTTATTGAGAAAATAAATAGTAGTAATATTTCTTTAATGAATTTCACTATAAATCACATTGCAAATGTTCGCTTCTGCTTAATTAAATAGTAAAAATCGAAAAATTATCTTGTTAATTTGCTGTAATGACAAATTTAAATTCAAAAAATTAATTCATGATTATCGAGTTGAAATTAAAAAATTTTTAGTACAAATATAAATCATTATATCAATCAATCATCGATGCAGTTTTTAATAACAGCAATCTAATCTTTAATGTTTTTTATCATTTCACGTGATATTTTCAGAAGAGTTTAATAAATAAGAAACTTTTAACTTTCAATCTTCCGTCTTACTTCACGAAAACAATTTATTTCAATCAACTTTCCATATAAAAGTTTCGTTATTCTAAACGTAGCATTTGAAAAAATTTTCAGGCCAACTTAATATTATAATAATTATAAGTTACTAAAAAAAAAGTGAAATTGGAGCAATAATTATCAGAACCATTAAAAAAAAGAAACGAAATTATACTTAATTGGATGAGTCAAAATTTCAAAAAAAGAAAAAAAAGAAACGAATAACGCAACAGATAATAGTAAATAAATTGAAAACAATCTTGTCCAATTTATTGTTCAATAATTTTTTCCTTTTTTTTTCCAAAAAACAACCGAAATTGTCAATACTTTAAAAATTTTTTATATATTTTGCGGCATGTTTCAGTTAATTTTTTCAATTTTTTGAAGAAACGAAAATTTTGGCGACAAATAAATAAATATTTTCCATTACCCTGTGAATAACGCATCTGGAAGAAATGCAACTTATAAAGCATGTTTTTTAATTAACTTTTTCTAATTGTTTAGCAAATTTTGTTCTTGCTTTTTCTTTTATGAACGAAATAATTAGCAGCGTTTAATTGAATGATTTCTGGAAAAGTCCATTTTTCAGTATAAATAATACTGACAAAAATAAATGCATAACAGATAAGTTAATGTATATAAATAGCAAATAAACCAATAAATAAATTAAATGTATTGAATCAGCAAAAATTAAGATTTATTCATTCAATATATCTAATTCATTTATTTTTGTATATATAATGTTGTTATAATTAAGTATATATGTTATTGATACTCTATTTTACTGGATTTATCATATTATATATATATATATATATATAATAAATTTATTCAATTTGATTATTAATATTTCATTACACATGTCATATAAAAGATTGAACTTTTTTTTTTTACAATTTGTTTCATCTCAGTCAAATATTTCAATTTTCCTGAAATTATAATAGAAAATTCCAAAGAAATTATAATTTTTGCAAAATCTAACAAAAATACAAGATAGAAAAACAACAGCAAAAATTTGCGGTCGTTTTTTCGATTAGCATATTTTGGGAATGTCGTCTAATTTGCTAGACAATATATGCGATCAATTACATTGAAATATTGATTAAATAAAGAAACAGATAAGTAAATATGTATGAGTAGCACACAAATAAACATAACAAGTAAATGAATAAATAAATATAAAAATTAAATAAATCAATTAATTACATTAAATAAATAAATAAATAGGTTTCTATTCATTTATATATTTAACATATTTAATTTATTTATTCAAAACGAAAAAAAAATATAGAGATAGATATATTTGCGCATTTTTACATATGTAGACAATATTGATAAATCGTAAATAAGAAAATAAAATTATATAAATAATTCGTCAATTTGATTAATTTGCAATCATTTATTTACCCATTCTTTTTCCAGTAACATTATTTTTTTCTCATGCTCGATTTGATCTTCGATCTCTCCGATTTCTTATCTATTCTTTTATGCTTGTCTTGAAAATGTAAACACTTAAATATGATTTAAACGAATAGTACTGGGAATGTCATTTAGTGTTGTGTCATCAATTCAACGTAAAAGTGCAATTATGACAGCAATTCAAGACTTTAAATTATCTTAAACTATTTTTAAATCCTCGTTTGTTCTCCTTTTTCTGTCATATTTTTAGCCTTTATTTAAAAAAAAAAAAAAAAAAATTAAAATTTCAACTTAATTAATCTTTCATTTATACATTATGCATTATATATAACTAGAAATTCAAAAAACGAAAAAGAATTTTTACATGAATGGTTTTTAAATAAGCTTCAATATTTTGAAATGAAATTTTCTCTGTAAGCGAGTAATTTGAAATAATTAAATTTTTTTAAAAATATGTAAGCAATAATTTTGTTGAATAATCAGAAATTTTGCATATGATTTAATTAAAATATTACATAGAAATGAAAAAAAAGATTCGATTGAGGAGAAAAATACTAAACTTACTAGCAATTTTTGATCATGCTAATTGAAATAAGAGAAATAAGTAATTAAAATAGTAATTAGAAATATATTTCGATTGTTTTTGATGCATGAAAACAATGAATGTTGGCTGAGTAATTTCATAATTGAATAATTTCATAGAATTGAAATATTTTAATGATTAAAGCATCCACAAATATATTAGTGATTAAAGATTTAATTTTTTCGCATTTTTCGAATATTCAAATATTTCTTATTTCATCTTGCAAAAATCACAAAATCAAATAAAAATTTCGCAATATTTTTTTCGTAAAGAAATAACCGAAAATTAAAAAACATTGATATGAAAACAATTAATCTATCAATTTTTCACTAATATTTGAAAATTTTCAGAATTAAATTGAAATTCTATAAAAATTTTTTTTAAAGAATATTCGAACATGAAAACCATCTGATATGAAATTAATTCGCATACAAATTTTAATTAGCACCTATTATATACTTCAAATGAGCATTAAGAAGTTTAAAAAATAAAATATTGCAACAGAAGAAGGAGAAAGAAAAATTAAACGAATGAAATAAGCAATTAATAATTTATTTTTATAAGTTTTCATCAATTTTAGTTTTTGAAATCGTCATAATGAATAATTTTCAAAGATCAGTAAATATTTAAAACAGTTAGTCTCAATCAATTTCAAAACATTTTTAGCAAAAATTTTTTTAATGCCTTCATTTCTTTCTTTTCATTTCACTTATTTTTGTTTGTTTCCAACAAAAATAAGCAAATTCTTAAATATTTTTTTAAATGCCATTTCCTTGCTAAAAGAAAAGAACAAAAAGCAAAAACAATATTAAAAAGAATTCCAAGCTTTCGAAAAAAAAAGAAAAAGACAAAAACTTGTAAATATGTGAGAAATAATAAATTAAGAATAAACTTCAGAAGAACGAGTGCTAATAAGAAAAAATTTTATGAATTATTTGGGAAAAATTTTTTTTTTCTTTTATGTCCAAGAATCACAAGTACCCAACAAACAAAAATTTGGAACAAAAAATAAGATATGCGAAAAAAAAAAATGATGAAAAATAAACACTTCAATTTTTTCTTTCTTTTTTGATAACCAATAAGAATATTTTCAAATTTTATTTAAAAAAAAAATAAAAAAATATTTTGAAGCAAATAATATGAAAGAAAATATTAAAATAAAAATAGAATAATGACTTAAATGGATATAATTGAAATTCCAATTAAAATAATTAGATAACCGGAAATTAATTTGAACGGAAATTAGGAAAATAAAATGAATGAATAAAATTTAGAAGAAAGTTAATTAAAATAAAATGAGGAAAACTAGTTTGAGATATATCTTTCAAAAAAACAATTAACGGTATGTTAATTATTTCTGTCCAAAGATTAATGCCATAAATGGAAATCAAAGATTTGTCATTAAATTATCTGCTAGAGGTATCCTTGGCGACAGTTAATTAAATAGAATGCATAAAAATTCATGCCAATTATCTGATAACAATTATTGATTAATCTTTTGTTTTATTTTTCTTTTTTTCCATTATATTCTTTTTTCAAACTTATTGCAACATTTTTAAATGATAGTGTGATAGAAATTAGGTATGATAAAAGAAATAATTATCGAAACTATCTATTGTGCATATTAATCTTGGATAAATAAATATAAAAAAACTATGACTTATCATCTTATCACTTTTTAATTTTAAAAATTAAGAAATTCTTATTTTATTGCATTTTATCACCGTATTATTTTCCACTATCTCAAGTATTATTAAAGCATGAACAAATTATAATATTGGAAATATCATGCAAAGTAGAAATTGTACACCATTATCATCATTATTATTACAATTGTTGTAGCTATTAATATTACTATTACTACTACAACTAGTCTTACTATTATTATTACTATTGTTATTACTGCTACTACAATTAGTGTTACTATTATAATTACCAAGATTATTATTTCTATTCTTTTTATTAATGCTGTTATCAATACTCTTTTATAAATATCGCTTTTATTATTACTGTTATTATTATTTATCGTTTATTACCATTTATTTATTCATTTTATTATTATTATTTTTTATTATTAATACTTCGCTAAAATTGTACTATATATTACTATTATTGAAGTTTTTTAGCGATTCCACACTATTGGTTTCCCAGCCATTTCAAATAATTTTACTAAGGCGATAAATCCATCATTTTTTCTTTTCATAAAAAAGATATATGCATATGATTTATGATAATTTACGTAATTTGCGTCATTACGATATTATTCCAGGCTAGCAATTAACGCTGTCACTGTTGGATAAAAAAATTTAGCTGCAAAGGATATGTCTACCCTTAATCGCAAATAAAAATGAAATGTCATCAAAAAGAAATTAAATTCAAAAATTAAAAACACTTAATGAAATATCAACCAATTTTTAATTAATGTACAGCAAGATAAGGTGTAGATTCAGAATGTCTGCTTAATTTTCTCATCAGCAATTCAAATATTTCCAGCTGATTGCTTCTATTCAAAAAATACTCATATATGTCATCTTTTTATTTTTATTCGGAAAAAAAGCATAAGAATGAAAGAGAAAAACTGCAACTTCTTCGAAACTTTAATTGAAGTTTTATTATCTTGCAGTGAAATCGCGAATTATTCAAATTCCTCAGAATTACATCCTGTAATGGAATTCAAAACTTTCGGCCAAATTCTTTGCGCGACAATAAGGAAATCAGAGCTATTGAATGACAAGGTGATTTAATACAAATTTTAATATAAAATTATGATTTAATATTATTTAGACTTCTCTTCATTTTAATGTTTGGACACAATTTCTTTTTTTTTCATTTGATGGAAACGATGAAAACAAGAATTCTCAATAAAATCATCTTCTTTGCATAAAATTAAAGAAATCCATTAATCCGTTAATTTCAGTAGATGAACAATTTCAAAAATTTTCCACATTGCATGAGAATTCAAAAACTTCAACAAAAAATTTTCATTTATGATAAATTCAAAATTCAATGGTAAATACTTATCAAAAAAAAGACAATAGCAATTATATTTATCAATATGAGAAAAATTATATCAAATTGTTGCATAAAATTAATTTTGTATTGAAAAAAAATCATATAAGAGATATTGGATGTAGTAGTATATGCAGCAACGATAGAACGCTTAATTTCTATAATCGGAATAATTATTATGGAATAATCGTTGAGGCAATCAAAATTTTTCGCATATATTTTGCATTTAAACAAGTAAAAAGGAAAATATATAATTAGCGCAACTTGCCAGTTATAAGAAATCAAAAAGAGCAAATATGACACAAAAAATAAGAAAATAGAAAAGACGATGATTTATGATCAATAAAAGAGAAAATATTTGGCATTGAAAAAGTCGAAAATTAAGTATATTTTTCGTCGTTTTTCTTTCTTTTTCAGATAGATAAAAAAAAAAAACCGGACAAATGTGTATAATCGGTAAAGAAATAAAGAATATTCCGAAAGTTCAAGTAATGTCTTCATTTTTACCTTCTCACCATATCGAATAATACTACAAAAAAAACATATAAGGTAATATTTCGCTCCCGTTAGTAACATTTCTTGAAAATGTAATAAATTTTGTAAATACGTCAAGTTGGAGAAAAAATCAAACGAAATGCTCCAATGCGACGTGAAGCAAATTACAGGAAACAATGAATATTGACGTAACGGACAAATCCTACAAGCGTATATTAAAGCATCGTTTCATGAAATGAAATTTTTTGAAGGATCGCAATGGGTTCTAGTTTTATAAGGCAGTACTTTAATAAATACATTCAACTATATTGTTATGAAATAGCTTTTAACTTTATTATTGCATCGAAATTAGGAATTCTATGCGCATTTGCTAATTGCAGTAAAAATATCCGTCAAAATTAACTAATTTCTGAGGAAAACTAATTGAATGAGATAATATAGGATTTTTCAAAGCACCATTGTGACGCTTTGAAAAATTCTATATTATCTCATTGGCACTGGAAGCGCTCCGTATAGTATTGGTGGTGGCACTGAAAATTATATTCTTAAGCGCTTCCAAAATGAGATCAATTGAAACTTTGGAATTATGATTGTCGGGAAGTATAGAAGGAAAAATAGATTAATATTTGATGTATTGCATTAATATGTAGTTTTTAAACAATATCTTTAAATCATTTATTTTTTTTACCGGAAACATACTTTTATTTTCAGAAATATAAAATCGCTCTAATTTTTTGCCAAACTTTTTTTTCCGGACGGAATTTGGTCGCCAATTCACATCAAAATTAGAAGAAATGTTCAAAGATATTGAATTATCAAATACTTTGATGGGAGATTTTTTGCGATTATAAGGAAAAAACGGAAAGTATGTAAGTTTTTGCTCTGATAATAGCATAATTTTATTGAATCATAACTGAACCTTTCAATTCTCACATATACGATTCAAAGGATTTGACAAATGGATTTTGGCCGACAAAAGCTGTTCCACATTTTGCACTTCTGCTAGTGGCAACACAGGCTTTTAAAAGTTTGAAGTCATTCTACCTTGGCAGACATAAATGGTCGCGAGATCTCATTAAATCCGGTGCTTGGTTATGCCAATTTTAAAGCTGTCTTCTATGTAGAGGAACCAAGCCAGCAGGTAATATATGTGTGCAAAGTGATAGTTTGATATTTTCTATGTTCCAGAATAACATGTTTAAGCATTGCAGAAGCAAATAATTTTTATAGAATTATGAGCTATATTCATAATATTAGGGCATAAAGCATGTCAAAAAAAAGTTAGCGAAATGTTTGAAGTGACATTTAAATATTTGAACTTGAATAGTTCATGCCTTGATTTTCAAATTTAAAAGATTCATATAAAATCGTAAAAATGTCCCGCTATTATATTTAAGTATTGCAGAAGCAAATAATTTTTATAGAATTGCAAGCTATATTTATAAGATAATATTTACCTCGAAGGTGATTTTGGCTTTATTATTAAACTTGAGCAAATCTGATAAGTGTTCAAACAACCGAAATTTTGCATTTCTCTTTACTATACGAGGCTACTGATGGTCTAGCGATATCTGTTTCCTGGTAATAATTTACCGAAAAATAAAAATTCAAAAGACATATTTCCATTCAAAAATACAATAGATTCAGTCCTGCACGTGAAAAAGAGGAAAAAAGAAATAGTAACTAACTAATAATGAAAATAAAAGTCATTCGTATTCCACCTCATAATAGAAGAGTTTTATCAATGAAAAGAATTATGACTGCATAAATTCATTTCTATTTCTTGCTAAAAAAAGCTTTATGTAATTCTGGAAAATGAAAATATCAAACAATCAATTTACATACATATATTACCTGCTGGCTTAGTTCCTCTACACAGAAGACAGCTTTAACATCGGCATGGCGAAGCACAGGATTTAACAATCTGAATTATGATTCAATAAAATTATGCTATTATGAAAGGAAAAACTTACATAATTTCCGTTCTTTTCATAATCGCGAAAATTTTCCATAAGATTATTTGATAATGCAATATCTTTCCTTTTAACTTTGAGTGAATTTGCAACCACATTCTGCCTAAAAAAAAAAAAAAAAAATGAATGCGAAATAAAAGTATGATTTAAAGATATTGCTTAAAACTACATATTAATACAATACACCAAATATTAATCTATTTTTCCTTCTATACTTCCCGACAATCATAATTCCAAAGTTCCAATTGATTTCATTTTGGAAGCGCTTCGAATAGAAGTTTCAATGCCACCACCAATACTATTCGAAGCGCTTCCAGTACCAAAGAGATAATGTAGAATTTTTCAAAGCGTCACAATGGTGCTTTGAAAAATCCTATATTATCTCACTCAACTATTTTTCTTCAGAAATTGGATAATTATGACGGATATTTTTACTGCAATTAGCAAATGCGCATAGAATTCTTAATTTCGATGCAATAATAA
>HG738137.1:24680316-24729746 GCA_000499405.2 Onchocerca volvulus | reverse complement strand
GAATGAGATAATATAGGATTTTTCAAAGCACCATTGTGACGCTTTGAAAAATTCTATATTATCTCATTGGCACTGGAAGCGCTCCGTATAGTATTGGTGGTGGCACTGAAAATTATATTCTTAAGCGCTTCCAAAATGAGATCAATTGAAACTTTGGAATTATGATTGTCGGGAAGTATAGAAGGAAAAATAGATTAATATTTGATGTATTGCATTAATATGTAGTTTTTAAACAATATCTTTAAATCATTTATTTTTTTTTACCGGAAACATACTTTTATTTTCAGAAATATAAAATCGCTCTAATTTTTTGCCAAACTTTTTTTTCCGGACGGAATTTGGTCGCCAATTCACATCAAAATTAGAAGAAATGTTCAAAGATATTGAATTATCAAATACTTTGATGGGAGATTTTTTTGCGATTATAAGGAAAAAACGGAAAGTATGTAAGTTTTTGCTCTGATAATAGCATAATTTTATTGAATCATAACTGAACCTTTCAATTCTCACATTTACGATTCAAAGGATTTGACAAATGGATTTTGGCCGACAAAAGCTGTTCCACATTTTGCACTTCTGCTAGTGGCAACACAGGCTTTTAAAAGGTTGAAGTCATTCTACCTTGGCAGACATAAATGGTCGCGAAATCTCATTAAATCCGGTGCTTGGTTATGCCAATTTTAAAGCTGTCTTCTATGTAGAGGAACCAAGCCAGCAGGTAATATATGTATGCAAAGTGATAGTTTGATATTTTCTATGTTCCAGAATAACATGTTTAAGCATTGCAGAAGCAAATAATTTTTATAAAATTATGAGCTATATTCATAATATTAGGGCATAAAGAATGTCAAAAAAAAGTTAGCGAAATGTTTGAAGTGACATTTAAATATTTGAACTTGAATAGTTCATGCCTTGATTTCGCATGATTTTAAACAAATGTTCCGATGTATTTATGTTGATATGAAAATACGGCTTCGGCGCAATGTTTAAATTGAAGAAATTGTTGATTCTGCTTGGATTATCAGATGTATTTGAATATAAAATGTGTGGAGTTTTTATGGAGACGCCACATTTACTCTCATTTATCGTAAGTTTGTTTTATTTATTTTGCTTTTAAACATTATTATTCTTGTTTAGTAACTAAGATTTACTACTGACTAATATACTCAAGCTCTTTAAAAATTTGCGCAAGTAATAGCTATGACTATTACTTGTTGAATAAATTAGCGAAAAATGCGCTAAAAATGAAATTATTGGTAAAATATAAACAAATAAAATGAGCAAAAAGCATAGAGAAGGCAAAGTAAGAAAAATGCAAGCACAAAGTAGAAATAATAGGGAAATATAAAGTTAGTTGAAATAACAGAAAATCATGAAGAAATGAGATCAATAATAATAAAATCATAAAAGGGAAAAAATGGCTTCAAAATCATTAACTATAAGCAGACCAAAATTAAGTTTTGAGATTAAACTTGCAGAGAAGAAAAAAAAAATCTTTACGACCAAAAGAAGAAAAAATAAGTTGGAAAAATGTTATTACTTCGTATAAAAAATTCTGAAAAAAAATTTATGCCTAGATAAATTTGCAAATTTCTTTTGAGAAAAATGAAATGCTTCTTCGCAAAACTTGCAGAGTGGAAAAAAATAATTTTCTTTAAAGGAAATGATTAGAATTTATATTTATTTTGACAAATCAACAACCTAAACGACATTACAGGCGAGATTAGAATTTAAATGGCAACATACTACTAATGCTTATCCATCTTCTTTATGATTATCATAAAAGTGCACTTCTACGTTATTTACGTAAGCACTGATAAAAGAAAGTGGTAGCGAGGAGAAATTAAAGTACAGCAATCACATGCTTACGACATCATTTTTTTCAAAAAAAAAAAAAAAAAAAAACTTCAAACTTGAATCTTTAAAAAATAAGGTTCATATGTACATTACGAAGTGGATCAATGATATTTTAGAGTGATTTGCAGAGTGATCAAAAAAATTTTCTTTTGTATTTACTTAGTCCTTGATTTCGATCACTGATTAATTTTTTTCTATTTATCGTTTTTTTTTTTTTTTTTTTTTTTTTTAGTATTTTATTCGATTTTTTTTTTTTTTACCCCTTTTAGATTATACTGTAATATCGATTAGTAACACATCGATTTCTGTTATTTTTTTTAAACCTTTGACGATTTTCATTAATGTTTGCTTTTACTACTTTGGCTGGAAATTAATCGAAGATTTTTGCAGGAAAGTTATCGGTGCAAATTCATAATATGCTAAGTAAGTAAACCGAAAATGAATGTGAGTTTAATGTGTTTTTTATAATTACGTATTTTTACATACTGTGCATTTTTTTTTAATTATTTTTACATATTTTAACGTATATTTACATACTTATATGCCTGTTTTCGATTCTTATTTCTCAATAAGATGTTGATCAGTAGAATATAATTTCAGGAACTTAGCAAACATTTAGTAAATTTATAACAAAAGTTCATTTTTAACAAGGAAAACAAATATCTTCGAATATCTTAGAAAAATGCCTCAAAGCTTGGATAGTTTCTCGAATATATTTCAGACAAGTTTACAAATAAATAAAGATATGCTTTTGCTGATGAAAGATTGCTGATAAGCTGAATTGAATTGAAATAATAATCTGCTTTGTGTATTTTTTAGCCTGAATTGCTGAAAGCTGTACTGTTAAATGACCTGAGATTATTACAAGCGTGCATAGAGAAAGGTATTGATGTTAATGAAGTGGATGAGAATGGAACTTCGCCATTACATTTAGCAAGTTTTTATGGTTATCATCCGATCGTGCATGCACTTATCGATGCACGTGCAAGAGTTGATGCACGTGATCGAGAATGTTTTCATCACTTCAGAATTTGCCTGTTTAATGTTTATTACTTTTTTCTTTAAAATCTGAAACAAGGAAAAAAAGATGAAAAATATCATTGCGGTTACACTTATCGTTAAATAATATATATTCTGAATTAAAAAACCTAAATGAAAATATTACAATGAAAATAGAATGATAATCTGAATGGAAATGGTCATTATAATCTGAATAATTTAAAAGCAGAATGATAATTTGAAGGAAAACCCCGGAAATAAAAACGAATGAATGAAGAAAAAGAATTAATTAAAATGAAGTGAGGAAAATTAATCTGAGATATATCTGCCATAAAAATAATTAACGATATGCTAAGTATTTTTGCTTAAGCATTAATGTCATAAATGGAAATCAAAGATACATCATTGAATTATTTATTCGCCGTATCCTTGACGACAATTAATTAAATAGAAAGCATAAAAATTCGTGTAAAATTATCCGACAACAATTGTTGATTAATCTTTTCTTTTATTTTCTTCTTTTCCATTATATTCTTTTTTCCAAACTTGTTATAACATTTTTAAATGATTAAAATTATAGCTTAAATTAGGTGCGATAAAGGAAACAATTATCGAAATTCTCCATATGCATGTCAATTATTGGATAAATAAATATAAAAAAATAATGATTTATCATTTTATTACTATTTAATTTTAAGAATTAAGAAATTCGTATTTTATCACATTTTCTCTTACAATTTCATGTTTATTTACTTTTTTTTTCAATATATTACTTTTCACCATCACAAGTATTATTAAAACATGAATTGTTAAATGAAAATATCATGCAAAATAGAAATTGTACACTATCATCATCACTATTATTACAGTTTTTGTTACAATTCTTATCACTATTCCATTAATATTACTATTATTTATTATTTTCATTACCATTATTTCTTTATTTACTTATTTATTTATCTATTATTTTTGTCATCGTTGTTTATTTATCCATTTACTTTTTTTTATTTTACTATTGTTATTCTTATTTTTCTTACTAATTATTATTATTAATACTGTCGCTATAATTGTACAATATATCAATCCATTGATTTCAATAGATGAACAATTTCAAAATTTTTCTACTTTGCATGAGAATTCAAAAACTTCAATAAAGAATTTCCATTCATGATAAATTCAAATTTCAATGTAAATACTTGTCAAAAAAAGATAATAGCAATTATACTCAACAATATGAAAAAAATTATATCAAATTGCTGCATAAAATTAATTTAGTATTGAAAAAAAATCATGTAATAGATTTTGGATGTAGTAATATATGCAGCAACGATAGAACGCTTAATTTCTATAATCGGAATAATTATAGAATAATTGTTGAGGCAATCAAAATTTTCCGCATATGTTTTGCATTTAAACAAGTAGAAAGAGAAGTATATGATTAGCGCAACTTGCTAGCTATAAGAAATCAAAAGACGCAAAAATTTCAGAAAAAAATAAAGAAAAAAGCATGAATTATGACCAATAAAAAATATTCCGCATTGAAAAAGCTGATAATTAAGCGTATTCTTTTTTTTTTTTTAAAGAACAAACGTGTATGAAAAAAAATAAAATATAATATTCCGAAAGTTCAAGTAACCTTTTTCACGTTCTCAGTAACGAATAAAACTTTGAGAACATATAAGGTAGTATTTCGTACCCGTTATTTTACTCAGTAATGTTTCTTGAAAACGAGTGTAACGAATTTTGCAAACGCATCAAAATTTAGAAAAGATCAAAAGAAATGCTAGAATGCACCGTGAAGCAAATTACAGCAACGAATCTTGGTGTAACGGACAAATTCTGCGAACGAATAATAAACAATGGTGCTCTAAAAAATCCTATATTATCTCACTCAACTATTTTTCTTCAGAAATTGGATAATTATGACGGATATTTTTACTGCAATTAGCAAATGCGCATAGAATTCTTAATTTCGATGCAATAATAAAGCGAAAAACTATTTCTTAACATTATCATTACAATATAGTTGAACATATTTATTGAAGTGTCGCCTTATAAAACGGGAACCCACTGCAATCCTTCAAGTAAAATTTCATTTTATAAACGATGCATCAGTTGCTGTGTTACCAAAAATTTACTGAATTGAAGTTTGGATGAATAAAAAACAAAGTTAGTTACACTAAACTAATTCTAAAATCTGCAAGCTTTTTCAAAAATCTGGAAAGTTTGAAAATATCTTCTTTCGAACAGTTCGAAAAACCCAGTAAAAAATGACGAATTCATACTAAATATTCAATAAATTAAAAGAATTTTCAAATTTCTGCTCATCATTTATACAATTTCCGTCAAATTCAATCATGTTTCATATAACAAAATCATCAAAAGGTTAAACAAAGATCATCGATGTTATGCAACATAAATACATCGGAACATTTGTTTAAAATCATGCGACATATTCATAACAACGATGATCGTTTTTGTCACGAGCTAGATAGTCACGCTCAATTAAAGACTCGATTCGTTTTTTGATTAGTTGTGGATTTGGCATGAAACGATGCTTCAATTGCTGTGTTACCTAAAATTTATTGAATTGAAGTTTGGGAAAAAATTGAAAAGAATTTCAGTCCAATAAAAATTTCACGGCTTTCTAACTTCAAATAAATAATTATAATATAAATGATGTTTTTTCAAGCGACAAGCAGGAAAATAGGAAGCATACAAATGATGTAGAGCTGAAACTTGATTATACGGCTCATGGCTTATGTAGTGGCTCATTTAAGAAAATTACTAATATTCAGCCTCATTTTAAGTCTCGATCACAGTGAATTAATCCGGATACAAAAAACGGCAATTTTCTTTTTCCTCTATTATCATGTCAACACATTTAAAAAACCGGAACTCGCATGAGAAAATGGATCGAATAGTCAGGTTAGCCCAACCAAAAAAAAAGTATCTTGGAGGTCAAACAGAAATGTTGCCTTTAATACAGGAAAAATCAGGAAGGTGAAACAGATCCATCGATAAAGAAAATAAAAATATCAAAAAATATAAACGAACTTCTGCAACTAGAACATTATGCAATAACTTCTTTCTTGCCTTCATTACCCGTACAACAGCTGCTTCAACTTCATGTTTTCTATCTTCATCGATCTAAAAAGACTACCATTATTTAAAAATATAAATCTGCCGCCTGCAGAATCCATTAATAATTGTTAAATCATTTTCTTATCACAAAAGTTAAAAATTGTCATATTTGATTATTAACATTTTATAACGAAATAAAAATAAGAATAAAGAAACAAATATTGACTAACTCTTGAGCGTGTTTCTTTTCTTTCTGGTTCAGCTTCCGCCCGACCTGATACCATTTGAATTTTTATTCTTGTAAGTTTCGAAGTAAATGCATCGTTCACCCAAAATTCATCACTATTTTCTAAAGATGTATAGTCGGCAACTAATGGTGTTATCAATTTATAGATGATAAAGGTTTAACAATCTATACTTGATACTGATGTTAATTTTGGATTCATTGACAGAGTTACATTTCGAGACGTTGATAAGATTCTAAATTTACAATCTTTTCGATGGTGCTAGTTAGAAATATACATTATTCAGTGATGTAGTTATATGATTACAACACGAAATAGCCCTACTAATAACAAAACTTTTAAGCTAACCGATTTCTCTTCCATGTCCTTTTCGGCATAAAATTCTTTGAGTTGGTTTTCCCATTGCCAAAGAAAGCAGTGATCGTTTTAATTCTTTATCGGGAATTTGAGTTTCAGCTGCCAATTCCTTAAAATTTTTTAATGCAAAATACGCAATGACAATTATAGAAAAACTGACTTAAAAAATATTATCAATAGAACGAATCAGAAAACCGAGCTTTCATATGTGTTTGATAGTGATCGATGTAAAAGCAGAAACGATTCCCATTGGATGAATGGAAAAAATTTTGAAAGCGATACAATTAATACTGAACATGTTTAGGCATTGAAGAAACATGATTTTTATAGAACTATGAGCTATAATTATATAATTAAAGCATAACCTAAATCAAAAAAGTTATCGAAATGCTTGAAGTAATGCATACAGAATCTAAAAAGTACCTAATTATTAATAATATTTACCTCGAAAGTTATTTTGGCTTTATTATTAAACCTGAGCAAAACACACATCTGATAAGTGCTCACAGTCAATATTTTGTATTCCTCTTTGCCACGTGGTGCAACTGATGGTCCAGCGAGATCCGATTCCTGGAAATAATTTACCGAAAAATAAAAGTGTAAAAGACATGTTATCATTCAAAAATACAATAGATTCAGTCCTGCATGTGAAAAGAGAAAAAAGAAGTAGTAACTAGCTGATAATGAAAATAAAAATCATTCGCATTCCCCTCATAATAGGAGAATTTCAACAATGAAAAGAACTATGACTGCACAAATTTACTTTTATTTCTTGTTGAAAAAGCTTCATGTAATTCTGGAACATAAAAATATCAAACTACCAATTTACATACACATATTACCTGCTGGCTTAGTTCCTCTACATTAGCATTTGTTCCATAAAAGACAGCTTTAACATCGGCATGGCCAAGCATAGGATTTAACGATATTTTGCGACCATTATGCTTGCTAAGATAGAATGACCTAAAACTTTCAAAAGCCTGAGCTGCCACTGGCGGAAGTACACAATCCGGAGCAGCTTGCGTAGGCCAATAACCACTTGTTAATACACGCACCGTTATATCCACTGAATCGTGCGTCTGAAAAAGAAAGATTTCAGTTAAGGTTCAATAAAATGGTATTAGATGACCAGAGGTAAAACTTACACTTTCCGTTCTTTCCTTGTATTCTCGAAAATCTGCCATTAAACTATTTGATAATTCAATATCTTTGAACATTCCTTCTAACTTTGATGTGAACTGGCAACCACATTCCGTCTAAAAGAAAAAAAAAAAAAAAAAAAAAGTGATTTCAAGTTATTGTTTAAAAATGGCACATTAATACAACGAAATACTAGCCTACTGATCTTTCAATACTTCCTAGCGTTCATAATTCCGATGTTTCAGTCAATCTCATTTTTCATTAACAATGAAAACATCAGTTAATATTTCTTAGCACAATTATCATACCTTTAACTTCGAAACCATAGCTTTTTCTGCATCATCTGACATACTTTTTTGCAGAAGTAAACGTTTAGCTAAATGCGACTTGTAATATCTGAAAAAAAAAAAGAAAAAGTACAATCATGTTTTGATTTCAGAAAGATTGTTTATAACGATTTTTTGTATATATACAACAGTTAAATCCAAACAGATAAAACAAATAAAACTTTTCATCGCAAGAAAAAAATTATGTTGTAAATTTCAGGAAAAAAAAAAATTCTTACCGTTCAAAAACATCCTTCTCTTGCAAAAAACGAAATAGCACCATAGATTTGTCTTGTAGTGATTCTTGTTCACTTTCGTTCATCTAATTTGGGCAAAAACATTTTTTTTCTTCATTTAGAAACAAAAATTATTTTATATGTTTGCGATATATTTTAAAATAAAATGTGACTCAAAGTGAGAAGTCAATGAATATGCATGTTTTTACTATCCTTATTTAATTTGATTCAATTAAAAACACATTCTGTGTAGCTAAACCAGGCAACATACTTATTTCAGCTCTCCTTTTCATAAATTAGAAAAAACAAATGAACAAACAAACCAATTTCATTCCTTTTTTTAACTTATCATCCATGTACAATGACAAATATTCCGGACTTTTTGGATTCAAGTTGAGAAAATATTCGAAATCACTTTGTATTTTTTGCTTAAATGTTTTGTCGTTATCGAAAGCATCCAACAAGAAATGATCAAATTGATTCTTGAGATCCAGCAATGCCTGAAAAAAATTTCCATCTGTGGATTCGGAAAGAAGTAAAGAAATACTTAAATAATGATTTTGAAGTCAAGAAAAAAAGATTAAACGAACGATTGTAACTGGATACGCAAGTTAATAATAATATGTGCTGACCTGAATATAAAGAATTGGATTTTTTGATGTACCAGCTTCGCGGTCACCGCTTTCACTGACCAAAAATTCACCTTTTCTTCGAAGATATCTACTAATGCAATCAGTCATCGTTGGTAGCCCTTTCTTTACTCGTTTCAGAAGAATATACAATCGACGTAAATCTAAAATAAAATTATATGAAATGCAATTACTAAAATAACAAATAATCATGTCTAAATTTAAGATCGTCTAATTAGCCGAATGGATTTTCAGTAAAAGTGGAATATAATATATTTGAGAAAATATTTTTGTTACCATGAATGCGATCATTATTGAGCATATGTACAACACCACTATTATCCATTTCAACAATTGTCATCATGTGTTTATTAATCAATTCTTCGTCCAAAACCTATAAATAAATGAACTGTCCCAATCTTGGTGAACATTATTTACTCATAAAACTTGCAAGAGTTCCATTTTCTGATTTTCTAATTTAGAAAAATTTTAACTTTAATTAGCAATTTGATATTATTTGCCTCATCTTCACTGGAATACATAAAAGATTTTTTTATTCTAAATAGTTAGTGAAATGAATCTTAACACATGAAAAAGTATTATATTGACAGTTGAAAATGCACAAATTAACAACATACGTCAAGTATTTTTTGTTCTGTTCCTTTATCCATATACATTTTTGCCCGATTTGACTCGTCCATTAAGCATTCCTCCACTTTTTTAACATAAACGGATGCGCAGTTCTCGAGCAAAAAATTTTGACTCTCCGCACGATAATACTCTGCTGAGACACGTAAAAATGGTTCCTCAAATTCTTCCTCATAAACGCGCCGCGAATCGACACCTAATGCCACTAGCATATTGCACGCATTTTTCACTCCAATTCTGCAAAAAAGAAATATATATATATAGAGTAATTTTCGATAAGTAATCTGATAATGACTGATTATTAATGAATAATTACAACCCAAAGTGATTAAAGTGATTTTATAATTCTGTATTAGACCATAACCAGCAAGATGATTTCAAGACATAATAAATGACATCAAAGGATGATCGAATTTTGAAACAGTTATTCAAACCACCAGTAAATCGAATAATATTTTAAAATATTAAAAACATAATCTGCAAAGAACATATGAAATGCGTTTTCTGGTTTAATATGAACAAACATTCCCATGCTATGTGATTCTACATAGCATAAATTCCAAGAAGAGAAAAAATACCTATTAATAATTTCACCTCCTCGCTCGGCAGCAATCATTTTTAGTAATATGTTACGTAAAGTATCGCCTAGCGTTCCGTATCTAATGATTTCATCGCGAAACAAAATAAGACCCAAGTTATAAACGGGATCAACATTTTGCTGTTGTACATAAACTCGATCCATATACCTGAAATTGATCAGCTCAAATGCAAATTATATATTGCAAAACAAACTAATTTTCCCTTCTCCTTCTTTTCCTATTCATTAGCAATACCTGATGCATTTCTCTTTATCATGACTATAAAAAGTTCTTCAAAATTTTCACAGATTTTTGTGCTGCTACTATTTGCTAGTAAAATTAGAGCTGTGACAAAGCATATAGTATTAAGTCAATTTTTAAACAAACTTTTAAAGTTTAAGACTTTCAGTTAGAAAGAAGTAATATTCGTAAATCAAATACTGAAAACAACTAACATGAGAATATCTCTAATCATGACCATGGCTATAATATGATCTTGCCAAGCTGTATTCAACACTTCTAAAAAACTACCGTTAACTGCTGCTAGCACTTCGTTTCTAACCTGTAAAGATATAAATGACAAAGTGAGAAAAAGATAACAATGAAGAAAAAAAAGACTTCACAGCAAGGTTAGAAATATCAAACATAATATGAAATTAACAAATCGTATCATCTAGAAAGATATTCTGCAAAACAGAAAAAAACATCATTATAAACATGATTTAACAGAACTATAGCATGATTAAAACTGAAACTTCATTTGTTAACTACGTATTTTTAATCAACCAATGAAAATTCAAAATCCGAAAATTAATACAGATTAAGAATTCAAACCGTTGTTTGCAGATGTTCGATGACCACTTGTCTTAGGCCAGAATAAAGTTTATCGCCGTGCTTATGCAATACCATTGTATAGGCATTACGATAAAGTTCCTCGAAACTAAGACCAGAATTATTTTTTCGTTGAATCTCCTGAATAGCGCGTTTTAACAAATCCCATGTCTGTTGCACATATTTTTCGTCCATTGTTGTCTATAAATATGATCACCGTAATTGGAAAGTTGTTTTCGAATTTTTTAACCTAATTTTTAAAAAGATGACCAAATGCCCAGCAAAGTAAGTTTTACTTCGGAAAAGTTTATATCGCCCATTTTAACTGAACTGAATGCTTTTTCTGGTATCTATTTTTCCACAGTGAAATTGTAAGCTAAGCCATGAAATCTAAAGGAAATTGAAAAATAAGGAAGTGGAGAAAGAATGAGTTTTATTATATCAGCAGCAGAAAAATTGAATAATAAAAATCTAAAAAGATTGGCAATAAGCGAATCAAATATCGAATAAATTTCATTAAATATTTCACAAATATGGACAGATAAATCCGCATGAATAGGAAATATAAATAAATCCAAATTTCAGCATATTTTTCTCGAGAAATTTATTAAATAAATGGAAATCTAACCATGCTCTTTCGCTTCTCACCAATTTTAATTTATCTAATGCTTAAATTATTTAAGTGATACTATTTCCAGTGATTATATGAGAGTAATTTCGGATCAGAAGATCACAAGAAAATCAAATCTATATCATGAAAAATACGATATGGTTAATTCCTTTTCATGAAGTTAATTTAGAATCTAACCGTCAACTGTTGCCGATGACATAATGCAACACGATCATCATGGGTCATTAATTCTTTAAGAAGTTCTTTAATTGCTTTAAACTGTGAATGCATTTGCAACAGGACAAATTCGAGTGAGATAAAATTTCTCGAACAACCGCACGAGAAAAAGATAATTCCAACATAAAAATGTGGCCAGTAAATGCATCCCATTAAATCGATAAGTTTCTGGTTTTTTTTTTTTTTTTTTCCTATATAATAATGTCAAACATGGTGTTTATGAAGCTAAGGAATATGATTAATTCGGCAAAAGAGTTCGAAGATAATGACTTGATCTTGGATTAATCGATATCCCAGTCTTTTGAACTCACTTCAAGAAAACTTGGGTATATGAATGCAATGATCTCAATATAACAGAAATTCAGTCATAAAACAAGTACATCTAGTTCTACTTATTGTCTTCAAGAAATTAGAAAATAGTAAAATTTACAGAAGTATGGGAAAAAAATAATCATTCACTGTACCGGAAAAGCTCGAATTCGCATTTTGTTGCCCGATGAACCACCAGTGCCACTACCCCCACCATTCGGAACGCTCCTTGATGGTGTCGGTCGACTCATCCGTGAACCACTGAAAAAAATTCAGTAATTTGATTAATATTAAATATGCTTGGAAACGAACAAATGAGAGTTAAAAACAAAATCTTTCAACAATCTGATTTTTTTTCCAGCAATAACTACATATGATTCATATCCTAATCGATATCGTCTTCTTACGACACAATACTCATTCATGGATTGAAAATATTATTACATATTGAAAGCATTATGAAATCAATTTACTAGATTCTTCATTAAGCTTTTGGTATATGAATCGATTTCTATTAAGTCACGATAGTCTTTTCTGAAGATATAGGAGTGAATTGGGCATGCTACTACTAATTTAATAGTAAAAAAATTATATTGGTCTAAGAAAAAAAAAAAGAACGAATATTAGTATGAAATAAGTTTCAACATACGCATTGAAGAAAAATCACATTTTCAGATTTGAAACTTCGTTAATTATAATCGAACTGCTAAAACTTTGAGAAACTCGATTAAGATATCTTCAATCAAGAGAGGTAGACGTTAAGGTAGGAATAAGATAATATTCAAATTTTCTAAATTTTGTGAAATAACCACAAGTAAATTCCAACATGTATGCATCAAAAACTCGAAGAAACCATCAAATCATCGAGAAACCTCGGAAGAAGAGTAACACCATAATTTCTATATTTTAGCAAGAAGTAACAGACACCGGCGTACTTCAAATTTTGCGGCCGCTGTTGCAACTTAACATCCATTTTGCAACAACAAATTCGAGACATCAAACAATTAGTTTCTAAAGTAAAATTGGTTCCTTCCCGTGATTTCTCTGCTCTCGAGAAATCTCAGGGGAAAATCCCACTCTAAGCGTTGATTGCTGAAAGTTGATCAATATCAGATTCGGTCAAATTCTACGATATTCATCTTGGTAAAAATATACCATCGAGAGAATGAAATATGCACCCGGATAAAAAAATAAATTATTATCTCAGTAATTTCTAGATTCCATTTGAATTTCAAAAATACGAAAGATTTTAGCAAATTTCCGAAATGCGAATATTTTTATAAATTTCAATTCTCTAAATATTGACTAACTCAGTTTATCATTTTCATTACTTGAGAATAACTTCTTTGTTTGGTAAATAAAATCATGAAATTTACTTGAATTAGAAATTTTCTGACCGAAAAAAAGTCCAGTTATTCAAAAATTTTTAATTTTTTATAACATCACGTGAAAAAGCTTGTCATGAAATTAGAAATGAATTATTTCAGCGAAATGTTTTGAATAATTTTTGAAAAAGAGCAAAAATTCTTATAATCTAAAAATAAATATTTTTCATAAGTCTGATTAATTATTTATCAAAAATCTGATCAATTACTTATTAAAAATTTGGTCGATTTGTCGTCATAAATTTGGTTAATAATTAATCAGAAATTCTGATTGTTTATTTATCAGAATTCTGATTAATCAATTAAAATATCGAAGTTTCAAAAAAAAAAATTTATCTAAAATTTTTTTTTCTAAAATTTATCACTAACAGGTGCAAAGAAATTTATGATGAGATAATAATATAGCAATTAACTAGTAGTTTAATACATTCCATCGAATATTTCAATGAAAGTCAGAATGATCGATGACGAATAAATTTTTTGAATTTTGTTATTTTCATAGAATAATTTTGATTCGCTGTAAGTACGAGAAAGAGAAAAAAAAGGAAAGGAAGGGAATTAATTTCATCGATTTGCAATTTTCAAGGACTCTTTTTTTTCGAGTTCCATCAATAATTTCATCAACTAGAATTAAAAGTTAGATCAAATTTTGCAATAATTTGTCATAATGTGACGAGATTTTCATAGAAATTATTCTGATTTGAATTTGAACAACAAAATTGAATAAAAAAAAAAAATTGGAATAATTGTCATTTGTCAATTTTTCATTCGTCAAATTTGTCATTTTAAAATGCCGAATAATCCAACCGTGGCAAATTTTTGCGGATTTTACCTTAGTAATTTGCTCTATTTTTTCTACTTACAAAAATTAAGGATTCTTGCAGAAATAAGAATTTAAATAGTTTAAAACAGTAAATGAAGACGCAAAAAAAAAAAAAAAACATTGATTTCATCTTCTAAAAACTTTCACGAATTTCTCGTTTTCATTTATTATTTCAATCTTTGATCTCTAGTTTTTAATGTAAAAAAGTGGTAAATAATTAATAAAATGTATATTCGATATTACAACATTAAACGAAATTATTAGAATTAATGGCATTGATTTGAAAAAAAATTAAAATTGTATGCAGGAATTAAATTCTATTATCATTATCTTCCATTTCAATTTATATTAATCAAAACTGGAATTTTCCTGAAAAATGAATTCAATTTGCAAATCAGATTTATCCTTTCTATCAAGAATCTTTCAAAAATAGCCGAAAAATCAATTTATTCGTTTTCTTGACTATTTTGTTATAGCTATCTAAAAATTATCTTTTCTTATGCTGCAATGATCATTCATATACTGCAATCCTTTATTTCATGTCATTTTTATGCTTTTTATTAGAAAATTTTGATTTCTGCATATTAATAGATTATTTCGAGCTAAAGTAATCATTATCGCTTTGTGTGTGTTTCTTCTTTCAAAGAAATTGTAGTATCAGTTTGTATCAAGTTCAAGATATCATTGTTGAAGATCGCTTTCCTGATATCATAATTAGAAGAAATCATAATTAGAAATCATTCCCATGATATTATGATTATTAAGTATACTGAAGATCATCCACAAAGTTTACAAGATTTAATAATTGAAGATTATTTTCATGATATCATGAATTGCAAGATATCATAATTGAAGATCATTCTCACGATATCATGAATATAAGATATCATAGACGAAGATCATTCCCATAATATCATAATTATTAAGTATTATAACAGAAAATTTCTCTCAAAGTACAATGATTACAAGATATCATAACTGAAGATTATTTTCATAATGTCATAATTATAAATATTTAATATCATAACTATAATTTTTACAAATTTTTTTCTTCTCTAATACATGATAAGCTACTAAATCTATTCTATGATAAATGTGTAATCATTTTTACATATTAATTAAAATTTCCATTTGCTATTTGGTTGCAGAGCACACATTCCATTCAGTTTTATCCGAGGTTAATTTTTTTTTTTCACTATTAATTTTTTCCTTAAAATTACCACTATTATACGGTAGACGAGATAATAGAGTATTTTATACAATATTACCGTCACAATTATCATATGTTAAATCGAACACTTTCTGATGGTGGAATCATTTCATTTAATTTGCATACTGATATTCGCTCTGAAGACAATGCGATCCTATATATCTTATATTATAGTATCTTAGGCAAAAAAATCAAATGAAATTTTAATTAATTTATCATCTATCAAATTTGGATTAGTTTGAGCTACCAAAAATGCATTATTTGTAGCATCCAGTATAGCTTTGTAGTTACTGAGAAAAACGCTACACCTGTCGGAAAAATTGATTTTATAATGACATAAACGAATCCTTTATATTTATCGTATATTGTTCATTTATAATTTACTATTATAAAGTGAGATATTGTTTATAATATCGTATAAAACTAATAAAGGCTATTGTTGACTTAGTGGAATCACAACATCAAGAAGATTTGTTATCGAAACTGTCCCTGTATCGGTGTAGAAACTCCGAACTGCTGATCGTCGAAAAACTTCGAATTGAATTCCCTCTGTTCCAAAATCCGAATCTTTTAAAGGTTCTCTCCTAATCTGCAACATGTTGTCTCATGATTTGTCCATCTTTGTTTATCTGTTAATCAAAGCATCTTGGCAGTAATCATGTTTATCCTTTCTTAGAAAACATGTTTCTCCTTTTAGCGATAGATATGTTTATCTTTTTATTTCTTGTCTTGGCGATAAACTTATTTACCGTTTATTTGGTTCATTTGAAACTATCTTCAGGTATCCTGATTTTTAACACTCCCTGCTTATAATAAGTCATCTTTCAGATTTTTCCGGTTACATCGAAACACTAAATTTTAGTAATAATTCAACAGTTACTGGAAATATACTTCTTTTCAAAAGTAAAAGAATAGGAAAAAGGTATTTATCAAATTAATTGTATATTTGTGATCCTTTTCCAAAATTAAGCATTTGTTGAACATGAGCATTATTACACATATTTTTCCTTCAAACTGTTTCAAATTTAAATATCAAATTTTTTTGATTCACAAAGTTGCACTAATCATTTCATTACAGTAAAATATTACAAAAATTAGTCTCAAAAAAAATTTTTTCAAAATTCCAACTTATTTATTAAAAACCAAAGATCTCTGAGATTACAATTTTCGTTTTGCGACTCGATTGTTGTGATTGAGAAAACATTGTCGTATAACGAGAAGAAAGCCCATCAGCGTAATATTATAATAGTAAGGTCATAGGTCAGGCTTGGTAGCGAGGGAGTATTGTAATTAAAGAATAAGGGTAATGAAAGTATCAGGCATACCAGTATATGAAAAAATTAGCAGACGTTCGTTTATATGATAGTAGCATATGAGATCAGAGCATTATAAAGTTTTAATGCTAGAAGGAGCAATAGGGATTGATAAGACTTTGAAAATATCATGTTGTAATGAACTGAGAGAGAATGAGAAAAATAATGAGAAAAGAAAAAAAAAAATCATCATAACAATAGCAAAAATTGAGAGCATTTTCAAGGAAAACAAATCAAACAATTCTTGCTCCTTTGTTTGTTTCAAAAAGTTGTTCAATGGGGCGAGATTAGATCGATCGTTTTATCTCTTATCAGTAGGTCTTACCAATCATTTTTTCATTCATTCTACTGTGTTAATGAAAAGGAGGGCTTATGAGTAACCTACTGTTATCAGTTATATTCATTATTATATTGTTGAGCTATCAGTAATATTACATTATTGACCTATTAACCGATATTTAATAATTATTTATTAATGATTACATTTAGTAAGTTATCAGTGATAATTATTAATCTTTTTAATTACCGTAGTTAGCAAATTATGATAGATTTTTATGAGTTATTTTAGCACCATTTTGCATTACTTTTTGGTTGTTTTTATTACTTATACTTATTATCATTTTATTATTAACTAATCATTGCAAATTAATTGATCTTTATTAATCGTTTCACTGGTTTAATATTATTGTTTATATTCATTTTATTTAGCAAGTTGTCACTAATAATTGCCAATCATTTTATCAAATATTTCATTCTTGTTATGATAATTAGTAAATTATCACAAATAAAAACTGTCAGTTATTAATGCTTCAGATTACTTTATTGCTGTTCAGTGTATCTGTGTATTCACAATTTTGATTGTCTTTTCACTTATCATTTTTGATGAGAATACATCGGAATTAAAAAATATTTAGATTCAGATCCCTTTATTGCTAAGAATGTTTTTTAATCAAAGAACAAGAGAAAAGGAAGAAAAGAATAAAATATGAAGTCGCAATAGGCAAGATGAAAATTATCATTTTTGATGATCTAAATGATAATGTGATCTAGCTGATAGTTCAAAAACATGAAATTCTCAAATTCAGATTATTTAAGAATTTATGAATCAATGGGATCATTTCATTGGCAAAAATTGTGATTTTTGCTAATAAAATAATCTCGTTGAAAAATTTTGAATTTTGATTTTAATCCAGATTGAATATGAAAGAAGAGAAGCGGAGTATTTTTAAGTGAAATCATGTTTTCGGATTATCTGATTGAACCTATTTGTAAAAGTCTGGATTATAGCATCATTTTTGCCGCATTATTATCAGCAGCAACACACTGTTTATCACTTTTTTCCTTATCATTAGTTGTTATCGCGATAAACCAAACTGTCCCCATAACTTTTTTGATGTTTCTGATAACGTTATGTTCAAGTATCAGTGGAAAAACATCTCAAATCAATATTGTAGTTCTGATATTATTATGGAAAATCCTAAAAAGCAAGCATTTATTATGATATCATTAATGTTTTAGTTTACATTATATTTCATTGATCAGACAAAAATTTCGGATTAATCTCAAATTATGACTTTAAATCGGAAATTCAGAAATTTAGATATAGTTATTTATTGATTATGTAACATCATTTTAATTTGGAATTATTCTTTCTAATTCTTATTTTTTCAGCAAGTTATTGAAATATTAAAATTAATTAAGATCAATTATTAATTTTTCACTAGAACATCGAAGTTAATTAAAAAAATCCCCGAAATATTAAAGAAAATTACTAAAATATTAAAGTTAATTAGTTCTAACCTGATTTTAATGAATTATTGAATTAAGAGTCTTAGTAAGGTGTGTCGCTAGAATATAATTACAACACTGACGCGAAACTTTTTGTTGTAAACAATTACCGTATTATGTAAGAGGAAAGTTGGCATGCTGTCAAAGTGAATTTTTTGTTATTTAATTAGATTTTTTCTTTTTTGTCAAAAATGATAAGGAAGTTTGAAGACGAAAAGAATGTAAAATGATATCCTATCTTGTTTACTTTAATCTTAAATTTCAGAATTTATTTCAAATTAACATTCTATTTTCCATATTAAATATATAATTCATTTCGTATGCTATAGCACATTTGCATTTCAAATTTAATTTTTATCCAAATTTCGCTTGTATCATTAAATTCATGTTCAATTTTGCTCATTTAGTAAGAATTAGTAGTTAGACTTCATTTCAATGTCCATTTTGAATTTAAATCTAATTTCTTCCATTTCAATTTTCCAATTTTGTCAGATATTTTGTAGAAAAAGCATTGAAGCCTTTTTTTTTCGTGAATTCTTAGTTTCTTAGTTCTCTCTATTAGGCAATTCTAATCTTTCAATATATCTCTTAACAAAGATTTATTCTAGTGTTTGAAATTATAGTTTCATAAAATTCTAATCTCTCTTACTGCCATTTTATTTACATAAGCATTGAGAAAAGAAAGTAGTGGCGAAAAGAAATTGCGTGCAGCAGTTAAATGCTTATGGCATCATTTTTCCAAAAAAAGAACTTATAATGAAATTTTAATTCATTATTCGATGAAGCAACGGCGGATCACGAAACTTTACCAGTTTTTGAGTGTAAATTCAAATTTAGGATTTTGAATCTTTAAAAAATAAGATTCATATGTACATTACGAAATGGATCAGTGATATTTTAGTTTGCAGAGTAATCAAAAAAAATTCTTTTGTATTATTTTAATTTTTGATTTCGATCAGTGACTAACTTTTTTTTTTTTTTTTTTTGTTCTTCATTTCATAGATTTGCCGTTTTTTTTTTTTCAATATTTTATTCGATTTTTTTTACTCCCTTTAGATTATACTCTGATATCGATTAGTAACACATCGACTTCTATTTTTTTTTTTTTATCTTTGACGTTTGCTTTTATTACTTTGGCTAGGAATTATTCGAAGATTTTTGCAGGAAAGTTGTCGGTGCAAATTCATAATATGCTAAATAAATGCACCGAAAATGAATGTGAGTTTAATTGTTTTTTATAATTACGTATTTTTACATACTGTATTTTTTAATATGTTTTTTACATACATACATGCCTGTTTTCGATTCTTATTTCTCACTATGATGTTGATTAATAGAATATAATATCAGGAACTTAGCAAACATTTAGTAAATTTATAACAAAAGTTCATTTTTAACAAGGAAAACAAATATCTTCGAATATCTTAGAAAAATACCTCAAAACTTGGATAGTTTCTAGAGTATATTTCAGACAAGTTTTACAAATAAATAAAGATATGCTTTTGCTGATGAAAGATTGCTGATAAGCTGAATTGAATTGAAATAATAATCTGCTTTGTGTATTTTTTAGCCTGAATTGCTGAAAGCTGTACTGTTAAATGACCTGAGATTATTACAAGCGTGCATAGAGAAAGGTATTGATGTTAATGAAGTGGATGAGAATGGAACTTCGCCATTACATTTAGCAAGTTTTTATGGTTATCATCCGATCGTGCATGCACTTATCGATGCACGTGCAAGAGTTGATGCACGTGATCGCGAATGGTTTACACCACTTCAGAGGTATGTTTGCTTAATGTCTATTTTTAAATTTTTTTCATTAAAATCTCTAAACATCACTAATTATACAATTACTATCTCACAAGAAGGTCGATTCGATGCATCTCAGTTCAATTATCGCATTACATATTGACTGCAAAATTCTTAGAATAAACAAACGTTTCAAAAATATTGCTAAAAGAAATCTAAAATTCTCTGCTATTCAAAAAATTAAGACAATATTAGCAATAAACGTAGACGTATAAAAATTGAAATGCTGAGTTTTGCTTCTCGTGACTGATGTAATGTATCTTTCAAATCTCTTTTAGTAAGGTTAATTTTACGAAACTTAAGTAAGTTACAATTAAATTTTTTCTCCGCAGATTCTTTAATTTCCATCAAATACTCGTAAGAATTTGCAGGGCTTGTCTTCACAATCACCCAAATACAGTGAAAATGTTAATCAACCGTGGTGCAAATCCAAATAGTGCAACGAAACAGTTCATGACATCGCTACACATATGTGCACAAGTTAATGCATTGAGTTGTGCCCAAGTGGTCCTTGATCATTGTGATTCAATTGTTGGTAAGTAAAAGTATATTTTATTTCATCTTTTGACTTATGATATGAATTTTCTCGTTCTAAAGCAGCATAATAATTTCAACTGAAAAACTAGAATAGCTATTAAATTTAAATAATAAAATTGACGTTTATTTTTAATTAATTAATTTGAATTTGTTTTAGATCTTGTATGTTAGGGCTATATTTTTTTCTTTTGATAGCTTTTTTGATTGTTTTACCGCCAAAAATTGTAAAATTGTTTGAAATTTTGTATTGTATTAGATTAGCCTATTGAAAATTATCACCCATTAGTTTTTCTCACGGGAAAATGGTGATTTTGGTACTATTTCCCACAAATTTGATTAAAGCTTTCCTCTTTCTCTTTTTGATTGTAAGAATATTTCAGATCGCCCAGATTGGGGTGGTTGTCCACCGCTTCATTATGCAGCATCCTATGGAAATCCAGCCTTTGTCGAATTTTTGTTGAAGAAAAAAGCTAACCCAAATACTAAGTATTTTGTTGCAGAATTTCTGTCCTGACTTTCTAATATATAAGATCAATTCAGAAATCTATTAAGATATAGGGACTAATATTAAGAACTCAAGCAGTAAGTAAAAGAAAAAGTGAGCAAAAAAAAAATTTCTAGTATTCGATTTTGAGTCTTATAATATCGTTTTTGATCGCTCAAAAATGGATTCGAAAATATGTATGTACTATATATGATTATATGTACATGTCTGCATGCAATCGTTGTGAATGGAGACATCTACTCATCATGAATTTTAAAACTTTTGTAATCTTTTCGCTCAATTACTAACATGGCCAGAAACTATTGAAAGTGATAAATAGCTTGAAATAATTGAATATATCATAAGTCATGGCTTTTTTCTTTTCAGGAATAAGCGAGGTATGACTGCAGCGCATTGGGCTGCACTAAATGGTCATTGTAATATCATAAAATTATTTTTCAATGGTGGCCTTGATCTGAAGTTACGAGATCAGCAAATGAGAACAGTCCTGCATTATGCGGCACTATCTGGCGATTTGGATTCCGTAAAATTTATTCTAGAAAATACGTCAATACCCATTGATAGTCAATGTTCCGCTGGTTACACTCCATTACATTATGCCGTATTGAATGGACGTAGTCGAGTTGCTGAAGTGTGAGTTTACTCTTTTTGTTAGTATTGATTTTTTTCTTTATAATTCATAATTTTTTTATTAATATTATAATATATAGATTACTGGAATAAAGTGATTTAATAATTTGGTTGATATTATAAGTTTGAATATTCTTTAGTGAAGCTCATATATTTGATATGAAATGCTTATGCAGGGAATTCGCGTTCATTGCATATCAGTCATTTCTAGCTAATACTCTCTTTTAATTAAATCCCCTAATATACTTTAATGATTTCGTTTAGATTCAGCTATGTATCATATTAAGTTTTCGATTTATATAACATAGATTTTTTATTTCATTTTTTACCGGCTAATATTGATTTGCTTGCTTGCGAATTACTTTATTTTTCATTTTTCCAAATAAAGTTGAGAAAAAACAATCAAAAGATAATTTCTCAGCAATTGAGAGAATCCGGCTTAAGAAATAATTAGGCCTATTTCTAGTGACATTCGTAAATACCAAAGTTATGATTTTAAACTTTTTGATACGACGTTTAGATTGATCAGTAATGGGGCTGACCCATTCGTTGCAAGTTATTCCAATGGATTTATACCTCTTCATATTGCTGCAGGTTTTACTGAGGGCACCTTATGTTGTGATGTAAGTTTTTTGGTGTGAATATTATAAATTATTCTAAAGCCTAGGAATTTACGAAAATTTTTATCACCCACTTTTCTAAATTGCAGGGGAAATTAGGCATTATTAATTCTTTTTTCAATTCGAGTTACGTTAAGTTCAATAATTTAATCTGTTTTTTGATGATTATCTCTGGTAATTCATTAATATAGTAAATGCCATTTGATGAAAAATAATGTATTTTGAAATGTTAAAATCCATTTCAAATTTTCCTTGCTTTATTTATCGTGAACTATAACTAGACTTCATTCTTTGAACTAACAGAAAACGAATAAGGTTCTGGGCAGAAAGATTCTAGAGAAAAAAGTAAAATTTTTTATGGAGAAAAATTAAGTAGAAAGTGTTGTAAATGTATGCAATTATATTAATATAATGTACATTTATGAATACAATATTGTTTGTTCTTATTAAATTTAAATGAGTTTATAATTTCAGTTACTAATTGAAGTGACTCATGATATCGGTTATCAAACAACTGATGGTAGTACAGCTTTACATTTTGCTTGCGAATATGGCCGAATAGCACGGCTAAAATCATTGATAGCCAAAGGTGTATCAGTGAATGCAGCGACAAATCAGGGAATTACAGCACTTCATATGGCATCCAGACATGGTCATGATCTTATTGTTAAGCATCTTTTGGGTGCTGGGGCGGATTACAACATGTATCTTATTTTTTCTGACCGTTTATTTCATTTTGTTTATTGTTTGGTTATACAGCAATGAAATGAATTCTTATTAATAGTACAAAATTAAGCTTAATCAAAATCGAAATAATTATATTGATATTCGAGTATTGTCAGGAATTCTTAATTGATTTTTTATTAGCTCAAAAATGCTAGATTTTCTCATCTAATACCTAAATTACAAAATATTCAAGTTTTATTTTGCACAAATTTCCAGGAAAACAAAATCTGGTCTAACTTCCCTACATTTTGCTGCATTTCATGGCTATGTAACCGTTGCACGAACACTCTACAAAAGCGGAGCTAAGATTGAAGAGGTGGATGGTATCGGACGAACAGCTTTACATATAGCTACGCAATCAGCAAGCTCAAATAGGTAGCTTTTTGTTTACGTATCTTCTGATTTTAATGAATTATCTATCTACTATACATTATTGTCATTCGATTTGATGATCAGATTCAATGTAATGGTTTGACGACATCATGGAATTGTATAGTGGAATCTTTACGTGTAATCGTGTAAAACAAGCAAACGTAATGCTGTTGGAGAATATATTTCATGGAAATATTTGTTGAGCCATAATGCTAGTCTTTTATTTTTGAAAATTTTGTTCAACTTATTTCCATCAATTTTTAATTCCAGCGAATTTATGATTGATTATTTGCTTTCAACCAATATTTCGGCGTCAAAAGTGGATTTCAAAGGATGTTCTGCGTTGCATTATGCTGCTCGAGGCGGTTTCTTTCCTGCTATTCAGAAATTGTTGGCTGCAGGTGCTCTTGCAAATGCACAAGATCAATTAGGATATACTCCATTACATTATGCTGTGCAGTCAGCTTCAGATTTGGCATTAGTTGTCAGTTTTTCTTTTTGTTCCGTGATTTCAAGCATAATTACAAACAAAGAACACAATATGATTGATTGTTTTTTGATAGATTTATTTCACTGATGTAAAAAAATTATTTTTTAAACGTTCTGAAAATGTTCAGTTATGGAAATCCTAATATAAACAGGAATTTTTTTCGAAAGAATGCTTTCAGTCTATTCTTAACAAACTTGAGTAATCAAATTTGTCGTGTGATTTTTCAGAGTGCTAAAATATTAATACGTGCTGATGATAAAACTTTACAAATCAGAGACAAATCAGGTTTTCTTCCCGTACACCATGCAATTAAAGCTGGCAATATAGATACAGCTGTACTTGTAAGTTTTCAAATATCTGCTATTTGTGGTGATAATATCTACTTTCCAAGAAAATTCATCTTTTTGCATTTTATTTCTAATTTCATTCAAAATTCTACTTGAATTTTATTATGATGCTAGAATGACAGCAATTTGGAAATTTTGAAGTGCTGTAAGAAATATTTCCTTAAAGTACCGAATATACAATATGAATATTGTTAGAAAAGTTAAAAAACAGGTTTAAAGTTAGAACATGTTAGAAGCATCGTAAAAAAAACCTTTTGCTTACCTAATTGATTCAATTTCAATCTATTGCTTCAAGTATGATTGAATTGTACAGCCTGAATTTCATCTTTATTATAGATAAAATTCAGCCTGTGCAATTCGTTGATATTCAAAATAATGGATGGTCGGTTCATTTAAACAGTATATTTTGTCTTTTAATACATAAAAGGGTTTTGTATCAGTATGGAATTCAGGATAGATCTGAATGACGAAACGATTAAGCTATATTCATTTAAAACTTGAAATATGAATACTTTTTAAAACGAAATTCATTAGATCCGATAAATTTTCAGCTAATAGATGCAATGTCTGATGTCACTGTTCCATCATCTCGTCATCCTTATCATTTAACACTCTATCATGTAGCAGCTCGTTATAATCATGCCCAGTTATTACAAAAGCTATTAGCTTTCTATCATGTACGTTCAATGAAGCTTGATAAGGAACAAGCAACGAAAATTAGTAACACTATAGGACTTGAAATGGATTCGCTGGAACGAATTCCCATTCATTATGCTATGTCATATGGTAAGGTTCCCATTTTTATCTTAATTTGACGTCATAAATTATGTAAATTCACAAGTGAAATTTTCTGAATTATAAAATTTTCTTCCATACTGATCATCTCTGCTATTCTATCAATTATATTCTTCGGAAAGAAATTAATAGTACAATGCTTTATCCGAGTCATCGTAAATATTTTAATCTGTTTACAGATTAATGTTTATTAGTCCCATGGATTCAGATTAAGGGTAAAATGCATGCAGTTATTAAGAAATTAGTACCAATAAAAATATTATGAATCTGGAAGAGAGTTTAAAAAATAAGATTGGAACTTTTCCTTTTTCCGCAACAAGATATTCAAATTCATACTCATCCCATCCATTTAGCGAACGATTTACCGCGTAACTATTAAAGTATCATACTTCTGATGAATATAATTTGATAAATTTTTGTGAATTTATATTTATATTTTTAGGATGCATTCAGTGTTGAGGTCGTATAATATTAACATATTTTGAATCACATTGAAAAATATAAAGTCGTTTTCCAGAAAATGAAAATTTACGCGATAATTGGGAAACTCAAAGTTGCAGGTTATCAACGATGTGTGGATATTCTTCTGCGAACATCAATTCGGAAACGTGCATTATTACGAAGAGATTGTTTTGGTATGACACCGTTGCATGCTGCAGCTGCATGTGGGAGGACTGTTTGCATTTCTCTTGCTGTAGAATTGCTTAAAGAAAAGGATATCAATGTTTTAGATTCTTTATCAAGGTTTGAAAATTTTTCAATAGTCGATATTCTTTTAAATGATCAGCATTATTTTATATGTCAGTGTTTTGTAATTTTTTCATCTGTTCCAATAAATTTTTTTAAATGCTTTTGCAATCAATTGTTTAAAGATGCTTGATGAGGAGGAAGAGTTAGAAATTCTGCTTATTTCAAAATTTTTTTGCCAACTCTATGATCTGGTTTGGATTTTTTGCTTGCCAAATTGTCTTTGTTGTTTTTGTTTTAGAACACCGATCATGCTTGCTCTTTCAAATGGTTTTTTGGATTGTTTCCTTGCTTTGTTACCAAAAAGTGATGTCAAATTATTCGACAAAAATGCTCGTGGTTTAATGCATCGGGCTTGTAGCTTGCGGAACGAACTTTTATGTAAGCAGTTGGTGGATAAGGGTGCTGATTTTAAATCGATGGATTGCAGCGGTGTTACACCATTTCATATTGCAGCAAGATCGGGTTAATTTTTTCACATTTTGAAATTCTGTAACTTAAAATAAATTTTAATTTTGCATAGTATAAGTTCACATGCCTATTTATATCATAACCATTATATTTCTTATTGTTGTATTTGACATCAATTTTTAAATTAGTAGTGAAGTTTTTATGCGATTTGAAGCAATAAATATTTTTTTGGCGAAGTTTTACTATAAAAAGTATTGAATTTTGAAAACCGCAGAATCAGAAAAGTTTTCCATCTTTTCCTGGTTGATATTTTTCTTTTTCTTATTTTTTGAGTGAATTTTACAGGTGATTCAGCAACTGTCAGTTATTTGTTAGAAAATGATGTGCGCGAAACAAAAGATTCTGATGGCTTTACTGCTTTTGATTGGGCAGCTGTCGAAGGGAACGAATCTGTCTTGCACATTCTTTATAATGCTAACAAAGATGTGAATCGAAGTATGGCCTTAATGCTGGCAGCATCCTATGGGCGTCTTGAGACATGTCAGGTAATTGAAAAGTTCTTTCTTATTTTCTGGAGATACAGAATCATTAGTTGCCCACTAATTTCAATGTAATATTGTTTCGAATATACACCAGTTTGCAATATACACCAGTTTAATTTTGCAGCATTTTATTCGAAATCGGTAATGTCGAATAGTTTGATTTTTAACAAAAGAGAAAATGTCGTTTTGTTTTTAATATGAGAGAAAGTTTTATGTAATTTTGTTTGTAGCAGACGTAGAACATCGAGCAATCAGATTTTCGCATTTAATACATCGCAAAATGATATCTATGAAATTTGTAACATTATTTTGCGCACTTCTTTCTTTTTAGTTCTTACTGCAAACGAATATGGAATATGCAAAGTCAAAGGATGATTATGGCAGTACAGCATTACATCACGCTGCACAGCAGGGTCATACAAAAGTTGTATCTGCGCTACTCACTGCTGGAGCTGATCCTTCAGCTGTAGATATGTTCGGTATGACTCCACTGATGGCAGCGGCAAGTTGCAAGGATTCCGTTCGTGCATTGGAAATTATCAGTTAGTCTTTCCACCATTTTTTTTTTTTTTAGTTACGAAATCCGAGTTGAATATTTTTTATGGAATGTGATAGCAAATAATTTAATAATACTGGAAAATAATATGAATATGTTTTTGGAAATTTGAAATAAATCGAATAAGATATCATGCAGTTTAACCAATCAATAGTTTTAAACGATCACTTCAGAGTAAGCATAATTAGGAAGGAAACGCGATTAGTTAAAATATTAGTTATTTTTTAGGTTTGTTAATTGATCAGGCTGTATCATTGGAAGGAATTGACATAGCTGGTAATACAGTTTTCCATCATGTATGCATGGCTCGTAATGAGATGGGAGCACTTTATTTGCTGAAATATGTAAAACCAGTTCCTTTTAATGGACATGCCAAACACATTATCAATATTCAAAATAAACGGAAACTAACGTGAGTTTTTATATTTTGCGATAACCAAAAATGAAATTATTGTTAATTAATAGGAGTTCAGTTTTTTTGAATTTATACCATTTTATAATTTCCAAAATTTCAAGTTTTGTTTTACAAAATAATGTACTGAAAGAAATACCGTTTAAATATCTTTACTTACTGGTTCATACAAATTAAATTTGACTACTCATTTTTTCTATTTTTTAGTATTCTACATTTGGCTTGTAAGGCGGGAATGGTTACACTTATTCGTAAGATACTGGAAGTCTCATCTTTTTCTTTATCATTGATGGTAAGTACAAGATTCCAGTAAGATAATTTTCGTTTGAAATTTTTGTTGAAAATTGATGATTTTAATTTTAAAATATTGAGAATATATGATCTTACGGATAAGTCAAGCTTCATCTTCAAGACATTTTAATATTGTAACATTATTCCTTTTTAAGATACGCTTGCAGATTATTTTCTGAAAGTAAATTTATTGATCCCTCGATTATTCATGAAGGACTTATCCTATGGATTACTTAAATGCATTTAGATTCTGTCAAATATATGGTTGAGGTTAACTTCAAGAGTTATTGTAATTTTTTAAATTTCTTTCTTTGTAAGATTCATAACATGTGATAAGAGTACACAGCGAAGCTCCCTAAAGCATGAAGATTACGAATTTAGCGCTGATTAATAACTTGCAGATTGGCAAAAACTGGCATTTAGCCGTTCTTTTGTGTTGCTGCAGATTATCTAAATGGAAGAAATTTGAATCATTCATTTTCGGTCAGCATTGGATAATTTCGGATTTCAACTCTATTCAGTCCTCTTTGAATTTCCAATTTATATAATTTTTTTTTTTTTTATTTTTTCATTTCAGGATGATAAAGGACGCATACCATTAATTGCACCAATTGAAGATGATGCTGTAATGGATTGCATGTTGTGCATGTTGGATGCATTTATTGGTGCCGGTAACAGCAATTTATTCTTAGGCAAATTATTTCTTATTGCATATCTTTTTCTTTTCTAACATGCTTTCTTCCCTATTCATTTTTGAACCAAAGAATGTTTCTATTGAAAAAAATAGGAAAAAAACTTACAGTCCAAATTTTAATAGATATAATCTGACAAGTTTGCAAAGTTTTTCCTTGAAAGATCCTTGAAATTTCAGTAAAGGGAAAAAAGTAATTTTGATAGTTTTTACATTTTCATTTTTAAAATTTTAAGATACGGAAAGCCTCAGCTAACAAAACAGAGAGGATTTGATTTTTAATCTCTATTACAGTTCGATATCAAATGATGAACATATAATTTCAGAAATCAAAACTTTGATTTATACGACCGTATTTCTCTGAAAATAGGATCTGTTAGGGAAATAGGTCCTCGCATGTTTTTCCAGTATGCTCGTAATTTAATTTTTTCCCAAAACTGGATCTTATTTTTGATGAAATGCATTATGAGACACCAAGTACTTTAAAACCTAGTTAAGATGTTAGCAGGGACTACGCAACATATCGTATTATAAAATAATAATCTGTGGTTAGTTATTTTGAATTTTTGTATATGAAAAAATAAGACATTTTCTAAAAATAAGATCCAGAGTATATTCTGGAGCAAAAAATTGAACTTTATTTTTGAAGGAATGCATCGTGAGATGTCAAAAAGTATTTTCCTTTAATTCAGGAATTAAGTCGTCATTTTTGCAAATTTCAGCAGCAGTTCAGAAATTCCGGGAAACCAAACATGATGCTCCACCTGTCCTTTTTAGAGAAACCATTGAAGAAGCTGAAGCTGATGCAGAAGGCGATTTCTATTGATGATTAACGTTTCATTTTGAGATTTGCATTTTCAATTTATGATTTTTATTTTACATACGGGTATATTTCAATAACAAAAGATTATTGATGCATTCTCATTTCATCTTTTCTTTTATGAATTTGAAATGACTGAATGGAAATTTAGTCAACTTTCTTTAGCAAAATAGTTTTCTAATACTTTTATCTGTATTCTAAATGAATGCTCGATCTAATTTGAAATATATATCATCGAATAGTAGAGATGGAATAAAATGGAGAGGAGAATTTAAATTTTTTGTTTTTTTTGTTCGATCAAAAAGCATCAAAATTTTTTCCACATACAGTTTGTTGTTTTGAAATGAATTCTTAGAAATGTAGGAAATTTAAGGAAAGACAGCGATAGTATTAAAAAAAAAAATACCTATTTCTGTATTGAAATAGGTAATAGGTATTTTTTTTTATTTTTTTTTTTTTAGCAAATAACAAATCTGAGAATGGCAAATATACTTTGCTCAGTGATTGGAAAATTCAGTATTGTATTTTAAAAAAGTGTTGAATTTTTGTTTGTTTGTTTGTAGCGTTTGCTTGTACAAAAATGTTTATAATCATACATCATTTGTTTTTTATCCTACAGTCTTTTCAATTGTATGGGTTTTTTTTTTTTTCCTTGATGATAGTTATGTTTTATGACAAATTCATCTGCAGCAGAAGCGCCATGTTAAAATAAGACATGTTTCTGTCTTATGCTAACAATTTCTAGATTAGGCCAAATCTAGGAAAAAATAGTGATAGCATGAATAGTGATGCTTATGTTAATTGTTTAAAAACAGAATGATAACGATACGGTATTATCATTCTGTAAATTTCTTGCAACATGCTGGTTGTGCATAGTATTTAGGATTCGGCGATCAATTAGTTTTCATTTTTTCATTTTATTTAATTATGTGATTACATTGTATCATAGTTTTAATTATATAAGTTGGAAGAGATTTAGGCATATTTATCATAGCAAGTTGGATTCTAGTATAGGTGAACATGAAGAATAGAAAATGATGATCTCGATCTTTTTCTTTTTTTTTTTTTTAATATAACCAGATTTTTCATGTTTAGATAAATATTTTTGACAATAATTTATACTCTATTTAATGATAACGAGACTTTCAGAATTATGATCACAAATGACTTATAAGTTTTGATATTTGAAAATGTCTACTTTGTATTTTTTTTTCCGTTGTTTGTATGTTTGCTCAATTTTTATACACTTTTCTTTTGAAAAGATTTATCTCTTTTTTATTTTATAATAGGGTATCTTTTTTGGCGTGTACTTATGCTGGATTTCTCGGTTTTTTCTTCTTTTCGAACATCTTTTATAATGATATTATATTTTACCTCCCGAGAATTGAGAAATAAAGGCAATTCATTTTTGATCATATTAAACAAGTATACATATTTAGAACAAATATTCATTTACTGAAATAGAATTAAGGGGAATATTTTGGAATTCCTTAGACGGAGCAATTTTTGCTAGATGAATTGTAGTGTTTCATGATTTCTTCAATTTATGCAAATTGCAAAATTTTAGTTCCAAGTAATTAATAATTTGTGGCAATTTTTACGTCCTTACTTAGCTGTTAAATTTTTCCTGATAATGATATGTTAACCGTATATTTGTAGGTCAATTAAGTCGAATTACAATGATAATAATAATATGGGTTGGTGATATGATACAGCAGCTGAATAATAGCTATAGAAGAAATATTGTTAGATGACAATCCTTTATTATTTTTGAAACAATTGGGATATAAATGGTATTATTGCATTAATATTAATTCTAATTATTAAAATAATGGATTTGAAATGATTAACATAAGGATCGATAAGTATGATATTGCAAATAAGTAAAACGAAGGAAGAGATGGGGTCAAGGGAAAGTGACCTCTTTTGATTATTTGATCCAAACAAGTTGTAGTATTGTTTTGTTAAGGGAAAAGATAATTGATATAAGGGGTCAAAAAATGTGGTATTTCAATTGGTAAAACGAGAAAAGAGAAAAGGAAGAGATGAGGTCAAAGGGGAATCCTTTTGATTATTTGATCCAAACAAGTTGTAAAGAAAGGAGAGAAAAGAAACAATATAAACAACTGAATCCCGGATCATATCTTTTATCTATTTTATGAGTTTCCTTTTGATATAGTAAATATAACTGACCTTTATTAGAATTGCGAAAGTATGACTTTCATTGTGGAAAATGTGACATTTATAGAAATTTTTTCTCTTAATTGATCATTTCATCAGGAAATTTCCGTTATTGAAATTCCGTATCCGCCTAAATCCGATATGCGAAGGAGAAGGGAGGCGGGAAAGATGAATGAATCGTCGGTAGAGATTATTTCTTTTTTTATTTTCATTCCTTTGAAATGTAATTTTATAATTAAATTTCAAATTTATATTAACAAATTTTTGTTATTTTTAAATTTTTGAAATTCCGCAAATATAACTGAAAAAAGTTATAATTCTTGTAAAAATTCATTAATGTTTCGTTTTTTTATTCCAGAATTAAGCATACCAAAAAAATTTGTACGATGAATCGTTTCACCTTGATAGTAACAGTTTTGTTGTTCACAACTTCAACAGTCACCGGTTTTCATTCATTTTTTTTTTCTCTATATGACAAAAATTGACTTTTTATTTTATATTATGCTACGATATGAGAATTTAATTCATTTTGCAGAGTATCATCCATTTAAATGGATATTAAAATTTAATCATCCATTTAAAATGGATATTAAAATTTAATCATCCATTTAAAATGGATATTAAAATTTCAAATGGAAGAAAAACTTTTTTTTTTTTTTTTTTATTAAATGATAACAGAATGAAGTGCAAAAGAAGTCTTGGGCATGTTCTTTATTTTTCAACAATTCTTCATACAAATAACAGAGAATTTGTTTGAAATTCATAATAATGAAAAGTCGGAAATTCGGTAATTTTAAAGTTTACGATAAGCTGAGAAATCCATAATTTAAAAACTAAGCATGAAATAATTAAAAATTTTAAATTAAGAAAAAAATTTTATTGAATTTAATCTAATTTAAATCTTATTTCTAATGATTATAATTATTATTAAAATTAATTTTTTACAAGTGAAATGTTTTAAATTTGAGAAATTTTCAAAAATTTTGTTCTTTCAGCCTTATGTTTAGTACATTTACCAATTCCGAACGGTTTGGTGACATATAATTTGTTGTCATCAATTCCGGGTCTTTTCCATGCTACCGGATCAGTGGCCGCATTATCATGTAATCTGGGATTTGTCGCAAACGGTTCAACAACTACGAAATGTACCTCAAAAGGTATTTGGGAACCAAAATTGGGTAAGAAATCTTAGAAATCAGGTTATTAGAAGAAATGAGCAATTGTTGAAAGTTTATAATTTTAAGTGATAAAATGATATTTTAAAATAATTTCGTGATTTTTTTAAAGTAATTTAAAGTAATTTTGTAATATTTAATTTTTATTGGAAATTTTTTTCTATCAAGTTTTATTAATTTATTTTTAATATAAACGGAATAAAATTTCATATTTTTCTGTAAAATTTATTTATTATTGAAATATTTCTTTCCTATAAATGTAATAAATATAATATTTTATATTTATTTGAAGGTTAAAACCTAACTGAAAAACGTTGTTTACTTTTCAAAATATGTTTACTTTTGAAATCATTCCGATTTTTTTCTTTTTTTTTTTTTTCAATTCATCTGCTGAATAAACTGTTAGAAAAAATTTTTTGGTTGAACAATTTTATGATGTACTTTTATTATTTGAATTATTTTTACCTTTTTATTTTTACCTTTTTTTTTTTCTTTCCAGGAACATGTGTTTTAATCTCTGATAATTCATCTACAACGTTGACACCAATTTCTGATTTAAATTGTAATCCAATGAATCGTACAGCGGGTATTATAACCTATATTCCGGTATATTTTTTTTTTGCTTTAGTAAATTCCAAAATTAATTCAATTAATTTTTTGATCATTTTTTTCTCGTTTATTTAATAATAGTTCAAGAAATTTTTGATTTTATATATTTTTATTGCTACAAAAAAAAAAAGCTAAACTCTTAATGACATGAATTTATCGTCATTAATTCTTAATCTTTTATTAATATAAAGTTTTCTTCAGAACTTTTCATTTTTAAATTTAGGACCTTTTTTTTTAAATAATTTCTCGAAAACTTTTTTTTGATTTTTTGCAACCTAATTTGTTATAATTTCTCAAAATTGATTTTTTTTTTGATTTTTTGAAACTTTATTGATTACAATTTTTTTATTTTAAAAAATTTCAATAAAATTTTTACAGAATTCAACATCAAAAAAGCATGTATCAGGTACTCTAGCATTGCTAACATGTCCACTTGGACAAAATATCATCGATGGTGCACCGTATTCAATTTGTCGAGATGGTGATTGGTCTATTAAATTAGGCAGCTGCAAAGAAGCCATGTTGAAGATATTTTAAAAATTTATCAATATTATCACTTATTCTTATCAGTCTTATCATTCCTTATTCAAATTCATATCAATTTATAGCATTTTTGTTTAATTTTTGCTTCATTTTTCATATAAAATATTTTTTTTTCCTCTCTCCGTGCCATATCTCGAAATTATTTTAAATTTTTCATTCCAAAATTTACACCAGTATTTTTCCATTTAAATCATTTTAATTTCAATTAGTTTTATTCTTTTATTCATTCTTATTGTTTTCATTTATGCGAAATTTTGTAATGATTGTTTGTAACGATTTGTATGAAATCATTTTGAAAATGATTTATTAATTCGATTCCTGATCAGATCAGTTAGCTGAAATTCTTTCCATCCAATTTTAATTTTGTTGAGTATATCAGATGGATTAAATTTTTTGCTATCTGTTGATAAAATGTCTTATCAAATTTTGCATCAAAACAACAATCTAAAATCATGCAAATAAAACAGAACATCTATAAATACACTTACGTAAAACCTGAAATTAATCATTTTAAATCAGATATGAGGAAAATATCACGTCACGTTAAATATTATATTACGTCACATTACATGTTTATTCCTGAATTATTTTCTGGATATCTGTTACTATTTGGCAATACTTTCATGGTCCTTAATTTTAAACATGCTAAATTCATGTAATCTTATTATAAATCAAATTTATAAGACACTTCTCAAATATTGTTTAAATTTCCCTTGTTTTTTTTTTCAATATTTTTCCTATGCTACGTTAATTCGCGATTATTTTGACTGGATTTTCAAAATATTCGATGAAAAATTGGATCTGTTCAGATTAGCATTGAAATTTTTTTTTTACCTATTAATAAATCATTGATCAATATTATTCGAAATTGAATTTATTTGCTCATTTATTAATCCATTCCTTTCTTTTTATTTATTTTGCGAGCATTTTTGCGAATATGTAGACGAAAATTTTGAGCTTAAAATTAACGAAAATAAAAATAGAAGAGATGAAAAGATAAGTTTAATATTAGTAGTGATTGATGTTGATGCTGATAGTCGGGAATTCTGTGATATATGTTGATGATAATGCTCCATCCATCTTCCTCAGCATTTCTGTGTTTGTGTCTACAAAATATTTTGTTATCACAGCTGATGCGTTAATGGTTTAAAACGGGACCGATTTTTGATTTATAATATTAGTTATGATATTTTCAAATATATATTTATATTCAATTTCTGGTTTATAATAATAAAAGTGAAATTTAATGCTTTCATTATATATATATATATATAAGATATATACTCAATTTTTGATTATAATAATATACTAACAATAATATATTAATTTTAAATTTATAATAATAATTAACAAGAGGATGTGATGCTCTTAAATATATATAGTATTCAAATTCTGATTTCCAATAACAATTCCGAGAAAGATGCGATATTTTCAACTATATATATATACTCAGTTTCGAATTTACAAGAATAGTTAAGAGAGGCAGACAGTATTTTTAAATATATGTTTTCGATTTCTGACTTTTATCTAATAATTGAAATAGTATTATTTAATGTTAAATAAATTCTGATTTCTAATAATAATTAAAATAATAATCATTAATGTTGAAGAATTAATTTAGACATAAATTTAACAAAGCTTTTTAAAATAACTATTATCATTGGATGTTTTCATAGATAAGTTTTATTTGATCATATCAATCAAGAATTGTACAAAAAAGCATTTCCGTCATATTTTTTGTTGTTCAAAATGATAATTGCAGGCTTTTCGCAATAGCTCGAGCTTAAAATGTTCGTGCCAAGCGTTAAGGTTGCATTAGCAACAATAACAACTGCTTCCTGAATGCTTCGTTGCATCGAATTAACAACGCAATCCGATCAGACTGTTTTTCCTGTTGTTTACGAAATTTTTTCAACAACTTCTTCTCAATCGTTTACTTTCTTTCAATCATTTATTTATGCAATGAAATGTTGGTGTAAAATTTGTAAAATGGCTAAATATAATTTTCCGTCCACAAGTATGAATAAAATAATTCATCGTTTACAAAATGGATGCTTCAGTAATCGCTACTTTTTCGAGGTAATGTTTAATTGCTTAATTTTTAAGATTGTTTGATACAGTAATATAATACAATACGGTAGTGATATTATACGATAATTCACTAAAATACGGTACCGATATTATTTGATACGATAATATAATAGAATATGGTGCTAATATTATTTCATATGATAACATAATAAAATACGAATGTTAATAACATTGATAGGAATAGAACACGACATTTGATACGATATTAAGTAATATTTAATTAACTTGAATGAGTTGATTGAAATCATTATCTTTGTTCAGATTATTATTTTTGGTTATTCATCCAAATGATATTTTTAATCCGGAATATATTATTATTGATTTGCAATTTATCTTTTGATCAAATGTTAAAATTATTTGAAAAATCTGTGGACCATGTAAAATAAATTTCATCTTTTCGTTTTTTTTTAAAGCTATATCAACAACATATGCTGGACTAAATAATTGATCGACAAAATTTATTGGTTGGAATAATATGCTGGAATATTGCAAAATCTCGAAAATCTATATATGGCATCATGATTTCATGAAATTTTTTGATTTTGTTCAATTTAAAATAGATATTTATAATTTTGATGTAAATCTTTGTCAATGACTCATTTTTTTTTTTTTTCAAATTTTCAATAACAGTTAAAATTATATGTTCATCAAAGTGCATGTAATTGATGGATATTATGAATGATCGAGATTGATATGAACAAGATAGATTTTATCAGAAAATTATGAGAGCAAATAATCAGTACTCAAATAATCGATAGTTAAATTTGATATTATTCTAATATGTGGGATCATTTTTTAGTTAAAAGCATTAAATGCAGAAATTGATAAACTTGATAACATCGATCTACTTTTTCGTGCAATATCCTTCTCATTTTTTCCAAATAATCGAAAAACCAATCTTAATTAATTCTTGATTAATTCCAATTAAAAATAGTCTTAAATTAGAATTTATCTTTCCATTTTTTCTTTTTTTGTTCTTTAATCATTTATATCACTGTTTGTTTTACTATTCCAGTTGCTCATGAACTATTAACAAAGGCATACGGTAGCATATTACTGTTATCGCAAATGTTCAATCACTGTTGATTATTTCATGAGCAAAATTGATGGCTACACTTAATCGTAATCATATCATTTTAAAAATTTCATTTTCTTATTTAATTAATCTAAATTCTTTCAAATGTTTATTTATATTGTCGAATTTTGGCACAAAAATTAGCTTCCAATCAAGTTTTCCTGTAATCCTCGATATAATCATCGATCTAATCATTTATTTCGTATAATAACGCCAAATCGATTAATTATCGTTTGTCGTTTGAAATGAAACATTCATATATTCCAAAAATTCAAGAATTGATATTTAATTTCACAATTCTTTTAAGATGTTTTTGCTTTAATTCAGTTCAATTAACAGTTAATAAATTACAATTGCTTTTCACGAATAATGAAAAAAAAAAAGAATTTTTTCGAGATTAAAATCACAATATTTTAGAATTACATTACTTAATTAATTATTTATTGATACCTATATCTTTTCATAATTCTTAGTACCATCTAATTTACTATTAGCTTACTTCTCATTTCAGTTATTCGTTAAATATGATTAATTACTCGATTGATTAGAAGCTAATTTTTTCTAAACAACATTTGTTTTAAAACTGATGAAAAAGATGACAAAATTAAACTTATCACACCTTTTTTTTATACGTATTTTTGCTGAATTTTCAAGCTTGTTGAATGTTTTTAAAATGCTTCGTCACTTCATTTTTTTTTTCTAATAATTTAATAATTTTCTGACAAATGTAATAAACGGTTGATAATTTGGTATTACATTTTGTCAAATAAACTATTCGATGATAGCTAATTTATAAACCTCCGAATATGTGGTGATATATGAATTTATCAGTATTGATATTTGTTGAATTTAAATATTCTTTAATTTATCATTTCATTAATTTGTCCGTATTATCTTTTAAGTTTTAAAATAAATTCCAAAAAAAATTATCTCATCAATTTGAGTAAAATTTTTTTTGGAATTGGATGGTTCTTTTAATAATTTTGAAAATTTCAAATTATCGTGAAATATTGAAAACCATTTATTCATTAATCCATCCATCCATATCTATTAATTTCAATCAGCATTTCCGGAAACAGCATTATACCGATATTCAATTCTAAAAAAAAAAAAAAATTATTAAATTCAAATTTTGTGAAATCCTGAATCTTTCTAGTCTTGCGAAACAAATTCAGTATAAATGGAAAAAATAAAATATTTCGAATTTATTATATATCTGATTGTGTAATATAAAATTAATTTTGTTTATTACTAAATTTTAAATAAATATTTGATTTGCATAATTACTGGAAAATGTTGTGAGCGTAAAAAAACATTTATCATTAAATATATATATATATAATGAAATTTATGCCACATAATTTCAATTTATAAATATTGGAAGTTATTATTAATTTAAATAATTGAATATTACTCATGAAATGAAATGGAAGAACATAATTTTTTGCTTCCAAAACAATTTATATTAAATTTGTGGCGAAAAAAAAAAGAAAAATTTATCGCATTATTGTGGTATAAATTTCATAAATTTAAATAATTATTTTAATGATAATTCAATAAATAATATTATCTGTTACTGATAATATTATAATTTAGTATTATACAACCAAGAAAAGAAGAAAAATAAATATTGCAATTAGTTAAATGAAAAGTACATCGAAACTTAATCATTTAGTCAAAAAAAAATTTATGAAAATTTTTGAGTACTTTTTTTTTTGATTTAGCACATTTGTAGAAACAAAATTTTTAACATAACAAAAATCTACGAAAAAAGGAAGAAATTTAAGTGAAATTAAAAAAAATATTTTATAAAATTCACCAGAATTTTTTTTTTTTCCTAGAACTATGCTTTTATTGCCAATTTAGCATACAATGAATTGGAATTGATGTTGTCTGGGAATAAATTTTTGACCTTTAAGAAAAGAACAGGATTTGATGATACGGTAATTCCCGATAAATTAATTAATTAAGGCACAAAATTATTTGACAATACGGTAATTTCCGATAAATTAATTAATTAACGCACAAATTAGCGGATGAAATAATTTGATAGCATATAATGTGAATTTTTTCGCAAAAAATTAAATTTTAACTGTTTATGATGTATCATTCAATGTATTATATGATTGATTAGATTGTAATAATTCAAAGAATTATCAAAAGATGACGAGAATTATTCCTCAATATCAAAAAATGACATTTTATTTAGATATCATCCATCAAATAAATATTATGTATTAAGTGATTGATTGAATGATAATAGTTTAAATAATAATCAAAGGATGATAAGAATCATTCTTGAAGCACCTGTTTTTTTTCTTGTCAATTAATTGAATTAAGTATTATTTAATATTATATTATAAAACCATGCAATTATTTGATGCTATTAAATAATCAAATATATAATAATTTATACATAATAATTATTTCATAATATAAATCGTAATATAAAATCGATTTTTCAAAAATATTGCAATAATCGATTTCTATTTTTTTGTATATTACAAAGTTGCGACGAAATTTTTCGTCAAAAAAATGTTAAAATTTATTTGTGCCAAAATTTCGTCCAAAATTTCTTCATAAAAGGGTTGATTTCTACAGCTATAACTTCTTTTTAATTTCTTAAAAATCTTTTGTTTCATACACTATTTGATAAAATAAAGATATCATGTTCATCATTTCACATTAAATTAATTTAAATTTAATTATATCCATTCAAAATTTAAAGCAAAATTTGAATTAAATGACAATGATGCACTTTTATTGCTTTTTTTTCGTTCTTTAAATCAAATGATTGACAGTATTTGTAAATAAATACAATAGAATCAAAATCATTTTTGTCATTCAAATTACCTAAAACAGCGTTGAAATCAGAAAATAAAATCAGAATTTTCAAATTTACAAATTTTTAATACGAAAATTAGAAAAAAAAAATAGAATAGAATTATATTATGAATTAAAATTGATATATTAAGTTCAAGTTTAAAATTTATGTTGGATGTTTGGCGATGTATTTTTTAACAAATTGCGGATATTCATAAGGCCAATCACGACATTTTACTTCACTTTGGAATTCTAATCGATCCAGCAAAATATCACCCACATCATAATTCATATTTCTTGGATCACTACGAATTTTGTACATGATATTTGTGAAGCAATTCTGAAATACATCATCAGAATCATCAATTTGACTTCTGAAAGCTGCAGAATGCTTTCTTTCCAAAATATCGATCTTTTTTTTTTTTGAAACTATCAACCGAAATCGATTATTATCGATTAAACCCAACAATTTTATCATCAAAGCTAATTTAAAACATTAAGAAATAGATTTTTTTTATGATTTAATGAAGATTTATATTTGATAAGATTATCTAACATTATAAAAGATCTGTTATGTCTTAATATCGATTTAAAAAAAATTTGATAAAAAGAATGAAATATTTGATAATGAAACATTTGATAAGATTACCAAACACTGTAAAAAAAAAAAAAAATCTCTGCCATGAATTGATAATGATTTTGAAAAAACGAATAAAAAAAAAATAATTAACAAAAAAAAGATGAAATATTTGATAATGATGTGTTTCTGATAAGACTTTCAAATAATGTAAAATTAGATTAATAAGAATATTAATATCATTATGAATATATTAATTATCAATTCTAATATTGATATATTTTGAAATTTTAAAAATTTCTAATCGCATATTTTTATTATTGATAATTGATATTTTAAAATTAATAATATTGAAGATTGTTACCAAACATTGTCCTATGAATGTCAAATAAGGTCATTTTATCAATTATTTTAAAATGATAGAAGAAAAGGAAAGGACGGAATGAGAGGTATCGTCGTTTACATCATTTGTCATTTTACACTTTACGAGTACAACATATGATCGATATAATTGTCATATTTCAAAAGAAGAAATGAATTCGAATGGATGATTTAGGTTATTCATTTCTGGTAAACAAGTATTTCGACGGAAAAAAGGAATAAAATCATTGTTTACGATTAAATTGTTTTTACGTGAACGGACAGAATCATCATTTTGTCGTTAAATTTTCGTAAGTGAAAAAAAAAAAAAAAAACAGAAGCATTATTTAGAATTAAATATATTCCTACGTAAAAAGAGATAGAATCATTGTTTAGAAACAAACGTTTCTACTACATTCACGCAATCAAATATTTTCACGTAAAAGAAATATATTCATCATCTAAACAAAATATTTCTACAAATATCAGAAACAAATATTTCGACGTGAAAGGCATAAAATCATTGCTTCAGAATCTACGTAAAAGTGTTTCTACGTTAAAGAGGTGAAATTATTGTTTAAAATTAAATATTCCCACGTAAAAGGAATAGAATTATCATCTTGCAATCAAATATTCTCACATAAAAATCATTACACAAGATTTAATCGCAATATTTAATTACATGTTTAAATAGTAGCACTATATTGACGTGTACTAAGCAAAAAAAAAAAAGTTGGAAGAAATAGAGGTTAAGCCTGAAATTACTATGTACTTACAAGTAAATTATAATTAATTTTTACAATGATATATGAATGATTAAATTATAATTTGTAATTATAAATGCAAATTTTTTACTTTTTTAGTATAAATTTTTAGTAATTAAAGGAAAAGTAAATCTCTATATTATAATTACATATCTGTAGTATGATTAATTTCCCATTGAATTAGCAAAAACTATTAAAATTTTTCGAAAAACTATCACTAACTCGATATCGTTTCCGTTTTCTATCCGGTAAACAATGATGAGTGATATTTAATAATAATGGATCCTTTTTAACATATCTACGACCGATAACTTCGAAAAAACCATCACGATCGGAAAGTGTATAACTACTAATTCGTAATTTACCACGTTTTATTTCAGATTCTACCTTATCTAAAAATTTCATTAATTTATTAGAATTATTAGTTTAAATTTTATTTTTTACATGACTAAATTATTGCTTAATATTAATGAAAATTACATATAACAGTGATATGTGATATATGATAAAAATTAATATTATAAAAAAAAGGAAGAAAATTGATAGGTGATAATTAAACATAAGCAAAAATGATTCTTATGATAACAATAAGTATTACTATGTGTAATAAAACTATTAAATATTTACTGAAACAGAATTCAATTTGAATATGATTGTAAATCAGCAGGAAGAAATGCTATGCAAAAGTTCATAGAGAGAAAAGAAAAATGGAATTTGAAATTAAATTTAAAATCGAATTACAAAGTTCTTATCATTTGTCATATATTTTATAGAAGAAAAAAATTTAATTTTAATAATTCAATAAAATTTGTACAGAATTTTTTCCGATTTTATAAACTTTAGCAAGTTGAATAAAAGAACATTAGGGTAAGTTCAATGACCAAGTAAAGGAATGAAAATACCAAATGACCTATTGATCTAATTAATAAATCAAATAGCAGCAGAAAATTGATTTAAAAATTAAAAAACAAACATGAAACTTCTTCCGCAATACTAACAAGTACTGCATAGGCTCGTACATAATTGCAAAACATTGTTCCGGAAATATTTACCGGTTTTGGAACTTTAATTTCTTTTCTTGCAACATCACCAGTAACCGATTTATTCATTTTCGCTAATGTAATAATAAGCAATGATAACATATATAAATAAAACATATATAAATGACACGTCATATTTCATCCCAATTAATTAAACGTTACGTGAAAAATACGGGCGACAGATTTGAAGCGCGCAAAATGTTAATTTTTTATGAATGCCGATTATAAATGAAAAATTCATTTATATAATTTTTCCATTTGATGCAAATTTCCTTTTCTTTTATAAGCAAATACTTGTCTAAATGATTTTCTAACGATTTAAATTAATCAAATGGAAATTTTATTCGGTTGTTTGATTACCTGAAATTTAGTTGAGCAGTATTCTTCTTTACAAGCAACAAAGGAAAGAATAATCCAGCGATCAATTTACTTGTAAAATTGATTTTAGCATAAACAAAGAATCATTGTTCCGTCAATCAAAAAACAAAAAATCATTGTTCCGTCAATCAAAAAACAAAAAATCATTGTTCCGGCAAACAATGACATCGAATGATATTTGATGTATGACTAATTTATACGGTAATTCATTGACAGAATTGGTAATCATTCCTACGAACTTCTTTCAAACGGCTAATTCGACTTATCAGAGATGGCGTATAACAAAAAAAAAATTAATTGAACTTTTAATTTTTACAGGAAAAAATTTTTTGATAGATTCATTTTTCAACAAAGTAACTGTTCTTGTTCATCATATAAAAATTTCTGTATTAACTTTTTCCAAACTCAACAAACTTTTAATGTCTAATTTAATCGTATCATTTTTATAATTCCAAAGTATTAAATTTTGATAATGAAAAATTCGTTTTAAATTTCACTTTTCTAAATCCCAAAATGTAAAAGATGAAAAGAAAAAGATTTTGTTTTAAATATCACGAACTTGATTAAATTTTTCTTAAAACTTTATAGGGATAAAAATTCATTAATATGGTCAAATAATACGAAGATAATATTCTAATTGAAATAAACATTTAGAAACGAAGTTTTTTGTTCAAAAATGTTATAATTACAATCGGAAATGAAACTTCATCATATTTTAACAATAAATGTATTGCATGCAAATCAATACTCTCAATAAATCTTATTTTGTAATGAAAATATTCCTCTTTTTTCTTTTTCTTTCCGAAATTTTGTCAACCAAAAAAAAAAAAAAAAAATTTTAATTTGTTAAAAAGAGAAAAACACTGATGATATTAACCAGAACAAGTGCATGAATACATGAGCAATTCAATAAAAATTCCTGAAATCATAAAGTTACGAACGGCAATAAAACTAAGTGTAATAAATTGAAAAAAGATAAGTAGAATGTGTGCATGTGTGTTAAAAGTAATATTTAAATTATTTTTCCGAAAATTTCTTCCATAAAAAGTATACAGTGAAAAAGTTTGAAAATTTTTAAATTATCTTGTTGAAGTGAAAGATCATCAAACTTGCTTTCGAATAACTTCTTGTTTTATCAATGATTCACAAATATTACAATTTTGGCAAAAATTTCTTGTTGAAGTGAAAGATCATCAAACTTGCTTTCGAATAACTTCTTGTTTTATCAATGATTCACAAATATTACAATTTTGGCAAAAATTTATGAAATAAAAAAATATAAATAGCAATGAAATGATTCATTAACAAATTAACATATTGCGCATCATAAAAAATTAACGATCCCGTATATATGAAAATTGAGTTCCACGATCATTTCTGTTATATGAAGCCAAACGTGTTCTGGGTCTGCCAGATTCACTAAGTCCACGTGGATCTAGTCTATCACCCGGATATGGTCCAGGTCCGTAAAATCTACCATATCCACCCGGATATGGTCTCCCACCCAAACCTGGTCCATATCCATCAAATCCACCAGGTCCTGGTCCACCCAGACCTCTTCCGCCACCCAAACCTGGTCCATATCCAGCAAATCCACCACGTCCTGGTCCACCCAGACCTCCTCCGCCACCTAAACCTGGCCCAATCCCACCAAATCCACCAGGTCCTAGTCCACCCAGACCTGTTCCTCCACCCAAACCTGGTCCATATCCACCAAATTCACCAGGTCCTAGTCCACCCAGACCTGTTCCTCCACCCAAACCTGGTCCATATCCACCAAATTCACCACGTCCACTACATACAGTATAACCAAGGTATCCATTACCACCGAATGGTCCATAACCAGGATGTCCATAACCACCGTATCCTCCATAACAAGGATATCGCGGACCAGAAGGTTTACCGTGAGGATATGGAATTGGTGGACCTCTAGGTGGAAAGCCAGGTTTGAATGGATAGCCAGGTCTGGATGGGTAGCCAGGTCTGGGTGGTAAGCTAGGTCTAGATGTTGAACGTGTAGTAGTAGTTCTTTCTCCAAACGAATTTGCATTATTATTCAATGACTGAAAATTACAAATAGTAAATTTAAATTAGTCTTAATATCATTTGTATTATACAAATAATTTTTGAATTTGTTTTATCTAAAAGTTTGAAAACTCATAAAAAAAATAAAAATTAGTATAAATATTCAAAACTAATTTGAATATTGATAAAGCTAAAAAAAAGAACTTTTCAATTTTTGGTAATTTTCCCCTAATTTTTTTTTTCAAATTTTTGAAAATATTTTTTGAAATAATAAAAATTCTCGCAAAATATGTTGAGAATTTCCATGTTTTTTTCAAAAGTTTTTATAAATTTGATAAAATAACAAAAACTTACATTACTCCCAACCGTGTTATGATTGAAAGAATTAACAATTTGACCGCTAATTAATGATATGGTAATTAGTAATCTGAAATTAAAAATGATTAAATTACAAAACTTACTCCATCTCCAGCGTAATTACCATTGAAAGAACCAATTATTTGACCGTTAGTCAATGGAATAATAATTAGTGGTCTGAAATTGTTATTAGGCTTGTTTCAAAAAACTTTCAAGTTTCAAAATTAAAATTTAAGGAAGAAAGTAAAAACACTTTACTTAAAATTTAAAAATTAACGATTGAAAAAGAAGTAAAGCAATTGATTCGTTGAATATAAAGTAAAACATCAAATTTTTTAAAATTATTTCGATTAAAAGAAATTAGAGCATTTCAGTAATTCAATACATAAGATATAAAATATCATTTTATTTTTAAATTTTATCAAGTTAAAAGTAATACGAAGATTAGATAAGAAATTAAACTTACAGAAGTAATGGCATCAAAGAGTTTGTCATTTTTTTTTCTTTCTTTTACAAAAATAATTTAAAAGATTTTGACAAATTTCAACCGTTCTGTTTGATTTGAACAATAAATGAAACAGCTCATCATTTGGTCAAACTATAATGCATTTTATAAGGTTTCATCAATGCACTCATTAATTAAATTTGAAGTTTGCCGAATTGCTTAGAAATGAAAAAACTTTCAAGTACGTTTTTAGTGTTTTCGTTTTTCGTGTTTTGTAATTCTATCTCTCTTCGTCTAAATCTATCAACTAAAATAATTTCATGGAAAAAAAAAAGTTTAAAATTTCTAACCGACAATGAAATTTTTCTTTTTATAGAAAAAAAATGAGCAATAACTTTGAAAAAAAAAAAAATTTTATTTTAGATTGAACGAGAATTTGTTGAATTATTCATTTTGATTTCTGCTTTTTTTTTCTTTTTTTTTTTTTTTTTGCAAATATTTCAATATAAAATTTCAATTAGAAATATAAATAAATTCTTTTCCTTGAAATTTTTTCAGCTATAAACTTTTTTTTTTTGTTTTTTTGTTCACTTTTCATTCCCATTTTCATAATTTCTAACAAATGAAAAAGAAAAATAAAATTAAAAAAACAAAAAAATAAATAAATTTAGTTTAAAAAATAACTGGAAAAATGAAAATTAAATGATTTCTTTTCCTGTCATTTATCAAAAGCAAATACCGGTTTTCATTATTTTTGACAACAAACTTTTCCAATTAGTGATTGATCATCAACGGAGGGGCAAAAAAAAAAAAAGTCACTATAATTGAAATCAAAATTATTTACTCATTTCTGAAGAATTGAAAAAAATTTCGTCTATTGTTTTTTTGTGCGCTTATTCAATAATACATTGATATGTTATCATTAATATAATTATCAAATCTTAGTAATCGATTAAACATTTTAGTCCTTTTTTTTTTCTTAATATTTCCAGTTTTTAAATAATTAAGTAAATTGATCAAATGAATGGTAAATTGTACTTAAAAAACAAGAAAATATTTCTTTTATGACTCATTGTATAATCAAATAAAGAAATTGTTTGATTAATGAGTAATTAGAAAAAATGTTAGTAAAATTCAGCGTCCTATGACCTTATCGGTATTTTTACTTTTGAGAAAATAATGATAATACTTAAATCATGATAATTCAATTTTTACAGTTGCTGAGAAATGGATTTTATTTATATTTGAATTCATTTTCAATTTCGATTTCAAAATCGAGAAAATTATTAACTTGAATTTAAATTACTTTTACTGGAACTAGGAAGGAAAAAATGACGTTAGAAGAAAAAAAATGAAATTAAAGGTAAAAAATAATTTCGTAAAAGTTCCTAAAAATTCTTTATGAAAAAAATTTTACCAGAAAAATGGAAATTGAATTTTAATCAGTCGATAGTTTCAACTTTTTAAATACCTGAATGAAATAATTGGAAAATTATTAATATAATATTAAATTATTCATTCATTTTTTCTCTTTTTTCTAAATTAATCATTCATTTTTCAAATGAATAAATTATTCGTATTATCATTAATAAGTGAACAATGCTTCAAATGATAACGGGTGTAGAAATTATCACAAATATTTATAGCTGAACCGGATACAATTCCTGATTTTAAAAAATTCTTGATTCTTTCTGTTTGAACATTCAGGTAAACAAAGTTTATTACCAAAATTTCACAAAATTTATTACCAAAATTTCGCGGCTGACTTTTGATCAATTTTATTGTAATCAGACAAAAACGAATAAACAAATGTAAACAATATTTCCGATTTGTTAATAATCCGGTTATCAGAAAAATATAAAGACGGATTCGATTAATACAAAATAATAATATTTCTCGTCTATATAATACACATTTATGAATATTTCCGGTTTATATAAAAGAATTAATCGTTTTATCGAAAATTATTTAAATTTCCGATGTATGAAAATTCATTTTTCTTTTTCAAGAATGCAATTTGCTGGAAAATTGTGCCGACTCGAATATTTGAAAGTTGAGATCGATAATTATTGAAGAACTGAAATGTACGAATTTTTTCTTATGAAATTCCCTATCAGATTATTAATATTCAATTAGAAACATTCCTTCTCAGAAACAGTTTTCAATTTTATGGAAAATTAAAAACGTAGATTAAGCAATAAAAAATTATCAGAAAGTTAAAAGAAAGTAAAATTTCCGTCGAATTATGAAAAATTATAAATTAAAATCAGACAAAATTATTGCATGAAAATTTCGGATACTTAAGTGAATGATAATATTGGAAGGAAAAAAGGTGATAATGAATGATAATATTAAAAGAACGAAAGATAAAAATAAAATAATGGATGAATAATGATTATAATTTCTAATAATAAAACAAATAAGTTTGTTTTAATGAAAACAAACTTGAATAATTGTTAAATTTGTATATTTAATAGCAATTAAATCGACAGTTTTAGATAAATTATATTCGGCTAATTTGTTTAATATGCCAAAGTTTTTTTTTCTGATAATTTTAATCTCTTATATCTAATTAGTAATAATTTATCAAAATCATTTGATATTAATTATTCCGATACGAGTATTACTCAATTGTTTTCTTTTTTTTCTCTCTGCCTTCGTCCATAACCTATGCTCTTTCTGGTTTTCCGCAAATGATATTAATCTTTCGTCTTGAACTGTTTGAAAAATTTCTTTCCCTTTTATTATCATTTGTAAAAGTTTACTATGCTCATCAATACTTTTACTGATAACTAGTTTTTTATGTTGATATTATGCTTTTTTTTACTGATAATTAATTTTTTATTTTGATTTTATGCTTATCAGCAGTTTTATTGATAACTAACTTTTTATTCTGACTTTATGCTTGTCAATACTTGTACTGATAATTAATTTTTGATTTTAATTTTACCGTTTCTTCCGAAAAAAAATTTACATGATAAAAGAAAGCAATATTGATCGATTTTTAGAATAGTGATAAACTGGAAAGAAAGGAAAAATTTAGTTATTTTATGTTGAAAAACAATATTTTTTGAATTATTT
>HG738137.1:24658978-24678836 GCA_000499405.2 Onchocerca volvulus | reverse complement strand
ATTATTATTATTATTATTATTATTATTATTATTATTATTATTATTATTATTATTATTATTATTGTTATTATTATTAATTATTATTTATTATTATTGTCACTATCAATATTCTTATCATTATTCGTGATTATTGCAAATAATATGAATTATTTTCAGTCACTGACAACATGTGCATCATTTTTCTACTCATCAATATTGGATTTGCATATTCAAATGATAATTTTAACAATTAGCTTAATTGTTGCATCGATATGTTTTGCGATTGCTTGGAAAATACATTCACGAGAAATTGAAAATGATCAGAAAAAGAATATTTCCATTTCAATTGTATGTTAAAATAATCGTATAATAAAATTCTAGCTTTATAAAATGTTATTGTATGATAAAATTTGTTGAAAATTTCCGGTAAAATTGGTAAAAAAAGAAAAAAGGAAAAGTGCAATAAAATGATGAAAATACATTTGTTGTGCAGAAATGAATTGAAAAGAATTGAATAAAATAACAATGATTATCAACTTAATTAGATACACATAAAATTAGCCTATTAATTCTTTGTTTCTACAATAAAATCAAATTCACAAATCACATTCCTTTTGAAAGATTTCTAATGCATTAATAATAACGCAAATTACCAAAATGAATCTGTATTAATTTTATTATTAATTAATTTACTAATATAAATGATTAACAGTGGCCAAATCCCGTTTTTTTTTTTTCATGCTAAAAACAGAAATTTGCATGTTTCCAGAAATTTGTTTCCAAAAACATGTTTTCAAATTTGCGATTTCCAGAAATTTGCATAGTATGAAAATTTGGGATCGCTTCTTTTCGTTGTAAAAAAAAAAACTCTATTTTCTCTTCTAAAATTTGCATAATTTTTTTGTAACCTTCCAATATAAATATATATTATTCATAAATTGTGATTTTATTATCGGTTCAGCAATCGGTTGGTTTCTTGTGTCATTCATCATTGGTAGATATCGGGATATCGGGAATTTAGGCATAATTTCTTGATAAAATCAATTAGGCCTTTTTGGGTTTCAACAAAAAAGTAAATATTTACAAGCGATCGGTTTATTTTAATAAATTATATTTTTTCAATAATTATTTGACTTTGTAAAATTACTTAAAAAAAGAACTTAAGTGAAAATTTTCTAACTTAGCTCATTATATCAACAACAGTTTCTTGCTTTCAATAAAAAGATAAATTTTAGCAAATCAAGAATTGTATGACGAATTTTATTTGTCTTTTTATCTAATACCCCGATTTTATTGATTTAAAAAAAAATTGATTTAAAAAGTGAAAATACTTTTCCGAACTATTATAGTTCTTACTAAAATAAGCAAGATAAAGATATCAATCTATTATTTTTTTTCAAATTTTTATAAATGTTATTAAATTCATAAATAACTTTCATCCATCACTTTTTTTTACAATGAATTTATAACAAATTCTTAAAAATCTGCAAAGTTTAAAGTTTATTTTTGTAACTTCTTTATTAGGAAGAAAATAGATTAATATAATTGCAAAAAATTATTACAAGCAACATTTACGAAATATTTCGTAAATTTGGTTCGTCTTTTTAAAAAAAAAAATAAAAAATAAAAAATTTTATGTCTTACAAACTTTAGTATTACCTTAGTGGTAGTAATAATGACAAAAAAACTTTTATAAAAAAGAATTGCGATATATAAGTTGAAAAATTTATCAGTTCTTTTTGAACATACTGATATTTTAAAATCTTTTAAATTTTTCTATCCCACTGTAACGAATCATTTTGAATTTGATATAAAAAAAAATTAATACAAGTAAAACAATTTGAGCTATTTATATTCGAAATTGAATACTGGAAATAACTCGTTAAATTGATATTCAAATATTTTTTAATATTAGATTCATTTTACAGTTACAGTATTTTATTTGTTACCACACTGTTTTATTACCGTGCTATTTTATCGCCGTGTTATTGTATTATTATACTATTTTATTGTTTACCATTTCAAATACCGAATCATCTGTTACAGTATTTATTACCGTACTACTTTTATCTACATATTACTATATTTACATTTATAAAATCATATTGCAATCACAATTATTCACGTTGCATTTATATCAGGAAAAGTAGACGTTGCGGAACGTACGAGAGAAGATGTCAAAAATGTCGGATAATGCTACCGTAACAACAAATACAGTAGCAGGGAATAATACTGAGCAACGTGATCTGTCATCATCATTTCATATGGTATCTAATAGCAGTATACGATCCTCGTCCAGCACCTATACATCACCGAATGGCGGAATTACGGATAAGGAAAACGATTTGAACTCAGTATGCGAAATTTTCGAAATTTTTGTTCATTGATAAAATTTATTAGATTCAAACAAAATTAATTATTGTTGTTATTATTGTTATTAATTAATTAACATCATTTCCGTTTAATTATAATATATTGAATTGATTAAGAGTTATCCAAATTTAAAAAATGTTAAGATACCTAAGATTGTAACTTACTACTATGATATCGAAGTCGTAATGGAACATTTCCAGATTAGCTTCTGTCCGATAAGCATTCTATTCTTAATTATCATGCTTTGATAATTAATTGGAAAATAAAAGAGTAATTTGAACAAAATTGCCGAATTAAATGATCAATTCAGACTAAAAGAAAAAAAATAATTTGAAAATTTTACTTAATTTTTTTCCTCAATTAAGTGATCAACTTTGAATGATATTAATTGTTTCAATTGAAATATGATTTTTACGGCCTACTGAATATTTATCAAATGAAAAATTTTGATCATTTTATTTAATTTCAACCTAGGATAGACTTATAAATTACAAAAAAAAAAAAAAACTAAAGAATAGATAAAGAATCAGTTGCAAAGATTATTTTGAGATTATTTTTGAATCACAATTGACCAGTTCATAGAATCTAAAAAGAAAATTTGTAAAATATCAAAAAAATCTAATGAATATTAATTATTCAAATTTTTCATAATTACATTTCTTACTTTCGTCTTTATAAAAATTAAATTTTAGCTTCAAAAGGAAAAATTAAGCAAAGAATCGAAGAAGAATGCAATGGGTGATGTTTGTAGTAGCAATGATCCGATGAAAAGTGTTATCGGATTAACCGTCTCAAATATTATCAATGATAATAATGTTAACAATCAAATGAAATCAAAAGGAGTTAAAATGGAGACAAAATCGACTGGAACTAAAAAAGTTGAAATACTTTCTTTTTTTTTTTCCAGCTAAATAATTTGAAATTTTACTGATTTTTTCCCCCAAAAAAAATATTTACATAAACTATTTCGTAATTGATTATAAATATAAATTTTAACATTTGCATTATTTCGATTATTTTTTGATTTATAACAAATGTAAAGACAAATATTACATGTTTCGTTTGCTATCTTCACGTCATGTCTCTACGTATGCCTATTTTTTATCAGAATAAGAGAAGTAAGCGTACGTGTTTTTCATTCTGGTGATGTGATTTGTTAATTTCGGAATTTGTACGACGATGAAAATATATATGAAGTCATGAAACTTCTATTTTAACTAACTCATTAGGATTTCATTATTTAAGTATCAGAAAAAGAAAAATTTTTTTTTCTAAGCAATTTTCGAACTTTTTAGACGCAAACAAAACGTCCATCGGATGACTTCCGTCGACACGTTAATGGCGTATTTTATGGAGGTCATGGTCGACGTAACTCCGTTAATAATGGGTAAAAGATTGCTTCACTTATCATATCAATTTTTCTTATCATTCGACTATTTCATATCATTTTCTAACAAAATATTTGCAAAATATAAGTTTGATAATTGATAATTTTTCGAATTTTGCAATTTTCATCTCTTTTTTATGCTAATTTATCAATTGTGATATGATTATCAATTCCGGAGGTGATTTTTTCTTTTTGATAAGAAATGAAAAAATAAGTTGGAAAGAATGAAAGAAGAAAAAATTACTTTAAAAAGATTTAACATGATTATTTTCAAGTTTTTTCAAACTTTTCTCTCCAAATCTTGAAAAGTTAAGTATAATACTAAGAACGTATAAGTGATTTGATAACAAATTATCATTATGATAGTTCTCGTTCAACGACTTATACATCTCGTGATTATTGGCGTCCTCATTCATCCAGTGGTTACAATGGTACCAATTTACGACGATCGACTCCCGGTACCTTAAATTCTCGAACTCGTCAAATGAACAACGATACTTCTCGAGCAAATGATCCTGAAACTACGATCGATAATGCTGGAAATGCAAATCAGCGTACTGCTACTACTGAATCGCAGAAAAAAAGCAATTCACATGCACATGCATTTAGGTATCATGCAAATAACATTCTGAGGAAGATTTTCATTAAACCGGAATTTCCAACCGGAACTTCATCATTTTTTCCGGGATAATTTACAAAAGTAGAATTTTAATTAGCTGCAATGAGTGATAATTACACTTAATAATAAGTGATAATTAGTTTAATTTCTTAAGGGAGCAAAAATTTGATTGATATTTTCATCTTGCAGTAATTTCCTTCACTTATCTCCAGGTAATAAGGAAATATTTAAATTCTAAGATTTAATTTTATTTATAGATCACAGGTGACACGAACATTTCATAATGGAGCATTACGTGCTAACCGTACGTGGCATAATAACGTGACAACACGTTCGCGAAGTCATATGGTTGCTTCGGAATTTAATTCCCAATTTAGTTCTTCAGAATATGCTAGCAATAGTGAAAGTTAGTGTTAATTAGAAATTAAATTATAATAGTTATAAATTAAATATTAATTATGATATTAATTATAAATTAAATATAAATTGAAAGAATATTAATTATAAATTAAATTATTCGGCTCTGTAATTTGTGATTTGGCATCATAATTTTGCAAAGAGATGTCTGTTTCGGTAATCCGGGATATCTCATATCTTCCATTATTGTTACCTGGGATATCTTATATCTTTCACTATCGTCACCCGAGATGTCTTATATCTTCTACTATCGTCACCCGAGATATCTTATAACTTTTTCTACCGTTCCCGGAATATCTTAAATCCTAACTTGCTGAAGTAAACATATTTTGGAATAAATTAATTAAATAATCACCATTAAACCATATAATTTGTTTTTATCACAAATGGTGCTTACCATAAGAAAATAAATTACTCAAAGTTTTATTTCAGGTGTACCACACGTAAATAGTACTGTTGCAACACCACGTATTGGTGAAACTTGTCCTTCCGGCAATAATACTAGTTCCGGTCAAAAACATGGCAAATTTCCGATTATTTATGTTGCACCAACTGGTACCATTTCAATTTTACTCAATAATGGTGTCATGATTGAGGTAATATTTTTAAAATTTTTCCAATTCATTTGAAATTTTCAATTTCTTCAATCAAATATTTCTTCATTCAAAATTTTCAAGTTTAACTCTAGTTTTTCTTTCCGAAATCAAAAAGACATCATTATTCATCTGCCATGCAGTCGATATCATTTAATAATATAGAATAAAATAGGGCAATCAATCAATAATGTCATCTTTCATCATTAGGAGTTAATTTTAATGAAATTTCATATTTCGTCCATTATTTTTGCAAAATTTTAGCTCGTTTTTTTCTTTTATAACGATAATATCAATTTCAGGTTGCAGTTGATCGAGCCATTCGAGTTCTTTGTCATGATAAATTTTCGGTAAAAATAAATCAAAATAGAAATTTAAATCTCGAAGAGTGTTATCCAAAATTTTCCTTAAATTATTAATACTAAATTAATCTCTCAACCTGTCACTGAATATTTAGTTATCTGTCCTAATATCATTACACAATTCAGGGATTTTAGGCTAAAAATTATTTTTTACCGCCTAATTAATTGGCTTAATTTAGGCAGCATGCAATAGCCGTGGTACTGGCTCATGCATATTACATAAAAAAGCTCGTATTTTCCAGCAGGATGAAAAAGTTTTCTGCAATTTTGGACCAACCTGTAAGATTTTGTTTTGAAATTTGATCAATAATTTTATCCTTATTGTTACCAATACTATCGGAATATTCTAATAACCTGTAATAATTAGGAATAAAATGATTTCATTTATTTTTAAATTTGAAATTCAAAATTTCCAAATTTGAATTTTAGTAACAGAAAATGAAAAAGCAACAGTATTCGGTACACAAGGTGTATTATTTACAATGTCACATCTTAGCGAAGCTTATCTGGTTTCATCAACAATTGTCAAAGGTACCTTGTCGGTTTCACTTGGACGTTTGCAATTCCCAAGTTTGGATTACGATTTCACTGTACGCATGTTTTTCACCGAATCACAAACTGGTGATCAGGTCAAAGTTCAATTTCTTTAAAAATCATTTTTAATTCCTAAATCAAAAAAATATATATATATAAAGTTTTAATGAATTCCATAGTAGTAAATGGTAAATTATTGTCACAAAATTGAAAAAATAACAAATCTAATCTTTTTTTTTTTAGATAATAAGTTGAAAAATGGAAAATATGACTGAAAGTTCATTTAATTAACATATATATAATATAAAGGATAGATTTTTTCATACCATATATATTTGTATTTAATTGATACATAATGAAATAAAGGAATGAATTTAAATTCGAATATAAATTCGAATTGTATTTTTTGTTTCAGTTCACAGAATTATGCAATAAAATAGTACAAGAAGCTCGTTATGGAACACGTGATGATGGTTCACTTACTCTCACGATTAACGGTTTTTTTTTTCTTTTCGCAAAAACTTTTTATTCACGTTTCGTCACGTGTTGTTTACGTCTTATCTTGTCGTTAAGTATTGTTCACGTATAAAATTTTTTTTAAATTCCAAGTATAAAATGTGCACTATCATTAATTATTGAACAGTTTGATTGATACTTTTGTAAATGATAAATTAAAAGTTTGAATATTTTAAAGGGATTTATATCAAACAAGATAAGCGTGGTAACGTGGAAGTGAATTGTCGTCCAAAGCATATCAGTTGCTCACCATCTGATGGTGTCGTACACGTACGTACAAACGTGGTTGATATGGCTGTTCAGGTTTCGTTTCTTTTCTTACAACTTTTTATTCACGTATCACTACGTGTTTTTATTACTACTAAACGATAAAATTTTAAGCTGTCTAAAGTTTTTTTTTCTACTTAGTATATTTTCCTTTAATTACTAATTACTTTACTTTAGATCACTTAGGCTTAAAAATAACGTTAATTTCTTTTCCAGCTACTTACAACAAATAACTTTATTATATTTTTCATATTTGAACAAATATTTTTTCAAATATTTTAAATGATAAATTGATAAAACAAAATTTTATTAATAAATTTTTATTTTCGATCGAATTAAGCATAATTAATCATAAATACGGTTAAAGAATCGATCAGCAAAGTTCATCTGAGAGGGATAGTTCTTTTTTTTTTTCTTCAAAGTAAATTGCAAGGTAATATTATAAGTAAACTGTTTAAGAGTTTTTTTTTTTTTGATTATAGATTAAAATAAAGTTATTTCAAATTCGCAACAAAGTTTGGTTGAAAAATCCTGATTAAAAATGTGAAAAGTTCAAAAGTTTGGATAATCTGGAAAATCTGGATTGAAAAATTTATCATGTTGCCACAAAGTTTAATTAGAATTTATATTGCATTTTTACTTGAATTTTTTCTAATAATTATGCAAATTTGATAAGAATCAAAAAAAAAAGAAAGTTTGAAGGAGGATGATAAGGCATTTGTGAAGAAAGGCCTGAAACGTGTTCACGTAAGTCGTAGCGGAATGGTTGTCTCGGATGGTAATTGCATAACATCGATGGATCACTTCGGAAATATCATCTCATCAGCATAAATAATCGATAAACTATTCTGATTATCATGATTATTATCGCTATCACTACCATTATCATAATATCTCTTTTATAATATAAAAATATATCTGTTGTATAATTTTTTCTTTTTAATTTATCAAAATCAAAGTATTACGATTTTATTTTCATTATGTTTCTTTTAATTCTCCTGAATCATGATTATCTTTATCATTATCATGATAGCTCCTCCTTTTCTATTATTATAAAATATATCTATTGCAACAATTTCCCTTTCAATATGCCAAAATTGAAATATCATAATTTTGTTCCATTTACCATGATTCTTATCACTATTATCATTAGCATTGTCGTAAAACGTTATTCTTCCCTATTGCTATAAAATATATTTATTGTACAGCTTCCTTTCAATATAGCAAAATTGAAATATAATTTATTCTAACTATATTTCTCTTAATTCTATCATAACAATTAGCAAGTATAGTTCGGTACATATCATTTTTAAATTAAAAATTTAATTTAAACTCAAGTAACTAGCTTCGCAAACTGTTTTCTTAAAATTTTTAAGTTAATGTTCTTCTTCCATGATTTTTTCCTGGCTTATTTCCTTTCCAATCATAAATTTATCTTTCTTTGTTTCATCAAAATGCTTTTATTAATTATTTTATTAAAAAACTAGAATTATTGTCCTTTTTTCTCATTCGAATATCAAAAATTATTTATTCATGGCCACTAAACTGTTATAAAATAGCAAAATTCTTTTCATTTCCTTTTCGTTTTTTCGAATAATAAAATTGTTTGTCAACATTTAACCTATCTTATTGCAAAGGAAATGAAATTAAAATTCTAATTACAAACCAGAAATTTATGTTGAATTCAATTAATCTCGGAATATTAATAAATTTCACATGAATGACAACATAAAATAGAAGTTTCGGTGCAAAACATTTTCCATAATTTAATTACTTTCCTAAGGCATCAAAATTGGTTTTATCTGAAATATTTCACGCCGTAAAACTTGATATTTAATGAACGTTTGGCATGTTTTATTCGATGAAATTTTTTTTTTTGTTCAATAAATTGTCGATAATTATAATATGGTTCCTTTGGTACCATTGGTGCTTGATGGTACCAAATGGCATTGGTGTCTAAGATACTTATTACAGTATTAACCTCAGTTATTTCATCTAAAATATCTAAGTTACGTTTATCATAATATTGACTTTAGTTGTTTCATCTAAAGGTGTCTAAGGTACCTATTACAATAGTCAATTTTAATTGTTTCATTTGAAGAAAAGATATTCATTTTTATTTCTAATTTTATGATTATTACTATTCTGATATATGAATAATGATATATATTAAACTATTTCACCATAATTGACTAATTTTTCAAATCAATACTCGTAAATTAAGTTTTTTAAACTATATTTGAAAAGATTACTTGTTTTTTAATTTGTCTACCGGATTCTTTTGAGATTAATACTCTATTACATTGAATTTTATTAATTCTGTTAAATTCTGTTGAATCCGACGTAATTTCCTGCATGATGATGATGTTGATATTTTGATCTCTAATAAATCAATAGGATGAATGAGATTATTAATTCAAATTTATGCTTGATCATACTATTTAATTTAAAAAATATACATTCATTGCTAAATGCTATTTGGAACTATCAATTCAGCTGGTTATGGAATTTTTCCCTTTTTATTCAAATTTTGGAAATGAAATTAAATTAGACAATTAATTCTGAAATTTCATTTTTTTTTTTTTTAAAACTTAAACATTGCTCAGAATTTCTTCGTGACATATTCATTATAAAATCATTCCAGTATTACAAAGATTTTCATCAGCTTTAAATTAAAACTGTTGTTCGAAAAATGATCTTCATTTGACGATTTGATTTCAGTCAGAAAAGTTAAAAATTCAAATCCAATAATTTTATAAATGTATCCCTAATTTTTACAAGTGTTGTGATAAATTATCAATGGTAGATGATAAGTCGTCAAATAATACCGGTTAGTATACTTAATAAATTTCTACGAAAGATGAAATTCATTGCAATAATTCAGTAAATTTTCAAAAAAATTTTGAAAAAATTCAAAATGCGAAATAATCATTTTATTTCTTCACTGAACTATTTCCTTTCCAATATGAGAAATTTTAAACACAGATTTCAAATTTTTAAATTTTCAAAAATGGCGAGTCATTACTGATAGATGAGAAGTATTAAGTATTAATATCGATTAGTTATAATAAAGTAAATTTTTATGAGAAATTAGCTGGATCCTGCCACGCTCCGTTTAGTCGATTTAACTAATCTATGGGGCCGGCCACGCCTAATCTATATAAATAAAAATGTAAATGTTCGTTTGTTCAAAACCTTAATCTCCAAAAGTTCTTAAATATGCATCTTATCTATATTAATTCCAAATTTTAGATATCGGAAAGTTTTTATCTTTTGAAATTTTGACACAACATTGCATTCGAATACGCCCAGGTGCACGCGTTGCTATTATTTATTAGTATTTATCATTATTTATTACGCAAAAATTACAAAGCAATAATATCAATAAAACCAATTTAATGAAAAATTTACTAACGGAAAAAAGGAGAAAACGATATAAAGGGCAGAAAAACCCGAGTCGGAGCATTAAATCGCTCCCATTGACATCCCCATGTAGAGGAATGATGAATTCGCTTTTTTTGGCGCGCGAGGGTGATTGACATTGACCCTAATAGTTAGAGGTTATAAAGGAATGGCTTTGAAATAAAGGAATAATAATGAATAATAATAAATAATAACAATGATTACTGATAAATGTTGGAGCATTCGGTTGACAGCATTTTTTTTTCTTCTGATTTTAACCGTATCTTTTAATTCTAACCTTATCCTCCCATGCCATTGTTCACGTTTATATTGTTCGTATACGTCTTGTTCTAGCTGTCTATTTTACACAGGAAAAGAGGAGGGAAGAAATGGGAGAAAGAAGGAGAATGAAAGAAAGAAAGGAAAGCGGAATGAATTAACCCACCTTTTCACTTACTTTTAGTTATCATGGACGTGAGATATAAAAAATTATAAGTACGTCTATGTAAAAATGGTGGCCAAATAAGATACAAGTTTATGTTAGCATTTGAAAAGTATCGATGAAGAACTTCCGGAGATTCTTGAGGAAGCATAGATAGCATTTACATTTTTATTTATATGGATGAAATAGTTACACTAATTCTATAAAATTTTCGAAAACTTTTGAAAATAATTCGAAATTCAAAATAGTTATTTTATTTCTATATCAAAGTATTTTCTTTCTAATGTACAAAAAATAAAAACAAAACTTTAAAGCAAAATTTTAAATTTATTGAAATTTCAAGAATTTATTTTAAATTTATCACAAAGATACTGTCAAATCTAATGCATCGAAAACAATAAATAAATCACGAAGAAGTTCCCGGAAACTATCAAAATTGAAACGTATTCTGAAAATGTCTTCCAAAAATATTTGGAATTATCCGGTTGAAGCATTACTATTTCAATGGCATCGCCATCTGTCATCGAAATTATCATTTGCCAATCAATAGTTATAGTACATTACCCATTACTGCATATATAACGTTACGGTATGCGGCAGAATATCCAATTTTCATATTTACAACTAGTCGGTGATAGTTCAAAAATTACAGCGTATTTTCAAACTATTTGTAAATTATTTTTATATAACAATCTATTATGCAATAAAAAATTAAAATCAAAATCGAGAAAATTCTTAATTTGAATTTATACTGAAATTTTGAAAAAAAAAGTTGATGTTAGAAAAAAAATTTTTAGGTAAAAAATAATTTCGTAAAAATTCTCAAAAACTTTTTGTAAAAAAAATTCTACCAGAAAAATGGAGATTAAATTTTAATCAATCAAATGGCTTCAACTTTTTAAATACTTGAATGAAATAATTGGAAAATTATTGATGTAATATGAAAATTAATTATTCATTTTAAATAAATAAAATATTCGCACTATCATTGATCAGTGAACAGTGCTTCAAATGATAACAGGTATAGAAGTCATCACAAGTATGGATAACTGAACCGGATACAGTTCTTGATATCAGACAATTCTTAATTATTTCTGTCTAAACATTTAGACAGTATACAACATTTATTATTAAAATTTCTCGGTTGACTTTTGATTCATTTCACTGTAATCAGACCAAAACGAACAAACAAATGTAAATAATATTTCTCAATTGAAAATAATCCGGTTATCAGAAAAATATAAAGACGGATTCGATTAATGCAAAATAATAATATTTTTCATCTCTATAATATATATTTATGAATAATTCCGGGTTTATATAAAAGAATTAGTGTTTTTTCGAAAATTATTTGAATTTGCATGGAAATTCATTTTTCTTTCTTAAGAATGCAATTTGTCGGAAAATTGTGCCGACTCGAATATTTGGAAGTTGAGATCGATAATTATTGAAGGACTGAAATGTACGAATTTTTTCGCATGAAATTCTTTATCAGATTATTAATACTCAATTAGAAACAATCCTTCCCAAAAACAGTTTTCAATTTTATGAAAAATTAAAAACATAGATTAAGCAATAAAAAATAATCAGAAAGTTGAAAGAAAGTAAAATTTTAGTCTAATTATTTCCCTAGAAAAATTAGAAATTAAAATCATACAAAACTATTGCATAAAAATTTCGCATAATTAAACGAAAGATAATGTTGGAAGATGAAAAAGTGATAAAGAATTATAATATTAAGAGAATTTCGCATAATTAAATAAATTTGCAGATTTGACAGCAATTAAATCAACAATTTCATATTTAATTATATTCGGCTAATTCGTTTAATATGCCAAAGTTTTTTTTTTCTGAAATTTTAATCTCTTATATCTAATTAGTAATAATTTATCAAAATTATTTGATATTAATTATTCCGATACGAGTATTACTCAATTGTTTTCTTTTTTTTCTCTCTGCCTTCGTCCATAACCTATGCTCTTTCTGGTTTTCCGCAAATGATATTAATCTTTCGTCTTGAACTGTTTGAAAATTTTCTTTCCCTTTTATTATCATTTGTAAAAGTTTACTATGCTCATCAATACTTTTACTGATAACTAGTTTTTTATGTTGATATTATGCTTTTTTTTACTGATAATTAATTTTTTATTTTGATTTTATGCTTATCAGCAGTTTTATTGATAACTAACTTTTTATTTTGATTTTATGCTTATCTATATTTTTGCTGATAATTAATTTTTTATTTTGATTCTATCATTTCTTCCGGAAAAAAACATTTACATACTAAAAGAAAGCAATATTGATCGATTTTTAGAATAGTGATAAACTGGAAAGAAAGGAAAAATTTAGTTATTTTATGTTGAAAAACAATATTTTTTGAATTATTTAATGGAAACTTTTGAATAATTCTGTCATTTTTTTAGATCAAAATTTCCATTATCCAAATGAATGAATTATCAAATAAATATTATGCCAAATTCGGTTTAAATTCTGAATTGCCATGCATAATTCTGTTTGGAATAGCATTTATGCTTGTTTTTGCTGGTTTTGATACCCAAGCTTATATCACCGAAATAGCCTTACAATCCGTATCAAACGCATTTCCCGGTCGAATATCAGCACATGCCGGATATTACGGGTAAATTACCATAATGCTTATCATTATAATAATTTTCCAAAAGCAAATTTTGATAAAAACAAACTCATTCAGTGACTTTTTAAATTGTTAAAAACTGTTAAGTTTATTCTAATAAAATAAGTTCATGCGATAATTTATGAATTGTTCACTGTTACCCAAAAAATTCTTGAATTTAAAAGTATTGATAAATATAAGCTCCTTTATTTCAAGGAATGAAAAATAAAAAAAAAGTAGAATAAACCTTCACTCAGCAAAATTTTCTTATTAAAAAATTTTACAGTACAAAAAATAAATCTTTATAAAAATTTTGATATGAAGTGAATTGTAACTGCATAAAAATTTATAAACTAGTATTTTCAAACAGAATTTCAAACAAAATTTATGTAATTAGAATAATAAGCAAACAAGTAATAATTGATTAATCACTTAATAAATGTCATTTTTAAATAATTAAATACTATTTTATAATATTAAATTATTCAATGAAAAGGAATTAATGAATTTATATTCTTACAATTATTGATTAATGCCATTTATGAAATCGAAATATTAATTATATTTTTACTTCAATTACCCTTTCTATTTTCTTTTTCATTAATTATTTTTTATTTAACTAAAAAGAAGAAAAATAAGCTCTAGGATGTATATTATCTATTTTTCATTTGCAATATCAATATTTATTAATAAAAAAGAAATCTATATGAATTAGTAATATTTCTAAGAAATTCATTTCTTCAAATAAATAATTAATTATTTATCGAAGAGAAAAATAATAAGTAATTAATTTAGGGTTTGTATTACCCATTTTTTATTTAGAATTTCAGTATTCATTCATGAGAGAGGATTAATGTCAATAAGTAACATTTATAAGAAATTACTTCTGCAAACAATTGATTAATTAGTAAAACAAATGATGACAAGCAATTAATTCGGGAATTCTTTAAATTTGTTTCTTATTTACAATATCAATACTTGTTAACAAAAACCAACTGATGGCAATTAATATCATTTTTAAGAATTTCAAATAATTAATTAATTAACAAAACAATTAATTCAGGATGTGCATTACCTATTTTTCATTTACAATAGCTACGTTTATTACACCACCTGTTGTGGCCTACTTGACCGCTAAATGGACGATGTTCTTGGCAAGTGTACTGTATACCATATTCATGCTAACATTTATGCTTGTCAATAGTTATATTTTTTATATTACATCTGCCTTAATGGGGATTGGATCAGCTTGTGAGTTTTTCAATTTTACTAACTTTTTCAAATTTTAAATAACACACTTAATGTTAAAGTATGACAATATTGATTGATTTCATTTTAATTGTATAATATTTATCATTTTCTATATTACAACCGTCTTAGCGAGTATTGCAATTATTTCATTTTAATAACTCTTTAAAATATCAAATCATAAACTTAATGTTGAAGTATGCCAGTATTGATTGATTTCAGTTCAATTACATCATAATAGTGCAAATATTTGATGTTATAATATTAGTAATTCCTATTAATTATTTTAAATATAAGCGTCAATATAGATATTAAAACTTTTATTAATCTTCCAGATATTTGATACCTGGAAATATTTGATAACATTGATAATATTCAATTATTTGATAACAATATTTTTGGTAGTTTCTGTAAAAGAGTTTTTTTTTTTTTTGGAAAAATAACGTAATTGATGTAAAGATTAATGATTTAATTGATTGATTGCAGTTATTTGGATCGGTCATGGTGTTTACATGAAGGAAATAACAACACCAGGCAATGAATCAAGAAATAGCGGTCTTCATTGGGGCATCACTTTTGCTGGGTTTAAATATTATTTTCCTTTTTTTAAAAATAAAATTTCACTTAAATTTGTTAAAATTATTTATTATTTAAAAATATTTTAATTTCATTCAATAGAGCGACATAAAAAAAAAAATTGAATCGATGGAGATATTATACAACAATATATATGTATATGCTCTTTATTTTTAATTAATCGATTTTGTTCGAAATTATACGTGACGCATTGCTAAAAAAATTACAAGTAAAACGTGATTATTGGAAATATACGTGACATACGCATTCACAGTAAAACGTTTGAAAAATAAGGAATAGTTTTGTAATCTCATTTGTTTTGATTATATCGAATGTTTATTGAAGGAATTAAATCAAATGAAATTAAATATATCTAAATATTTCTTTTTTCCTTTTTTTTTTTGTTCATAAAAATTTTGAAAACTATGAAGAATAATTAAAAGTAACATTATAATTGTATTTATATTTTTCAGTCTAATCTTCGGCGGTATACTTTTGCTTGTGATATTTGATAAAACTGGTGAAGCAGAAATGTCAGTGGAAGTTATCAGGTGATTATCGATATCTTTTTTTCTTAAAAATAAAATTGATGGGAATTTTCGGAAACTTCCTAAGAAATATATTAATGAATAACCTTTTTGTTGTAGCAAATTTATATTGTTAACCAAAAAATGCAAAAAAATTGATAATTAATACTTTATCGAGGATTAATTATAAAATAATCCAGAAACAAAAATTACGTCGATATCATTGTGCGATTAATAATATAAAAAACAAATTTGAAGTGAACAGACTTGGAGGAAATCGAGATGCTTATCTTGGGATACAAAAGAAGCAATGACCTTTTAGTCGGACAAATGAAGCGAAATGACCTCTGGTTAATCGAAAAATGACCTTTCGGGGAAAAAGATCGGGAGGTTTATAGTGGACATGTAGAGAGAGACAACATTGTAAGAAGGAACAATAACATAAGCATGAATGACCATTAAAGCTAAAGTTGGAGGGATAGAAATGTATCACGTGATGGAATGTGAAGATGAAATTTATAAGTGATGAATTACGATTAATATAATAATTGATTACTGACTATATTTGAATTATAATTTGTTTCGGTTTCCCAACAGAAACATTTCATTCATTCATTAACAAAATTTTAAAATCTTATCAAGAAAAGTTGATAATTTGAAAATAAAATTTAAAACAAATAGTTTGCAAAGCTAATTTCAATCGCTAACCAGCAAAAATTACGATTTTACTATTTGTGGTTTTCGCGTTTTTTCTCCAATTATTTTGGACTTTATTCTATTTTTTAATTTAAATTATGAATATTATTAAGATTCGAAATTATTTAAAACTTCAGTAAATAAATATTGTTCATTTTAAAAATTCAAATTTTAGAACTAAATGTTTTAAATTATTTTTATTTAGTTATTTATTTATTTAATTTTTTTTGAATAATCAACAATAAACCACACCTTTGATTAGACACGATTAATTAAAAATATTCGGCCATGTTGTAATTGATCTGCAATCTCAAAACTTCTAGATAAATTTTCTTATTCTTGAAGGAATTAGATCAGTAGCTGATTTATTTACAATTTTTGATAATACATATCAAGGCTTAGACTTAGGCTTAGGCTTAGGCTTAGGCTCCAGGTAATAAACTGATAATTTTGATAAACTCAGCAGCTAGGGCAATCTCTGCATGAGATGCTGATATCCAGATTATCACTCATTTTCCGAATGATTTCTAGACTTGCTAAATTCAATTCTGAAGGTAAATCCTTCACCAAATAATGAATAATTGAAATGAACAAACATCGGAATTCGAAATTTGGAATGTATATAATTGCATATATTATATTATCATGTCAAAATTACGTCGATTTAAGTTGATTTAAGGTATCATTAAAATTCGAGGTTTGCAATAATCAAGATATGTTGCATTGTCATGATAACGATTTTACTTGATTGTATTATGAATAGAATTTAAATTTAGTTGTAAATATATTGATGAATTATTGACAGATATATTTTTGGTGGATTATCAGTGTTTACAATTTTATCAAATATTTTATTCGCCTTGTTACCCGACCATTCTAGTCGATCTGTAACGAAACGTGATAGCTTCTCAAAAACTATGGGTAATTTTTGAAATTATTACAAATTTAGCAAATATAATTAGTAAACTAATTAAATAATTGATTGATTTGTGTCATAAATATAGCATAACTTTTGAATTATACCAGTCATTTCTTAATTACTTCCAATTTGCTGAATTCGTTTAATTTTAATTGATAAAATTTGGGATAATATCATTTTTGAAAGTATTTTTTAAAAATTATCGAAGCTGTCATTCTTCAAATTAAACTATTTCAAATTAAATTTGATGATAGTTGAGAATTTAAAATTATGTAATTCGACAAAATATAATTTGATTTAATTTTGTAATTTTTCACTGTAAAATTGTCGTTTTTAGTAATAGATTTAAAAAAACAAAAACAATCTGGGATTTTTAGGTAAAATCATAAAGGTGTTTACCGATATAAAAATGATTTTATTAGCTACTGGTTTCATGTTTATGGGCTTATCATTATCACTTTATATAACAATCTATCCGTCGTGCTTATCATTTTCCAAATCAGTCATCGGTTTTGGTAATGAAATTATCGCTTATTATGCATTCATCACTTCAGCATCACAAATTTTCGGTTAGTGATGAAAATATTCATTTACATAACATTTAAGAAACTAAAAAAGGAACTAGTGATTTTATCAGTGATAAAAGGTGATAATGAAGGCTTATCATGATAATGGTTGACAATGAAAATAAAGTATTAGTAATTTCTTGCTACAAATTAAAACAGAGGCGACATTAAGTTAAATTTGAAGTTTTTTTGATTCTACAAAAGTTATAATATTTATTTAGTTTTCTCTTATTAAAGACAATGGCAGGATTAAGCTCAGTTCTAAATTATGACTTCGATTTACAAAAAATGAATGATTTACAATTTATTTGTTCTTTTTTTTTTTTTTTTTTTATTTTCCGCTACATTTAAAGGCCACAAAACACGAGGTCAAAGAACATAAAAGACAAGGGATATAAAGTCAAAGAACATAATGTTAAGGGACATAATGTTTTGCTTCTTAAAAAAAAGAATTGTAATTTTCATTTTGGCAATTTTTTGTTTTAATTTTAAAGATAAATGTCTGTTCGAAAAAAAACATTAATTATGTGAAATTTATTTTTAAATTAATTAGTGAAAAGAATAATCGAAATGGTATTTTTCAAATTTTCACAAAAATATTCTTACAGGTGGATGCTTAATTAGTTTCTTAAGTAAACGAATCCACAATTTCGGATATATGCCAACAATGCTAATTGCTCTACCATTATATCTGGTAGCATTTTTGGGCATTTGGTTTGCTTTTCCTAAAAATGCGAATTTGGAACCAACAAATGATGTTACCTACCTGTCACCAAGGTTGTTAATTTGATAAATTTTTCAAATTTTCGCAAATTTATCAGATTTTAATTTGGAATCATAATAGTTGAATTTTTACTAAAATGAATGTATTCGAAAATTATCGATCGAACAAGTAAATAAATTTCCTATAATCCTGGAATGAATTCTATGTTTAAATCTTTGATCTTCTTTCACTTATAGCTTAACTATTACCTTAGGAAAGATTTTTAATTATTAAAAGCTGTAAATTTCTAAAATAATTTTAAAAAGTCTTAAATTTACAAAATATTTTGAGAATTTTTCGAAAAATTTTATAAAAATCACAAAAATTATTTAAGTCTCTCCTTATGGCTTATCATTGGAACGTTGATATGTATCGGTGATAGCTTTTGGAATACATTACGAATAGCTGTACTTACAAAAATGTATGATCGTGAAAGTTCTTCACAAGTTTTTGCAATAAGTGAATTTTTTCAGGTAATTTTAACATTTCTATTTCGAATTTTTTTTGCTCCTTTTAAAATGAAATATGCGATAATTAGGCTAATTAGGTGATATCTTAAATATCCTAGAGTAATTAGATTTGATATGATTAGGTAATGAAATATTTCATTTCAGTTCAAACCACAGCTAGAATTTTATAAATTTTTCCCCTTTTGAAATATTACATTATTGGTGTTACGGTACTTATCATATTCGTTTGTCATGTTTTATCGTATCCATTTATCGTATATTTTATCGTATCCGTATCCAAATTTTAGCAATATTATTAATTAATGCATGATGTAGTTTTAGTTTTTTGCATCGTATTTTATTTCTTAATACAACCGCAGATGGAGAGAAAAGTCTCATAAACAATAGTAAGAAAAGTAAACAAACAAAGATAACATATGAAAAATAAAATTATCATTTACTTACCCAACTGAAACATCTTTTCTACACATAATTTTCATACAAATAATTGGTATTTGTTACAATATTATTGTTATTATTATTATTATTATTATTATTATTATTATTATTATTATTATTATTATTATTATT
>HG738137.1:24598490-24658958 GCA_000499405.2 Onchocerca volvulus | reverse complement strand
ATGGCAATTAATATCATTTTTAAGAATTTCAAACAATTAATTAATTAACAAAACAATTAATTCAGGATGTGCATTACCTATTTTTCATTTACAATAGCTACGTTTATTACACCACCTGTTGTGGCCTACTTGACCGCTAAATGGACGATGTTCTTGGCAAGTGTACTGTATACCATATTCATGCTAACATTTATGCTTGTCAATAGTTACATTTTTTATATTACATCTGCCTTAATGGGGATTGGATCAGCTTGTGAGTTTTTCAATTTTACTAACTTTTTCAAATCTTAAATAACACACTAAATGTTAATGTTAAAGTATGACAATATTGATTGATTTCATTTTAATCTGTGTATAAATAGAAATTTAATTCACTATTGCTATTATTTGGCATGTAACTTGCAATCTCTTTACCGATTGCTTTCAAATTTTACACAATGTTTCATTGAAATTGAGGCGTTTTTTATTTATATATATTTACTTTTTTTTAACCTGTTGCACCTGTGATAGGTAAAAATAGGTGAAATCGTGTCATTGTTGCTATTATTTGGCATGTAACTTTGCAACCACCTCACCGATTGCTTTCAAATTTCGATACAACTTTCGAATAGACGCTTTTTTTTTTAAATTTAGATATATCTACTTTTCTTTTAACCTACCACACCTATGAAAGTTAACACTAAGTGAGTTGACACCAATTGATCCGAGATTTTAATGCAAGGTTGCATTCGAACAGGCGCGTAACTGGTTTCAAATTTATATATAGAGATGATCCGTTCTAAGCTTTTCGTTTATTTATTGATCCGTGAAGTAGGTGAGCGGACTGAATTTATTGACGTGCGAAGTTACTTGCCACGTAACTTTACAAACTCTTCATCGACTGCTTTCAAATTTCAATACAGCCTTACCTTCAAATGGGCGCGTGTTCCTATTTATATACATCTACTTTTTTTCTGCCTGTCATTCAATTTAATCTCGAAAACTGTTCAGGTGACCTGCTTTAGTTCATCCAAATAATGTCTCGCAGAAGATTAAACTTAGGTTATCGTAATCGTGCAGCGGGAGAAATGCGACGATTATTTGCAATCAAACTGAGGAAGAACGGGCATCAACAAATGAGCGAACAAGACAGAGAATGGCTCAAATGCAAGCGAAACGATGTGCAATCAAACTTGAGGATGCACGGTTGTGAGCACATCGATCGTATTCTGCAGCTTCAAATTTGCTTCATTCTCAACAGAATCAACGCAGAAGACTAAACTCGATTGTTGAACATGGATTATTCAACAGAAATCTACAATGAAGCTTTGATAATGATTGAAGACTTGTGCTTACAAATCGCGAAAAAATTTTTCAATCAATTGCCATAACCGATCGATCTGCTGCTACTTCGTTCGATGTAGAATTTCGTCGCGAACAGAATTACAACTGGCTAATCTTTTGTTATATGTGCAATCAAATATTCCTAAGCTAATGTTTGAGCAGACAGGAATTCACGACCACATAAAGCAAACTGTCAGTAGGGGGATTGGAGAAATCTCCATTTTGGATGCGCCACGAGGAGCTGGTAAAACTTCCTTAATTTGATGATTCTGGCAGCAACTCGATACCAAAATGACATAATCTAGCTTTTGCATCGTCCGAAATAGTTTCAACATTACTACCAGGTGGAAGAACTGCTCATTCCGCTTTGAAATTCACAATGAACAAGCAATTTATCGAAACTCCCACATGCAACATTTCTAAAACATCCGGTATGGGAAAAGTATTGCAAAAATACGAACTTGTTATTTGCAATGAATATACAATGACGCACAAAAATTGGGTCGAGAGTCTTGATCTATGTTGCAAAATTTACGTAGAAATATCGAATCATTTGAAACGCATTAATATTGTTTGCAGAAGATTTCAGGCAAACATTATCTGTAATTCTTCGATGGACATCAGCGGATGAAATAAATTCTTGCCTAAAATAGTCTAATTTGTGGTCACAATGAACACATTAAAACTGACTGCAAATATGTGCGCCCAGCTGCAAAATGATCGATCAGCTGAGATTTCTCACATCAGTAGCTGGAAATTGGGAACGGAAAGATGCCAATTGATCTGACTTCAAGAAAAATTTCATTACCTCATAACTTCTGGAATTTAGTAACGTCAAAAGAATAGTTGGTTGAAAAAGTATTTTCCAATGTTCAAATCAATTATGCGAATCACGATTGGTTGAGTGAAGAGCAATTCTTAGTCTCAAGACTAAGAACAAAGACCTTGACGAACTTAACAATATTGTAAAATCTAACATTCAAAGCGAGGCAGTCTCACACAAGTCCGTCACACTATTGTGACAGTCGACACAATTGTGGAAACAGATGAAATAATTAATTATCCACAGAATTTTTGAATTTACTCGACCTATATCAGTTAGCACTGCTTAGGAATGCCACCGCATGTACTGCAATTGAAAATCGGCATGTCAATCAGCCAAAACTTTGCCAACGACACGCGTCTTGCAGTAAAAAATTAATGAGCAACGTCGTAGAAGCAACAATCTTGACAGGGCTTTTCAAAAGTGAAGATATCCTTATTCCTCGCGTTCCTATGATTCTAATCGATTGCCATTCAGTTTAAGAGACTGCAATTCTCAAAATATTTACAATACAAAAAATTGTTTGAATCCTTATCCAATTCGCATGTGATATCCTCTGTGCTAATCATGTAACATGTAAGTTTTTTTTCATCCAATGTGCTAATTATTTCAAAAATTATATCCTTTCTCATACCAATCTCTTACACAGCATGAGAAACCCGTATAATTCTCCTCTTTGTATTCTATAAACTACATTCCTTATCTAGGACAGAAGGGGTCATTCTAAAGATTGGTTCTGGCTAGTGCCGGTGGTAAAATCGACTCCGGCAAACTTCGACCGTTGTAACTAAAACTTGGCTGTAAACTGTTATATTTCTGACCTTAACTCTTCGATTTCGTAATCCTCGGCTGTTTTAATTTTTATTTCACAAACTTCTACTTCTCAATTTCTATTCTATATATTATTCTGTCATCACCTATTAGCCCTTTCACTAAGCACTAACTCTTTTCTTCAAGGAAAGAAAGAAAAAAACTAACGATAATGTTGGGTGTTCTTCAGTTGGCAAACCAGACAATCTCTATATCTATACAGACAATGGAACAACAAAAAATATTTGTATACCTACAAGTAATGTGAAATTAAACATATTTAAAATATGGGTGAAAGCTGAAAGATGTCAAATACGCCACGAAAATTGTTGTAAACAAGAAATACTAAAAGTCGAGTGGTATGACATAGTTTCAAAGCGACGACAAACATACCACCGAAATGCTCCGACAGAGCAACAGCAACAGTTCGGAGTTGCAGGGATCCCAGTTCGACAGTTCAAAGCGACACAACAATAGCAACAGTTTGACAAATCACTTAAATAATATTCTTTATCAGCGACGAAGGAAAGAATAACCCGGTGATTAATTTCCCTGGATCTTTTTCTGATAATTGTTTATTACAAAGAATCACTCTTCATCAATTCAATAAAATCTTTCTGAACAGCATTTATCTCCACCATAAAAGACACAGAACACCTCCTCACACCTATTGCTGACACTAATCAGACTGAGCTACAACAACGCTGTAAAACATGCGCGTATTCGAAAGCTATGTTGTGTCAAAATTTCAAAGCCGTAGATAAAAACTTTCCGATGTCTAAGATTATGAATTAATACAGATAAGGCGCATGTTAGGAGCTTTCGGAGATTTAAGATTTTGAACAAACGAACATTTACATTCTTATTCATATAGATTAGTTGGAGCCAGACATGCGAAACGTAACTGGCCCCTATAGATCAGCTAGATCAGCCATGCGGAGCGGTGACCGGGTCCAGTTAGTTATACAGTATTTATTATCTTTTATATTATAACTGTCTTAACGAATATTGCACTTATTTAATTTTAAAAACTTTTTAAAATCCAAATCATATACTTAATGTTGAAATATGTCAGTTTTGATTGATTTCATTTTGATTATATTATGATAGTGCAGATGTTTGAAGTTATAATATTAGTAATTCACATTAATTATTGCAAATTTAAGCGTAATTATAAATTCCATCTTTTGCTAATCTTCCAGGTATGAAATAATAATTAAATATTCAATTGTTTAATACTATTTTTTGATAGTTTCTGTAAAAGAGTTTTTTTTTTTTTGGAATAGTAACGTAATTGATTTAAAAAATCAATGAATGATGGATTGATTGCAGTTATTTGGATCGGTCATGGTGTTTACATGAAGGAAATAACAACATCAGGCAATGAATCAAGAAATAGCGGTCTTCACTGGGGCATCAATTTTGCCAGGTTTGAGAATTGTTTTTCTTTTTTTAACATAGAATTTCAAGTAAAATTGTTAAAATTAATTATTATTTAAAAATATTTTAATTCCATACAATAGAATGACAGGAAAAAAAAATTTGAATCGATGAAAATATGATACAACATTATATATGTAAATATTCTTTTTTAACTTCTAATTAATCGACTTTGTTGGAAATTATATATGATGCATTACTATAAAAATTACACGTAAAATATGATTATTAGAAATATACTTGACGTAATATGCAACAATACACACAGTAAAACGTTTAAAAAATGTGGAAGAATTTTGAATTTTATTTATTTTGATTATTCGAATTTTTATCGAGGAATTATCAAATAAAATTAGATATACATGAGTATTTTCTTTTTTCATCTTTTCTTCTGTTTATAAAAGCTTTGAAAGTTATGAAAAATAATTCAAGTAAGATCGTCATCTGTCTTACGCATTACCATTATAACTTTGTTTGCGTTTTTCAGCCTAATATTCGGCGGTATACTTTTGCTTGGGATATTTTATAAAACTGGTAAAGCAGAAATGTCATTGGAAGTTATCAGGTGATTATTGATATTTTTTTTTTAAAAACCAAACAGTTTATTAATTCATTTAAAAAATTTGAAAATTTATAGCAAGTAGTTGCAGAGCTAATTCTAATCATTATCTGGGAAATTATGATTTTACTATTTGTGGTTTTCGCTTTTTTCTCCATTATTTTGGATTTAATTTTAATTTCTAATTTAAGTTATGGATACTATTAAGATTCGAAATTATTGAAAACTTCAATAAAAAAATTTCGTCGCTTTAAAAATTCAAATTTTAGAGCTTAAAATTTTAAACTATGCTTTTTTTTTGCATTTTGCTATTTTTTGAATAATTAGCAATTAAGCGCACCTTTAAATAGAAATGATTAATTAAAAATATTCGGCCGTGTTGTAACTGATCTGCAATCTCCAAACTTCTAGATAAATTTTCTTATTCTTAAACGAATTAGATCAGTAGCTAATTTATTTACAATTCGTAATAATACCTATCTTTATATAGGTAATAAACTAATAATTTTAATAAATTCAACAACTAGGACAATCTTTACATGAGATACTGATAAACAGATTATCACTAATTAATGGTAGTTTCCAAATAATTTCTAAACTTGCTTAATTTAATTCTGATAGTATATCCTTCGGCAAATAATGAATAATTGAAATGAACAAAATATGAATGAACCAATTGTTAAACTGCTATCTAAAAACTTTGTAATTTTTGAGTTCAAAAATTGCAATTGCAATTATTAATGGAAAGTTTGATAAAACAAATAGAAATTATGATTATGAACCGGAAAAATCTATTTATATTATAGTAATTACAATTCATATTTATAATCACAATCACAATCACAATTCACATTTGTTTTGCAAAACTTAATAGAATAAATATGAATTATGAACCGGAAGAGTTTATTCATGTTACCTTAATCAAAATACTCTATAATCATAATCATAATTCATATTCATTTTATTACCTTTTAATTAATGAATTGTTGTGATTTTTGTCATTCAACAATAAAAAAATTTTTCGAAATATCGGAATTAGAAAATTGGAATGTATATAATTGCATATATTATATTATCATGTCAAAATTACATCGATTTAAGTTGATTTAAGGTATCATTAAAATTCGAGATTTGCAATAATCAAGATATGTTGCATTGCCATGATAACGATTTTACTTGATTGTATTATGAATAGAATTTAAATTTAGTTGTAAATATATTGATGAATTATTGACAGATATATTTTTGGTGGATTATCAGTGTTTACAATTTTATCAAATATTTTATTCGCCTTGTTACCCGACCATTCTAGTCGATCTGTAACGAAACGTGATAGCTTCTCAAAAACTATGGGTAATTTTTGAAATTATTATAAATTTAGCAAATATAATTAGTAAACTAATTAAATAATTGATTGATTTGTGTCATAAATATAGCATAACTTTTGAATTATACCAGTCATTTCTTAATTACTTCCAATTAGTTGAATTCGTTTAATTTTGATTGATAAAATTTGGGATAATATCATTTTTGAAAGTATTTTTTAAAAATTATCGAAGCTGTCATTCTTCAAATTAAACTATTTCAAATTAAATTTGATGATAGTTGAGAATTTAAAATTATGTAATTCGACAAAATATAGTTTGGTTTAATTTTGTAGTTCATGATTTTAAATTGTCGTTATTAATTTTAGATTTAAAGAAAATAAAAACGATCTGTGATTTTTAGGTAAAACCATGAGAATGTTTACCGATATAAAAATGCATTTATTAGCTACTGGTTTCATGTTTATGGGCTTATCATTATCACTTTATATAACAATCTATCCGTCGTGCTTATCATTTTCCAAATCAGTCATCGGTTTTGGTAATGAAATTATCGCTTATTATGCATTCATTACTGCAGCATCACAAATTTTCGGTTAGTAATGAAAATGTTTATTTACATAACATTTAAGAAACTGAAAAAGGCGGTAGTGATTTTATCAGTGATAAAAGGTGGTAATGAAAGCTTACCAGTGATAATGGGTGATAATGAAAACTAAGTATTAGTAATTTCTTGCTATAGATTAAAACAGAGGCGACATTAAGTTCAATTTAAAGTTTGATTTAATTCCAAAAAAGTAGTAATATTTATTTTTCTGTCTTCTTTCATTAAAGACAATGCTAAGATTAAACTCAGTTTTAAATTATTCTTCGATTTAAAAAAACGAAAAATTGCAAATTATTTTTTTTTATTTGTTTTCCGCTACATTTAAAGGTCACAAAACACGAGGTCAAAGGGCATAAAATCAAAGAACATAAAAATCAAGGATATAAAGTCAAAGGACATAATGTTTTGCTTCTTTAAAAAAAAGAATTGTAATTTTCATTTCGACAATTTTTCCTTCTAATTTTATACTTCAGATAAATATTTGTTTAAAAAAGAATTTAATTCTGTGAAATTAATTTTAAATTAATTATTGAAAAGAATAATTTTAACAAATCTCTGAAATATTACAGGTGGATGTTTAATTAGTTTCTTAAGTAAACGAATCCACAATTTCGGATATATGCCAACAATGCTAATTGCTCTACCATTATATTTGGTAGCAATTTTGGGCATTTGGTTTGCTTTTCCTAAAAATGCGAATTTGGAACCAACAAATGATGTTACCTATCTGTCACCAAGGTTGTTAATTTGATAAATTTTTCAAATTTTCGCAAATTTATCAGATTTTAATTTAAATCATAATAGTTGAATTTTTACTAAAATGAATGTATTCGAAAATTATCGATCGAACAAATAAATGAGTTTTCTATAATCCTGAAATGAATTCTATGTTTAAATATTTAATCTTCTTTCATTTTTAGCTTAACTATTACCTTAGAAAAGATTTTTAATTATTACAAGCTGTAAATTTCTAAAATAATTTTAAAAAGTCTTAAATTTACAAAATATTTTGAGAATTTTTCGAAAAATTTTATAAAAATCACAAAAATTATTTAAGTCTCTCCTTATGGCTTATCATTGGAACGTTGATATGTATCGGTGATAGCTTTTGGAACACATTACGAACAGCTGTACTTACAAAAATGTATGATCGTGAAAGTTCGTCACAAGCTTCTGCAATAAGTAAATTTTTTCAGGTAATTTTAACATTTCTATTTCGAATTTTTTTCTCCTTTTAAAATGAAATATGAGATAATTAGGTTAATTAGGCTAATACCTTAAATATTTTAGAGTAATTAGAGTGAATCGTAAATATCTTAGAGTTAATTAGATGTGATATGGTTAGTTAACGAAATATTTCATTTCAATTCAATTCACAGCTAGAATTTATTAATTTTTCTCCTTTCGAACTATCAGCTTATTAGTATTACGGCTCTTTATCATATCCGTTTATCGTCTTTTATCGTATCACATCTATCGTGTATCCATTTATCATATATTTTATCGTATCACATCTATCATAATCTATTTATCGTATATTTTATCGTAAGTGTATCCCAATGTTAATTAACGTGATTAATTACTGTATGATGTAGTTTTAGTTTTTCTTCATCGTATTTTATTCCTTAATACAATAACAAATGGAAAGGAAAGTTTCATAAATAATATTAAATAAATGATCAAACAACGATAATATACGAAAAATAAAACTATCATTTATTTACCCAACTGAAACATTTTTCCCACACATAATTTTCATGCAAACAATTAATATTTGTTACAATATTACTATTATTATCATTTTCATTACCGTTATCATCGGTATGATTACTACTTGTCATTATCATTATTACTGTCATTATTATTATTAATGGCATTATTAAAACTATTAACATCTAATTATCGTTATTATTATTTATTATTATTATCAGTAGCATTACTAAAGCTATTAGCATTCCTATTATCGTATTTTATTATTGCTATTATTACTATCATTAATCATTATCACAACTGCCGAAATTCTATCCATCATTGTCATCATTATTATTATTATTATTATTACCATTATTACTATCATTAATATTATTGTCACTATCAATATTCTCATCATTATTCGTGATTATTGCAAATAATATGAATTATTTTCAGTCACTGACAACATGTGCATCATTTTTCTACTCATCAATATTGGATTTGCATATTCAAATGATAATTTTAACAATTAGCTTAATTGTTGCATCGATATGTTTTGCGATTGCTTGGAAAATACATTCACGAGAAATTGAAAATGATCAGAAAAAGAATATTTCCATTTCAATTGTATGTTAAAATAATCGTATAATAAAATTCTAGCTTTATAAAATGTTATTGTATGATAAAATTTGTTGAAAATTTCCGGTAAAATTGGTAAAAAAAGAAAAAAGGAAAAGTGCAATAAAATGATGAAAATACATTTGTTGTGCAGAAATGAACTGAAAAGAATTGAATAAAATAACAATGATTATCAACTTAATTAGATACACATAAAATTAGCCTATTAATTCTTTGTTTCTACAATAAAATCAAATTTACAAATCACATTCCTTTTGAAAGATTTCTAATGCATTAATAATAACGCAAATTACCAAAATGAATCTGTATTAATTTTATTATTAATTAATTTCCCGATATAAATGATCAACAGATACGAAGTCTCGTTTCTTTGTGTTAAAAACAGAAATTTGATCATAAAATTGAATTTGAGTTGAAAAAAAAATTAATTTAGATTCAAATAATTAGCTTCGCGTATCGTTTTCTTGAAATTTTCAAAATTAGTTTTCTTCTTCGATGATTGTTTCCTGGCTTATTTTCTTCTCAATCACAAATTTGTCTTTTTTCGTTACATCAAAATGCTTTTATTATTTATTTTTATTAAACAAATTAGAATTATTCTCCTTTTTCTTATTTTGCACATCAAAAATTACTTATTCATTTTCCATTGAAAACTGTTATAAATAAGCAAAATTCTTTTCTTTTTTTCCGAACAATAAAACTGTTTATTAACTTTAACCTATTTTATTGCAAAGGAAATTAAATTAAAATTCTAATTACAAATTAGAAATTTATGTTGAATTCAATTAATCTCGGAATATTAATAATTTTCAATTGAATGGCAACATAAAATAGAAGTTTCGGTGCAAAACATTTTCCATAATTTAATTACTTTCCTGAGGCATGAAAATTGGTTTTCTCTGAAATATTTCACGCCGTAAAACTTGATATTTAATGAACGTTTGGCATGTTTTATTCGATGAAATTTTTTTTTTTGTTCAATAAATTGTCGATAATTATAATATGGTTCCTTTGGTACCATTGGTACTTGATGGTACCAAATGGCATTGGTGCCTAAGGTACTTATTACAGTATTAACCTTAGTTCATCTGGAGAATCTAAGTTACTTTCATTAAAATATTGACTTTAGTAATTTCATCTAAAGATATTTAAGGAACCTATTATAGTAGTAAATTTTAATTATTTCATTTGATGAAAAAATATTCATTTTAATTTTTAATTTTATTTATTTTAATTTCTAATTTCATGATTATTTTTATTCTGATATATAAATAATGATGTATATTCACTAATAGTTATTTAATTTTGAATGATTAAACTATTTCACGATAATTGATTAATTTTTCAAATCAATACTCAGAAAATTAAATTTTTTAAAATATATTTTGCTGTTATTTAGTTTGTTCAACGATTTTTTTGAGATTAATACTTCATTATATTAAATTTCATTAATTCTATTATATTCTGTTGAATGTAATTTCCTGCACGATAATAATGTTGATATTTTGATCTCTAATAAATCAATAAGATTAATAAAATTATTAATTCAAATTTATGTTTGGTCATATTACTTAATTTAAAAAAATATATATTCGTTGCTAAATGTTGTTTGAAACTATCAATTTAGTTGATTATGAAATTTTCCTCTTTCTATTCAAATTATTGAAATGAAATTAATCTAAACAATAAATGGAAATTGAATTAATTTTACTGTTATCAAAGTATTATAAGACAATTATTTGTGAAATTTCAATTGTTTTCCATAATGTGTTAGTTTTAAAATCGACATTTTTTTCAAATTTCATTTTTTTTTTTTAAACTCAAACATTGCTCAAATTTCCTTCGTGACATTTTCATTATAAAATCAGTTCAGTATTATGCAGATTTTCATCAGCCATAAATTAAAGCTGTTCGAAAAATAATCTTTATTTGACGATTTGATGTTAGTCAAAAAAAGTTAAAATTCAAATTCAGTAATTTTATAAATGTATTCTTAATTTCTGCAAATATTTGATAAATTATCAATGGTAGATGATAAGTCGTTAAATAATATCGGTCAGTATAATGAATAAATTTCTGCGAGAAATGAAATTAACTGTAATTATTCAGTAAAATTTCAAAAAATTTCTGAAAAAAATCCAAAATGTGAAATAGTTATTTTATTTTTTCATTGAACTATTTTCTTCCCAATATGAGAAATTTTAAAAATAAATTTCAAATTTCATATATTTTCAAAAATGTTGAGTCAAATTACTGAGTGATGAGAAGTATCAAGTATTAATAATGATTAGTTATAACAAATAAATTTCTACGAGAAATTAAACAATACAATAATTCGATGAAATTTTTCGAATGCGAAACAATTATTTTATTTCTTCATCAAAATATTTTCTTTCCAATGCATAAAAAAATAAAAATAGAACTTTGAAAGTAAATTTTGAATTTCTTAAAATTTCAAAAATTTATTTTAAATTTTTTACAAAGATACTGTCAAATCTAATGCAACGAAAACAATAAATAAATCATGAAGAAGTTCCCGGAAACTATCAAAATTGAAACGTATTCTGAAAATGTCTTCCAAAAATATTTGGAATTATCCGGTTGAAGCATTACTATTTCAAGGGGCATCGCCATCTGTCATCGAAATTATCATTTGCTCATCAATCGTTACAGTACCTCAACCATTACAGTATATATAACGTTACGGTATATGCGGAAGAATATCCAGTTTACATATTTACAACCAATCGATGATAGTTCAAAAATCACAGTGTATTTTTAAACTATTTATCAATTATTTTTATACTACAATCTTCTAACAAGCCATAGAACTAATCTTAAAAATATTATTTTGTAAATTAATTTTTATGCGAATTATAATAAAGTCAATTTACAACCTATTTTTGTAAGAATTTTAATAAGATCAATTTACTAATTACTTTTGTAAGAATTTCAATAAGTTCAGCTTGCTATGTTTATGAAAAACAATTAATCTTCTTTCACTTAACCATTTAGCATCCATCATTTTTGTTAAAATCACTTTGATCAGGTTAATTTCTTCGAGTGGTCACTTCATCAAGTTGATTTGCATTGAAGGGTCACTTCATCAGGGATTAATGACCAAGGAAAAGTGAATGTGACCGTAAAGGATTATTCCGAAGGAGCATTTTTTGTGGTTCAACTCTTAGTAGTTCTTATCTTTAGCAAGTAATTAATAGGTGTAATTAATGGAGTAGCAGGTGTGCACACCAATGATTACTATGTATTCGCAGGTATTTTCACTTTCTCACCTTTACACCTAAATTCTATTAATTATCACCAAAATATACTTCTCAGTTATATGTCTAAGATATATTATTCGGTTGACCTTTGTAAAATATAATTGCAATCTTTCGTTTGCTTTTTTTTTCGTTTCATGCATTTTCAATAATTCATCTCTTTTTTTTTTCTTAATTACTTTAATTAGTTTCTTGGAATTTGTTGTTGTTGTTGTTATGATATATTTCGATTTTTCTTTCACTAATTTAAAAAATTTTTTTCATAAACTCTATTTCTTAATTCCTATCAACTAAAACAAATGAATGATTGAATTTTTTTCTTTAAAAAAAAAAGAAGGAATTCTTAAATCTTATCTTTTTTTTTTATCTTTTAAATATTACATATATTATATCTTAATAAAGAAAGCAAGCGATAGTTCGTTCTCAAAAAATATTTGAAATAGGAGGCAATCGATAATCCGGGAAATATCTGAGACAAGAAGGAAATGGTCTTTTTTTTTCTGGAAGAAAGCAGCCAATGATCCGGAAAAATATTTGTGGCAGAAAGCAACTGATAGTTTGAAAAAATATTTTAGGAAGAAGTTATTTAATCGGTAATTCGGAAAAAATATATTGGTAAGAAAATAATCGAAGATTCAGGAAAATATTTTGGTAAGGAGGTGATTGGTGATTCAGAAAAATATTTTAGTAAGAAAATAAACGGGAATTCGGGAGAAAAAAAAATGTTTTGATAATTTAACTTGAGATCTAGGGAAAATATATTTGAAAGAATGTAACCGAAGAATTGAAAAAATTCTTTTAGGAATTAGAACTTGAGATTCGGTAGAAAAATATTTTTGGGAGAAAATAATCGGGAATTTAGAAGAATATTTTAGGAAGCAATAATTCATGAAAAATATATTGGAAAGAAAGTAGCTGAGTATTCGAAAAAAAAAAAATTTTTTTCAGACGAAAATAACCGAAGATTTTGGGAAAAAAATTTTTGGGAAAGAATATAATCGATAATTCGGGAAAAATAATTATGCAATTTAATTTATTAATCTGATTTAAAATTTCACACTGCCATTTCAAAAATTGCTAAATTCAATATGCGTAAATATATTATAAATTAAATATTTCTAGCATCCGAAATGAAATATGAATGGATGAATAAATGCTTTTGAAAAAGCTGAAATTATTGTTTTATTACAATCGGAATAATCAAAAAGTTTTTAGATTTTACGAGAGCCGATCTAATTTGTTTAAACAAATATGTTTTCCCAAAATAACAAAAGAATCTACTTATTGCAATTTTTATGACCTTGGGAATTTTCAAATTTCTCCCAGATTACTTTCCTTTTTTTCTCTTTCTCTCTTTCTCTCTCTCTATTTCTTTATTATTCCTTCTTTGAGAGATTAATTTTAGTTGGATATTTGAAAACAAAAAAAGTTAGACAATGAAGAATAGAAATTAATCAGTTATTCGTTAGTTGCTATGATTTGCTATTCACTAATATTTATCACTATAAATTGCAATTTATCATCGTAATTTTATGATGAGATAAATTTTCCGGTGTCCGGGATATCCGAGATATCTCAGTATCTTTCATTTTTGAAACAAACTAGAAAAGTGAAAAGCGAAATTGAAGAGAGGAGAAAAAGAAAATAAAAATTTAATTAATCTTTGTAATCATTTTAGGATGAATTTGTCATTAAATTTGAAGTATTTAATTATAAAACTAAATTTGAGATTCGAATTTAAATTTTGAAATTATCAGATTTATTGCTCAAAATTTTATTTCTCCTCTCTCTTCCTATCTATTCCTTCTTTTAGTAATAAATTAAAGTAATAAACTTTTAAAATTTTGAATTTTTAGTAAAAAATTAAAGCTTTAGCAATAAATTAACGTATGATATTGTCTAGTTTTATTTTCTAATCATGATTTAAGAGTTGAATTAACTTAAAAATAATTGCTGAATAATTTTTATCCCATTTATCAATTCTCTTTGATATCTCATTAATTTCATGACAATTATATTATCATTATATCATCACTTTATCGTAAATATTAGAATTAATTTCATTTTATCATCAATATAGAGTAGTGTATATTAGGTTTATCAGTATTAGTTTATCAGTATTACAAATTCATTGAAATGATTATTTGATCCAATAATAATTGTCATTTTACTCAACAGTATGCTTCCTGCCGTAAAAACTTTTTTAGCAACTTTATGAGCCTAATTTTCTCACAACAAAAATAAAGTTTTTTGTTGGAATGATTGTGTCGATCGGCACGTTCAATCAACCTGAAACAAATTACTTTCACCTTGATCAGATCAGTTCTATTCATATCGTCATCATCTTATCTTGTTTCATTCCAGACAAGATGTCACCATTATTATTTGTCATCTCATAATCATCTCATAGGGATTTCTTTTTTTTTTGCAAAACAAATAAGTAAAAAAGAAAAATAAATAAAATCAAAAGTAAGTGGAGAAAATTAGTATTTCAACAAAAAAGAGAAAAAGAAAATTAACTTTTCCTTATTTGTTCTTTAATTTTCAAGAAAATCTATTCATTCAAAAATAAACAATTTTTAACCATATGTTTTTTTTTTTTTTTCTAAAAAAAGTTCCTTTTCTTTGATTTTTTTCAAAAAAAAAAAAAAAAAAAAAAAGGGGAAAAAGATATCGTTAATTTAATGGACGATTTTGTATGTGTATGATGTGTGATTAGTCAAATAAATCAAACTATAAAAGCTAATTACTTGAAGATTTTTTGAGATAATTAAGAAGAACTAAGGAAAAAGCTCTTGAATTTTTACGAATTAAGGAGGGAAAAATTGCGATGAGTTAAATTATTTTAGAGGATTTAAAAATATTCAATAATTAAAATATTTAGCATAATTTGCAATATTCCAGCTTTAATTAAAAAGGAACTTTTCTTGAAATTTGAATCGGATTTAAAAATTATTTAATTATTTATTTCAGCCAAGTGTTTTCAATCATTCTGCTTTTTTCATGGTCTGAATGGCTGTATGCATTACTAACTTCACAAAAAAATTTGATTATAAATTGAAATTTCAAAATAATCAAGAAAATAAATAATTTTTTTTTTGTAAATCTCAATTTTTATTAAATTTTGTGAAATGAAACTAAACTTTATCCAATCAAATTAGTATTTGAGAGGGGAAATTTTGTTCAGTTAAATTTTTAATCCATTCATGAATTAGAAGTTTAGACAGAATAAGAAGTTAAATAAAACCGGTAAATTATGAAATGATTGCGAGAGAGCAGGGAGAAATAAAGAGTAAAAATGATATCTATTTCTTATCATTTTTTATCATTTTATCGTTTTAATACAAATTGAAATTTTGAAATAGCTGGACGAAAAAATTCCTTTCTTGCAAATTTCAATTTTTTTGAATTTTCGTAAAGTTAAATTAATTTTTTAATAAACTTTTTTTTTCTTATTTATAAACTAATACATAAATTTTTTTTTACTTTTGAAAAGATGATAAATTAAAGATTTTAAAGACAACGAAATATTTTGCATAGAAGAAAATTTGCATAAATTCGCTCAGCAATTTTCAGGTAATTAATTAATACTTCTCAAATGATGACAGCGATCGGCAAACATAATCAATCAATAAATCTTAAATAAAGATGACCAATCATAAAGATTTTATTAAACTAGTTTTCATTATCATCATTATCATCGTTATCAACATTTTGATTGGAAGTTCGAATCAATAGATGACATTTATAAATCTATTCAACGTCACTGTTGTGAATTATTTGCTAAGTTTATTTCCTAATTGCTGTTATTTCAATATTTTTCTATTTCATCGTAAATGAAAAATGTAGGATTTTGCTGAATTTAATTTTTAAAAAATTTAAACATTTCAAACTTATCAATTCAATTTAATTTTAATCCTAAAATATGATTGAACTTTTAATTAGTGCATTGATTTGTTCTTCATTCATTCATCGTTTCTATATTTGATCATTGTACAGTTTTATCTTAAAAATAAAAAGAGAAATCAATCAATCGATATATTGCAATCGATCTATTAGCATCATAAATTGTTGTTGAAAAGCATTTATTTTATCGTCTCTATTTGATCGTTGTAAAGTTTTATTTCAGAAAAAAAAAGGAAAAAATCAATCAATCAATATGTCGCAATCGATTTATTAGCAATATAAATTGTTGTTGAAAGGTTAAATTATCATATAATTATGCAAAAGTAATAAAAATGAAAGCGGAAATTTTAATATTCCAAAAAGCTGAATTGTATTTTTTTTTTTTTTTTAATACAAACAAAATCTTTTGCTTCTTTTTTTTTTCTAATTGTTATTCTTTTGTATTATTACTAAATGTATATGTAGTGACATAGCGTATGATAATTCTTTCTTTTCAAACATTCAATTTTTTCCTTTTCTTTTCTTTTCTTCATTTTTGTCAAAAATTTTCGTTCTTTTTAAAACATTTTTCGAAAACAAAAAAAAGTGAAAAAAATGAAAAGAAAAATAACTGATTTATTTGTTAGTTAATAGCGGGAATGGTTGGTGACATTACAATAATTAAACGCCAAAAGATAACAAAAATTTTCCGACAAACCTTTTTTTTGCTTGATTTTTTGATTTTTTTTTTTTTTCAATATTTCACTTTACTATCATCAGAATTGCAATTTTTCACAAATTCTCTTCCTGTTGATTCTAATCAATTCATTTTTATTCAATTTGATGCAATCTTTTCGTAATTAAATTGGAATATTTTGAAATTGAAAAATTGAAATTTTCAAAAAATCTTCAAAATTAATGTTTCCTGGACTCTTAATTACATTCAAAAATATTATTGAAATCATTAATTTTTTTTTTAGAAACGCACAAAAAATATGAATTGTGCGGCAAATTATTGTATTTCATTAATTTCTGTAATTTTTACTAAACATAAATGATTTGAATGAAATTTTTAGCCTATGTTTTCTCAGTAAAAAATTCTTTTTTAATAGATGATACAAGAAAAATTAAATAAATTAAATAAGAGAAAAGAATTTCTTTGTTAAATGAATTTTTACTAGTTTATTATGTTTTTCAAATCTTTTGCAAATTTTCGAACTTACAATTATTTCATATAAGATTATATCATTTTTAAATTTATTAAATTCATTCCGTGCAATTTAACATTCGTAATTGATTGAATCGCTTCTCATGGATGATCGATCATATTTAAATTTCTTAAATATAGCTTAAATCAATTCTCATATCATTTCATGCAATTCATTCGCCCGGAAAAAAAATCTTGAATTTATAGAATTAACGATTAAATTGAAATGATAAATTTGAAATCATAGCGTTGATAATTATTCACAAATGATTAAAAATATTCAGATTGTAATATAGTTATATCATATGATTATTATAAAACTATAATTTAAATATTTAAGTTTTCATTAAAAAATTTTTCTTATTACATCAATCATTCCAAATCATTCCTGACCTCTATGATTTACTGATATTTAATACTTCAGCCGTCATCATCATCATCATCATCGCTATCATGATCATTGTCATTGTTATCACAATCGTGATTATGATTATTATAATCATTACCAACACATCAGTTCCTTTTATCGTGCATTTTTGAAGGAAATTTTCAATTATCATTTCTATATTTTACAATTGATCATGATGATGATCATCATCATCATCATTATCATCATCGCTATCATGATAATCTTAATTGTTGTCGGCAAAACATTTTTGCTCTGCATTTATGAGAAATTTTTCTTCTTACATCAATAATTCCAATCTTTATAATCTATTTTATTCATTATCATCATCACCATTATCATTATCATCATAATCGTCGTTATCATAATCATTGTTAACAAAGCAATCTCTTTTATTTTGAATTTATGAGAAATTTTCCTTCTTCTATCAGTAATTCTAATTCGATTCTCATCTTTATAGTTTATCCATATATTTTATCTCAAATCATCATCATCATTGCTATCATCTTCATCGTTATCATAATCATTGTCATGATCACTATAATCATTGTTAACAAAACAGTTCAATTTTTGTTTTGCATTCATGTTTTTCTCTTCCTTCCTCAAATTCATGATAATGATAATGATGACGATCTTATTTGTCATGTTAAGATAACCTTGAACTGATGCCACCCATCCTTGCTTACGATCAGACATCAAAGACCGAAACCTTGAATTAATGGTACTTTGCCATAAGTCTATTCTTGTCGGATATTTTCTTACTGAATAGTAATTTGAACATATCGCTAAGGTCATTCTCTCCAGCTGCTTATAAGAAGGTCAATCACAACGCATCTGCTGCGAATTCTAAAATTCATTAAATATAATTTATCAACTCTTGAATTATTCTTTTTTTAAATTATTCATATGATTGTAAATTATTTCACATTCGCTTATTTACTCGAAATATGAGAAAAATAATTTTGTTTCAAAAATTTTAATTTTTATTTTATAAATACAGTTTGTGAGGAAAAACTAAAATTAATTTTTAAATTTTTTTATTTTTACTTTTTAATTTACAATATTTTGATATATTTATTTTTATTTTTCTATTTTTTTCAAGCGTGAGGAAAGAAAAAAAAAACAATTTTTAGTTAAAAAATCTCCCATTTTTGATTTTAAATTTTAAATAATGAATTACGGAATTGAACTTTAAAATTTTTTTAATTTTATGATCAAACTCTAATAATAATAAATTTTAATAATTGTTCTAAGATTTCTAATTGTTTTGCAGATAAAAATATTGTCACAATTTTTGATTTTGCTTTCAATAATAATAATAATAATAATAATAATAATAATAGTAAATAATAATAATAATAATAATAATAAATAATAATTATTCTTAATTAATAATATTGCTTACTGAATTTTTCTTTCTTATTTATCAGAACAGCACAAAGCAAGCTAAAAATAATTTGAGTTTGAGAGGCTTTTTTTAATTAGCTATTGCGTAATTAGCATAAAATATTGCAATTATCGCAAATTATATTTCGCTAAAGCAATTTTTTTGTCGCTTTTTTTAACGATCACTAATAAATTTTGCTCATTTCTCGATCATTCTCTGTCCCTTTTTCTAAATTATAGTATTTTGGTATTTATGATTGATTCTTCACCTTGACGACTACCTTGACATAAAATAAATGTTTACATTGCTTTCACAGGTTTATATACATATATATATGTCTTGTGCGCAAATGTCCTTCCAAATGGCCCGTGACCATGGCCAAGTTGTTGTTTATGTAAATAAAAATTTTGTTTACATATTGACATTATTTTTAGGGACAATAATTTGCAATGAAAGAAGATAAACAACAAACTTTTCATTGCATTACTGCATATTTTTGAAACTATCAAAAATCAATTGCTTAATATTTGATCATTCATTTTACAATATAAATGCAAAGCAATTAAATTAATAAATAAAGTTGACTTTTAAAGTAATAAAGTAGTAAATTAATTGTAAACCAGTATTTAAATTGCTAAATTATTATTTTGCACAGTTTAGTATTTAAATTGATAAATTAGTAAAGAAATTTACAAATCATTATATATAAATTAATAATTGAATTGATAAATTACTATATATAATTTAGTATTTAAATTAACAAACCAGTATACTTGGATAGCTAAAAATTTAAATTGACAAATTAAAATGTATCATATATAATTTTAGATGAAATTTCTGATGATTTCAAATATAATTCGACCAGCAAATATTTCATAATTTTTTTTTCAGGTTATGGTGAAACTAACTTAAATTTAATAAAGAATAGAAATTAGATCAAAGTTTTTAGGCTCTCAAAAACATCCTATACTCAAAAATTTTGCTAATTTTTGTTAACAATCGTGAAGGATTGAAAATTTTTCAAAATTTTTATACTTAAATATTTAAAAATAATGTTAACATCACTATCATATAAATATATAAATGGATGTGTATATCATTTCACTAACATTTTTTTTTTTTTTAAATTTTACTGTCTGAAAAAAATTTTTTTTTTTTTTTAAAGCGATAAAAATGAAGCTTTTTCTGTAATGATTTCTGTCACTCTGTTTTTTTTTTCGAGTTTTTTTTTTCGAGAATGATTCATCAAAAATTTATTTGATTTTTAGTTATCTGAAATTTTTGTATTGAAAAGATGCAAAAAGAAAAAATTATGTGTTTTATTTTTCCGTTTTCATATAATAGTCAATTCCTTTTTTTTTTTTTTTTTTTGGATTTTTTAGAATGGCTATATTTTTTGTCGAAATTTTTTTTTTTTTTCTTGATAAATGATAAAATATCTTTTGTCGTTGAATTAATTTCAATTCCAATATAATCATTATTTGTTGCAGTGATATTTATATGAAACTAAATTAAGTTAATCATATCATTTAACCATCATTCCTTATAATGATATTTATGCAGTTGAACTAGTTTTCATATAAAGCATTATTCGTTATAGTGATTTTTATATAATTGAATCAATTAAACTATATTGTATAATCGTTATTCAAAATTATTGTATTTATATAAATGAGTTAAGTTAATCACATTATATAATCATTATTTCTTATAGTGATACTTGTTATAGTGATAAAAAAAATACTTATCATCATTTTTTTTTACTGTTTAATCAAAATGATTTTGTTGATATTAATTAAGATTTATATCAATAAACGTTAAAAAAGAATGAAAATTATTATTTTTTGTTTTACTTTTGAAAATAAAGTAATGTTAAAAGAATTTAAAAAATACATTGAAATAAAAATCTACAAATCAAATAATTAATTATTTCATTCATAGTTGACCTCTGCCCTTTTTTGAACCAATCGATGAACCTTCTTTTTTTTTACAATTTTTTTTTTGTAAGATATCACTTCAACATGCAAGAATAAATGATACTTTGATGAGCATAAATGAAAATTTAATACTTAAAATAATTAATTCATTTACTTTAAATTTGTTATCTGAAATGCTTTTTTTTTTGTCCCCTTCTGGTGGAAATACTTAAGAATTATTATTTTTATTTTCTAAATAATTCAATTTCATTTAATTTCATCTTAATTAATTCCTCATATTTATGATAATTTTATTCCTAAAGTACTCAAAAAGTTATTCCAAAAAAAAGAAAATACTTGTTTGTTTACATTTTCCGATTCAAAACATTTTTTACCAAAAAATTTTGTTTATCTTTTCTGTTTCACAATATTCTTTACTCAGTTGTTTATCCTTTCCGGTTCAAAATATTCTTGAACCTGTTTGCTTATTTTTCCGGTTCAAAACATCGTTTACCTGTTGGCTAACTTTCCGGTTCGAGACATCGTCTACCTGTTGGCTTACTTTCCGGTTCAAGACATCGTCCACCTGTTTGCTTTTTTTCCGGTTCAAAACATCGTTTACTTGTTTGCCCACTTTCCGGTTCAAAAAATACTTTTTTCCGGTTTTATGCCCAAATAGACAGAATTATGTTGAGAACCGTAAAGTAATTCACTCCTCTATATATTGATTATAAAATTGAATTTAGCTTCAGTACCTGAGAATTTAATTGATTTGAAATTAAACGGAAGGAAAGAATGAAGTGAAAAATGCCTTAAGGCTCATGGAACTGCTTCTACTTACCTTCCTAGGCTGAAAGCCTTTAGGCCAAAGAAATTATAATAGCCTAGATCCTGCACTTTTGATATTCTTTATAAATCCATTACTAAATGCAATCATTCATTGCCTTTTTTCCATTTCTATAAATAAATGAATCGATTTTTTATTATTTATGATTCAAATTTTTATTTGCTATGTGAAATAAAATTTTTGCTTTTTCGTCATAAAGTGGAAAAAAAAAAAACTTCAAAATAATAGCAATGATCAGTTAAAATTTTAGATGGAATCAATATACTTCGAAAGAATGGAGAATTGAATTACTCGTTTTTTGTTTTTCATTTCCAATATTTGCTTACTCATTTTCTCATTTTATATTAATCCATGAAATTGATGCAATCTTCACAAAAATTATAGCAGAAGCTCAATGTTATATGGAATTGTAGTTTAGCTGGGAAAAAAAAAAAACAAAAATTTATCATTTAATGTTTTCAACTTTTACCTTTCACCTTTAACCTTTCAACTTATCTTTACTAATCAGTTTTGATTTTTCTTACTCCTATATATCAGTCGTTAGCTATTGTAACAGAAAACATTATCGAATCAACCTCGTTTAATCTGGCAATTTTACAAATCATTAATAGATATGATATTCTGTTAATTTTATTATTCAATTCCTGTTTTCCGGATCTTTTCGTGTTCCGGAAAAATTCCAATACGAAATACTAATTGTATTTACATTTTATAATGATGTGTAATCAAGTATTTCATACTGTATGTTCATTAAAATACTATAATTTAATTTTCTTTTCTCTAAATCTTCTTCACCACAATATATTATTAATTAATCAATAATTATATTTATTAGTTCACATTATTTTTCAAACTTTTAATTTTTTTTAAAATTTCCAACAATAATTTCTTTTAAATTTAATGTTCATCAATTGTTGAAAAAAAAAGGAAGAAAAGAAATGAAAAGTTGTAATAATTTAAATTGTTAAGTTAAATTGCTGCTTTAAATGGTTTTTTAAAAAAAAAAAACGAAGAATGAAAAAATGAAATCAATTACTAAATTATGGCTGTTGAATTATTTGACGAAAAAAAAAGAAAAACTGAAATCAAAGGAAGGCAGAAACAATTTTAATTGTTAAATTATTTAAAAAAAAAAAAGGATGAGAAAAATAAAATCAGAAATTAAATATTACTTCTTTTTGATTTCTTTTCATTTTTTATTATCTTTTCGGTTAATTTTTTTTTTATTTTTCGGTTAATTCTTTGGTTTCCAATGGATTTCATTGCAAACATTAAAATACAGCAATTTGATGGGCAGGGAAGATTAGGTTTGAAAAATTTTAAATCATACTGAGCAATTTCATCAACGTTAATTAAAATGGTCAGCGAAAAAAATGGAAGATTGAAATTTCGTATTTAAAATTGATCCATTCATTAGCGATGCAGTAATTATATATGATTGATCGATTGATTGACTGATCGATTGATTGATTGGTTGATTGATTGATTGACAGGTACGGTTCGGGATATTGCATTCAACTAGGTAAAGGTAAACCAAGCGAAATAACGGGACATTTTAAAAATTTAATATATTCGTGATCTGATTAATAATGACAGATTCATGCCAAAGATACGATTTGAATGAAACGAATCATTATACTTGAAACAGAAACTCAAATAAACAAATAAAATGAGAAAATTAAATACTTAAATATAATTTGAAATGATCTTGAAATAAAATAGCTTTTTTTTTGATTTTAATGAAATCATAATTTTCATTACATTAAAATGAAGATTTCAATAGAACAAATGAAATAAAATAAGTAAATTTGAAATTCTATGTATTTTTTTTAAATAGAAATTATTTATATTTTTCAGTGAGTTTGAAAATTAAATATTTGGATAAAATTTGAAATAATAATTTTGAAATCATAATTTTGAAATAATATCTGCAAACTTTCAAAATTTTGTATTTTTTTTTTAAATCAATTTAAAAAGCAAAGTAAACACAAGTAATGAATTTGAAAATTATATATATTCATTTAAATATAATTTAAAATGATGATTTCGAAATAAAGAAATTTTTTTTGATCGTTTTGAAATGGAAATTTTCATTGTGCTTGAAATAAAAGAATTAAATAAGACAAATAAAATAAAAGCAATAAATCTGTAAATTAAATATTTAAATGTAATTTGAAACGGTGATTTCGAAATGATAATTTTGAAACAATGCTTGTAAACTTTCAGAATACTGTATTTATTTTTTAAAAATTTGATTTGAAAACTAGTTAAATTTAAAAAAAAACGATTAAATTGAAAATGCTTGCTCTTTTCTTTGCCGCCTTTAATTGATTTTCTCAAAAAAAAAAAAAAAAATTTTTAATCAAAAGAAAAAATTTGAAATTTCCTTGGCGGAATAAATGAAAGTGGAAGGAAATGCTTGACTACTCGGTGGTCTTTCCTTGTTTTGGTTGACATTTTATTGTCACCAATCATTCCTTCTCCCTCTCCTCTCCCTCCCTCTCTTCCCTTTTCAATCTTTACATGTGTTACTGATGTTATCAGTTGTGTTGTAACCTTGTAACTCTTTTGTATCACTTCGAATATCATCCCGTGAGAATGGAATTAGAAGAGATTTGTTGAAATGAATTAAACCATTTATCTATTCATTCGATCGATATTTTAGATCTCAGAAGTTGAGAAATTAGCGATCGGATCTTTCGTTCATTCAAATTAAATCAGTTTAAAACTAATTTTTCTCCTTTTTTTTTTTTTTTTTCTAGTTAAACGAGTTTACAATTAAAATTTTTTTCAAATTATATAAGTTTACAATTATTTAAACAGTACAATCCATTTTATTTTAATTTCGGAATTATTTATAGTTATATTATATTTGATACATTAGATCCTGAGAGTTAAATGACTATTTTTTTTCTCTAGCGATATGATCTTTCTTTCATTTCCATTTCGAATTTTTGTTTTTTCATTTATAATTTTTTTTTTTTTTACAAGTTAAATGAGTACAATTATTTAGACTATATAAATATTTTTTTTTGTTTTATTATAATTTCAGAATTATTTATAGTTATATTATATTTATAATCTAAAAAATTTGAAAAAAATTAAAAAAACAATTTATATTCATCGTCTAGGAAACTTTTGACAATAATATAATAGTAAAATAGCAAATTTTTTCTTCAAATTTTTTCAATTTAAAAAATTTTTTTCAAATTATTGAAAAATTTAATTTAATTCAATCATTTTATTTTTCAAATCAATTTTTTTTCGGGCTTTTTTGTATTTTTATTTATAGTTTGGGAAATTTTCAATGATAATTTGATAATAATTATCATTGAAAATTTTGATAATTAGTATCAAATTAATCATTGAAAATTTAGATTTAAATGTTTATTTATTTGATGGTTAGTGTTAGATTTGTGTGATAGCTTTGAAATGTTTATCAGCTTTATCATTAAATTCATCAATCAATCATTTCTTTGACAGATCACAAATTTTAGAAAATGCAATTAAAATTATGAATTTAAATTGATAAAAACTTCTAAATTGACATTATCACCTTCTTTTTATCACTTTTTGCGTTAGCATCGTCATCATTAACAATATCATCCTTTTTTTTTATCAAAAAAAAAGTACTTTTTCTTTGCACTAATTGTTTGTGTTGGATAAATTTTAACAACATTGCTATATTTTTCATTAAATTATTTGAACAAAAAATATTTCACTTTTTTTTAAAAAAATAATTTTGAAATAAATATTAAGCATTATCACGTTTATTTTATTTTTTCACGCAACAAGTTCTCCAATATAATTACATGATCGATTGATTGAAATCATTAATTTCAAGAAAAAAATAATTTTTTGAACAAAATATATCACTTTTTTTATCATCCAAGCATAATTATTTATCCATTCATTTCATTTTTACAACTTTGAACATAAAATGAAATCGAAATCAGAATGAAATATATTTTTAACTGATGATAATAATGATTATGCATAATATTTCATGAATCTAATAATAACAATGATCATGATATCTTATATACCTGATAACAATAATGATTATTTATAATATTTTATATATCTGATAATAATGATGATTATTCACAATGTTTCATATAACTGATCGAAATAATGATTACTCAGAATACTTCATAATTGTCTTATTAATATTTTAAATTAACAAAACAATAATACTCGTTAATTTAATTAACTAATGATAAACAAATAATTGTTATGAAATAATAATATTTATTTACAATATGTCATAATTTCCTAGCTCAAATCTTAAATTATAATCAAGAAATAATGATTATTCACAATATCTCGTGAACTTTGAACTTGAATTTCAAATTAATATCAATATTGATTAATTGATAAACTTCAAATAAATTCATGATAAAATTTATGAACAATTATTTCATCTCTTTTGTCATTTCGTTATTTTCCTTTTTTTTTTAAATTAATGCATTCAGTATCCCAGCATCTAATTCATCTTATCATATCACCAATCTTAATTGATCTTTTGTCTTTCTTCTTCCTCTTAGCCCTTTCCAATTCCAATTTTTATCATTTTAAACTTAAAATCATTCATATTGTTATCGCTTTTCTGCCTTATTTCCTTTTGAATCCATTTTTCCAATTCAATCTCTTCGTTCAATCGTTTTTCCATTTCCTTTTTAATTCAATGAGTAATTTTATAGCGCCCAAAAATGCTCTACCTAAAAGCTTTCATCGAGAATAGCAATTTGAAATATACTAAAATACTCGTAAAAATCTCAATTTGCAATCATTTATCCTATAAATTCACGACTTTTATTTGAATATATTGTTTGAATTTATTTTTAAAATTGAAATTTGTACAAAATCATTCCTATTATCGTTTATTCAACATTATCATCTTTAAGATTTTCTAATGGTGATGATGATTACATATGATAATATTGATTATATTATTGATAATTGTTTAAAAATTTTAAAATTCGGAAATTTCTGAAATTTTGACGCTTAGATTTTTAAAATACTTGAAGTAATTCGAAATTGACACTCAAATTTTGCCATTCGAATTAAGTATCATCAGAATTATTATGATTATTCATTTCTATGTTTGAAAATTCTGATTTAAGATAAAATATAATTTAAACACTTTCATCTCATTTTCTCTCCATCAGTTATATTTAAATTTGAACTTAGTTCAAATACATCAATTTCATGTTATGAAATTCTGTAATCAAATATTATTAACATTTTCCATAATAACTTGCAAAACGTTAAACTTTTTAGAATTAATTAATATATTAACTCAAATTTTAAACTTATTGCAAAAAATTAACCTTTTTTAGATTTTGATATTTTGCCATGAAAAAAATAATTTTATTTTCGTTATTATTAGACTTTCCGGTTTTTGGAAATAAATACCAAACTGAAAATTAAAATTTATTATGAAATATAGGAATAAAAGTCTTTATCATCATTATTATCATCATTATCCCTCATTTAATTTTTTTAAAATAGTAAAATATTAATTTTTTTCTATTTAATTAATATCAATTTAAAATTTTATGATATGACAAGAATCAGCTTTTATCAAATTTATGATATTCTAATTTAAAAGATAATTTCATTTTTATTGTTATTATCCTCTTCCTTTCTTCCTAAATGAGTATCAATTGAAAATTAAATTTTATTGTTAAATATCAAAATTAGAAAGGTATCATTATTTAAGTACCACTTGAAAATTAAAATTTATTGTGAAATATCAAGATAGGAAATCATCATTCTCATCATCATTATCATTATCATTATTCCACTTCTTATTTATCCCTCTATGTCGTCATCGATCCTTGGTGCGTCCCTAGTGGTGACATTTTCTCATGGAACATACAATTGTCAACTTTATCCTTCGATTCTATAAATGTTAATTATTTATGAATGAATTTAGTCTTAGTCACGAAATTTTAGACGTGGCACGTATCTCGTACAAATTCATTCATTTCCTTTATTTAGTAATGATATATAGTATGGTAACCTTAATCGTACTTGTACTAATATTATGGTACCACGCAGTTTTCATTTTCTAATTATTTTTTTACCATCCTATTGATTTTTGTTTTTCTAAAATTGTAAAATATGGAAAAAATATCGAAGATGAATTAAAAATAATAGCAAATCAAATTTAATATTTGGATTTAAAATTTTAATTTATGTATTAATAATATGTTTTATTTGATAATATTATTTTATACATAATGTGATAAAAATTTTCTGGTTTAATTGGAATTGGAAAAAATTGTTTCATTTCAAATCAAAATATTCGGATAAAATTCGAATTTTAGATAAATTATGAAAATTTTAAGATAAATGGCAAAAAATTTTGAAAGCTAATTTTCATGTAACTGTTAAATTTGATCTTATCAGTTAATTAATTCATTTCGAATTTCATGCAAACATTTCCATTATGAGGAATGCGAATTTTCATGCAATTGTTAAATTTGATCTTAGCAATTAATTAATTAATTTCGAGCTTATTTTTAGTTTTTTCAAATTTCGTTGAAATATCTTCATTATGAGAGAGAGAGAGGGAGAGAGAGAGAGAGATAAATGCAGATTTTAAATTTTCAGAAAAAAAACGCCCCGTATTCACCTTTATTATTAATTGAAATTAGAATTAGAATAGAAATTATATTTGAAAAGATTGATTACTTTTGCTTTCGCCTTTTTATAATCCAACTTATCAGGGCATATATGTCATAAAATATTGAGCCTTGTTGAGTGCTAACAGCTACTCAAATATGACTCAAAATCGATTCTTTCTAACTAATTAACTATTTAACAATACTAAAGTATAGGAATTATCGATCGAATTTTATTTTAATTTTAAATATGTTTAAATGAATATCGGTTTTTTTTTTTACAATGCTAACAAAATATTAAAATTTGGTTCAATATCAGTCTAATTTATTATTTGATAACAAATATTACTAAAATATGCTCAATATCAATTTCTTCAAATTATTCAACTAATTAATTATTTGACAATGCTGAAATACAAACATTGCTGATTAAATTTCATTTTAATTTTAAAATATATTTAAATGAATATTAAACTTTGCTGAGATGCTAACAACTGTTAAAATGTTATTCAACGATTGATTCGCTCAAAATTTCTAACTAATCATTTGATAATGTTGAAATATAGACATTATCGATCGGAATTTTTGCTGTCATTTTGAATATATTTTGAATGAAAATTGTAATTGGATGAATGATTGATTTGGCTAAATTATCATTTATCTTCTTTCCTATTTGTTGGTTTATTTATTTTTTCAATCTTATCATCCAAAGAAAAATGTTGTGATATTATTAGCAACCTGAAATCGAATATTTGAAATGGTTATCAAGTATACAACAAGAAGAATAGGTAAGACAATATATCTCTCGTGATATTATTATCTTTTATCAAATCTTCCAAAATATACAAAATTATGATCGAAAAAACTGGAAATTTATTAATTATCATAGCATTATTAAGGTTTATATAATCACAAAAATTTTAATTTTTCAATAATTATGAGGAAATTTTTAAAATTTGCTCAAAAATAGGACTTTATTTAATCAATATGACAAAAGTTTGTTGAATATATCAATTATAACGTTATCATTATACATATATATATATATCAGTTTAATTTATGATAAATATGAGACATTTCAAATTTTTAAATTAAAAAAAATTTTTCCAGTAATAAATATGAGGAATTTTGAAAAGTATATTAATTATAATATATCCATTTATTATAATAAATATCAATATATTATATTATATATCGGATTTAATTATTAAATTTTGAATTGTGTCCAAAAAAAAGAATTCCATTTTCATCAGTATAATTATTCGATAGTAGAAAAGTATCATTTCTTCCATAAATTTAAACTGACAATTGATATGATATCATTTAGATATCAATTTAATCCTAGTGATAAGTGAAGAACTTCACATTATGGGACGTATATTTAATGGTATAAATGTCGGAAATTGATTTTTTCTTTCTTTTTTTTTTTCGGAGGAAGAATGTCATTACAAATAATGTCTGGAATATGTTGAAATAAATAATTTGTCTCATTGTTTCCGGTATTTTGGTCAGAAAATTGACTTCCGGAATTGCTTTTAAAATGTACATTTCATTCCGGATTTCTTCCGCTTTGTAAATTAGCATATTTAAAATTCTAATCCTTTTCCTTTCTCTCTTGTAATTACGATGAAATTTTTGATAATTAATTATTATATGAATTGAAACTATCAATCATTGTCATTATCATAAGCATTAATCATTATCAAAAGTATAAATTTTCAAAATACATTAAATTTTCTGAGAAAATTAATTTTACCTGAATTTAATAAATCATTTTATGCCTAAATGCGCTTGAAGTATTTTAGTGGAAGCAATATTCGTACAAATATTATAGAAAATGAAAAATATTTGCTGAATTATTCAAATGCAAATGAGCATGATAAAGTTTCATTTAAATATTATTCATTTGCAATTCCTCAATATCGTTGTATTCATTTTAATATTTTCAATTCCCTATAAACGGAATTACTTCTAGTCATAATTAATAATGAATTATTGAAATTTCAAAAAAAAAAAATTAAATCAAAAAAAAGTTTTTTTTTTTCAGAATTAAATATGTTTACATGGAATTTTTCCCCCAAATAAATTCTTTTTTTTATTGATTTAAAAAATAAAATAAAAAAGAGGACGAAATAATACAGTAGTAGTAGTAGCTAATTTAGATTATTATTCAAACAGAAAATCTTTTTTTTTTCTTTTTTGATTACTTCAAATTTTTTTAAAGGAAAAAAAAAAACGTCTATTTAATGATGAAAAAAGGAAGGGAAAAAATAGAAAGAAGGATGGCTTTTTTTTTTTTTTAAATCGAATATTATTAGTTTTGAAGGATAGTAGTAGGAAAATGAAATGAAAAGATATTGAAATAGGCATTTGGATAATTTTCATCGCTTTTTTTCTGCTTTAATTCATCCAATTCCAATTTATCCATTTCAATTTCAATTTCATTTCTAAACTTTTTTTATTCTTTTTTTTCTCATTCATTCATTCGTCTTCTTTGCAGTATTTTAATAAATTATTCCCGTTTTTTTTTTTCTTTTCCTGAAGTATAAACCAATAATTAAGATGGAAGGAAAAAAATTTTTTTTTTTTTTTGGAAATAAAAATGAAGCAAAATTTATTTCACAAGTTGAATTATAAATAATTCCCAGTGGGATTTTATTCTTATTGCTTTTTCTTTTTTAGCTATGATCAATTTAGAAGATTAAAAAAAGGTGAAAATTTTATTTTTTCCATTTTTTTTTAGTTTTTAAAGAGAGAGAGAAGAAAAAGTGAAAGACGAAGAATATATTTTGTATTTTGTATTATATAATGATAGTTAGTAATTTCATTTAATTAATTAAAATTTTATCTTTATTAGATTTTATTAGATGTATTCTATTATAATAATTATTATTATTGTTTATTATTATTATTACTATTACTGTTATTTTTATTACTATTATTATTGTTGTTTATTATTATTGTCGATTATTTCTGATCTTATTACTATTATTGTCATCATTTTCGTCATTAGTATGTTCCAAAACTTTACTATTCTTCATAATTTTTTATTCGATATAATGCGATTCAGTTCTTGATAAATTTTGATAATAATTGTAAGTTTTCTTTTCTTGTTATCATTATTATCATTAACAATTATATCAGAATGTTTTAATATTTCCGGCAATTAGTCATTCAGTTCATTACGATTAATAAATTTTAGTGAGACCTTCTTCTTTTTCCTCTTATCATTATTATCATTAACAATTTTATCAAAATGTTTTGATATCTCCAGTAATCTTTTATTCAACTGATAAATTCCAATGATAACTGTTGATAGTACTGTAACTGCTTCCACCTCTTCCTACCCCTCACATCCTTATATTACCATAATTACAGGAAGATCTACTGCTCATTCGTCTAGGATAATTGAAGGTATTTCTTGTCTCCTTGTCAACTGCCATCTCTTCTTCAATGTCATATGATATCATATTTCAAATATTTTTAAGAATAATTAGTTTTAATTAATGTTTCTATTACATAGAAATGGATAATTTGATGTATTTATTTATAGTTTACAAACTAGAATCCATACATTTTTACTAATATACTAAAAGTTTGATAATAACGACAAATTTTTCGAGAAAATCGATAATTTGTATGTTTCAACATTGCGTACGTGCATTTGACCACTATACATGCATTTGGCCGTCAACAAAATTTCTTGCTTTCGTTGTTTGTTAAATTACGTCTGATTTATCCGTATTCATTCGCATTTTGAAATTTTTACTTTTTGAATTGCAGGGCTTAACTAATATTCCAATGTCAATAGCGGTGCATGGCGAATTTGCTTAGTACATTGTTTATCATTCTGATTGTACTACAAGAAACGCTTACATTTAGTTTAAGTAAGTTTATTTTATGTAAATTAATATAAAATTAGTTGATGATAAAAAAGTTTTTGAAACGAAAAGTTTAAATTTACAGCTTTTAATTGATAAATTAAGAGGATTGAAAGATGATCAGATGAAATGATTCGGAATTTTTATCAAAATTTTTAAAAAATACAATCCTTAACGTAACCTAAATTCGAAGAATGAACATATAAAAGGATGATAAAACTTGCTTTATTAATAATCAATTTATCAATGATAATAATACAATTAATCTACTAGTAATATAACTAATCAATTTTGTAATTCAAATCATTTAATTCATTTCATGCAACAATTTTACTATTTGTTTTGATATTTGGCGACATTTTCAAGGAAGGGAATGAAAGCCAGAAATATCAATCCTGTTATCTATGCATGAATAAATTTGTTGAAAACAATTAAACTAGTCGTTAATGAGCTGTAGTTTATCCTTCATTTGCATTTCACAAATACTAACAAAATTTCCTCTTAATTTGTTGACATTTTATACAGTTAGAATATGTTAATAATTTCATTCAAATCTCTAATATCAACAAAATTAGTATTTTGAAAAAAGTAAGTTGATGATAATGATGATATTTTGATATGATAAGGATTATCTGCATAAGAAGAATCGTTTTTTTTCCTTTTTGAAAATTTCAAAAATTTAATTAATCGAAAAGTTTTAAAAATTAAAAGAAAAAATGACAATTTGAATTGATCAGAAAAAAAAAACATATATTGAAAATGATTTTAGTATTTTACTTCTTCTCTAATTGCTTACAATTGTTTACAATTTTCTTCATTAAATAAGAGTGAACGATCAATTATATAAGTGAAAAGTAATAATTTATTAATGATTAAACGATTAAATAAAAAAGAAATTGCTATAAATTGTTTGCAAAATAAATAAAAAATAAAAAAAAAAGTTCGAAAAAAAGCATTTCTAAGAAGTAAACAAAAAGTTCGAATGAAAATTAAGCTTTCCTTTATGAATTAGCTGCAATATCAAAAGAAACAATTCTAATTGTATCTCTTTGTCAACAAAAAATTGCTTATTTTTGTATTGAAAAAAAAAAAGAAAACAATTTGAAAAGAAATGTTTAAAAAGAAAAAAAAAAGCGGTAAGCCTTTTGGTAGTTTTATCCAACTTTATTATTTCTGTTAATGGTGTAGAATATAGAATTTTATGAGCTTTACGGGCCGCTATTCTCAATATTGATATCAAATACTAATTCATTAACATAGTAGTTGTTGATAAAAAAAAAAAAGTAAAAAAAGTATTAGTATTCCAAGAGGGACTAATTGTTTTCTTAATTGGGATTTTTTGAAAATTTTTTCAAGAAATTACTTTTCTTAAAAAAAGTTAAAATTAGTCAATAAATTATTTGAAAGAATTGAAATTACTGAGATTTATTCAAAGAGATTGAAATCACTTCGAATTACTTTATAAAAGACTGAAATTAGCCGAAAAAATTGCTTAAAATAGTTTGTGATGATTTTTTACGGGTGTTAGTTATTTTCCGAATTTCAGTTTTTTTTTTTTTTTTTTTAGAATTGGAAGTTCATTATTAGATGAACTGATAGATCATTTAAATTATTACAGAATTTGGATCAAAAATTGAAAGTTCAAAAGATTTAAATTTAATTTTGTTAAATTTTTGATAAATATGACAAATATAAATGCTTAATCATTTAATAAATCATATTTATGGATTATTCTGTCAAAATTTAAGAAATCAAAACAGATTATATAGACAAAATCAAATCTTTTATGATTAATTTGTTTCGTTTACACATTAATTAATTTAACAATGGAATTTAATCGATATCAAATTTTCGGAACTAATACTAAATTTAATCATCCTTTTCGAAAAGAAATTTTGAAAAGTTTGAATAATAATTCTTTTTTTCCTCATTTTTTCATCAATTCAAAAATTTGTTTATCATGAAATTTTCGTTATTAAATTTATAAATTCAATTTTTCATTTACTTTCATGAAATATAATATAATTGAAAATAGCTTGCTAGCTTTCTAAATTTTGCTATATTTCTAAATATACTGCATGCTTTAAATAGATAAAAGGTTAAAGTTCATTCCTCACTTTTTTTCTATTAAAATTATAATTCCATTAAAGTAATAATTAGTGTCAGCATATGATGGCTGATTGCATCATTTCTATTATTTATTTTAAGATAACTAATGATTATTTTTCAAAAAAGATACTTGAAATTTGGTGAAATTTCAAGTTTTAATCCAAAAAAACTGAAATCGATTTGATAACAAACGATTTAATTTTTAAGAAAATGCTCAAGAAATTCTGTGAAATTTGAAACTTTAATTTAAGAAATGAAAGTGGTCCAGTTAATTTTATCAATTATAATTTAGCTGCTTGATTTCAACGATTACAATTTGAGGTATTAAATGTTTTCGTATTTTAACCTAACTTTTGAAAAGTTCTTGCTGGAAAAAAAAGTTTATTATACAAAGAAATTGAAGATAATGCAATGAGCATTAAAGTTTTCTGTTGGAAATATTTGAAATTCTAATTTTATGCATGAAATATAACTTTTTGAAATTACACAAATCAAGACTTTTAAAATTGAAATTTTTTAAGAAAAATGAATTATTGCTCTCTGGTAACCTAATGAAATCAATAGCTGTCAATTAAGTTGAAGTACCATTTCTTCGATCATAGTAATAATAGGCGCATTTTATGCTAATAGAACTTGAAATTAATTAACTCCATCTAAGTTGGACAAAGATCAAAGTGGTACTTGAGATAGATGACTAAAAATAGAAAATGACCGCTCATGTCAATTACCTTGGTCATTTCGTCGTATTGTACCATATGTTCTCACAAACATGCAAATTATATTTCGAAGACATAAAAATCGGAGCAATGACCTTCGACCCTATTAAAATGATATCAATAACCTTTCATTTTTAGATAAAAAATTCAAATAAAAATATTTTGCAAATATTTTTTTAAAAAATTCGAAATTTGATATAAGTATAAGTTAACAGAAATTGAATTTAAAATCTGGTAAAATTTGAACTTGGAATTAAATAAGGGAATTTTTATACTCAATAAAATAATTCAAAGTTATAATATTAAATTGTTTCTTATCAGTGCAAAAAATTTTTACCATAAAATTATTTCAATGAAAAACGAAAAAAATTTATTCCATATCAAAGATTTTCTAAAAAGAACGCCATGTTGAAACATGGCAATATTGATCGATTAGTTTTAAATGCTTTTAATATTTGCAATCCAAAATGCATTATAATCCATTAAAAAAAAAATCTATGCATTATAATCTTTATTTAGTTCAACTTTTGTCAGATTTTAAGTTCAATTTTTTACTAATTTATATCAAAAATTTCAAAATTTTTCTGGAAAATACTGAAAATTTCAGTTATCAGCAAAAAAAGGGAACTATTAAAATATGTTCGATTTATTGATTGATTAGGATAAGGTCAATATTACTATTATTACGGTAAAGGTCAGTTGTTATCGTACAGGCTTCTTTTAATTGATAAAATTCAAAGAGTACCGCTTCAAGTAGCTGCAAGAATTTCTCTTAATCATTGAATCTTTGAGGTTAGAAATGAAAAAAAAAAAAAGTAATAAATCAGCTTAGGCGATAATTTCACGAATAGATTGATGCCATTTTATCGTTTTATTTATCTCTCGTCGTTCACACTTTTCGTCTAATTGTAAATCATTCTCGAGAATAAATTCCACAGCATTATCATCAACGTGTATTTCTATTTGACCCATTAAAAAATCAATAAATCATTAATTCCGGTAATAAAATAGATTAACAGAAATTTTGAATGAAAAGAAATAATGGAGAATAGGCAAAAAAATAAGGAATATAATTGAAAATGTTTGCAATTAATTTTTTTTCTTTCTAAAAATTCAATCAATTCCATGTTCTCTTCAAAAAAATGAAAAATTGAAAAATAAATGAAAAAAGACAAGATATTCTAAAAGGATAAAATTTTTCAAATTTAATTCATTTAGTCAATTCCATAACTGCTTTTACCAAAAAAAAAAAAGTTGGTATGGATAAAAGTTTTTTTTTTTTGGTTTAATTAATTCAAACAATTTCATAAATTCTTTCATTCATAAAAAGAGATTTTTGTGTTGAACAAAAATTTTTTTCAACTTAATTAATTTAATTATTCCATAAATTTTTATCCTGTAAATTGCTCTTTCAAGGCAAAAAACAGCAAAAAATAAAATTGAAAATAATTCGACAAATTTTTGCTAATTTGTCATATTTCATTATTTATTATTATTATTTAAATTTAATGCCCCAGAAATTTACTGATTTCAATTTGAATGACGATATTTTCAGTGAATGATTTGAAAAGATGTAATTTATTATTTTTTTCTTCAAGAAAATTTCTATTAAAATATATTTCATTAATTTCTTTTTTTTATTAACCTATATTTTTTCTAATTTTTGCATAAAATTTTTCTCTTAAAATAGAAATTTCAAAAGCAAATAATAATCAATAGAAAAAAAAACAATGTAATTGGTAGTTTACCGTAGTAGCAATAATTTGATGAGAAAGAAGATAATACTTATTTTATGATATTTTTAAAAAATTGAAGTTTTTTCTGGACTGAATTATGAAGCATTAAATTTTATGTGAAAAATCGGCCCGCATATTGATTAAAATTTGAATTTTTGGGGAAAAACGAATCATTTGGAATTGCTTTTGATGTTTGGAAGAAATCATCATATTAACTATCATATTATTCCATTTTTAATTACTCATTACTTAACTCATCATTAGCAGAAACTTAGTGCAAATGTTAATAGATTTAATATTAATATTCGAAAAGCAATGAAAAATATCCAATTTTTAGTATTCATTGAAAAAATTTCTAATTTTTCAATATAAACTATCATTTCAAAGTTCAATATTATCGAAAAGCTTTAAAAGTTAGATTTCGTTGAAAAAATAAGATTGCGAAGACGTTGAAATTTTTTTCCGTCTTCAAATATTTAAACTTTTTTTAATCAAGTGAAACGAAATCACTTTTTTCATTTCTCTTAATTTTTTTCTTTTTTTTTTTGTGCAAAATATAAATTATTAATATTAATGCTTTTGCAATCAAAATTTGATGATTTCTTTAGAAAATAAAATATTTGTTCGTAATGTTTTAGACGATTTTAAGATAATTAAAATTTTTGTCATTTATAAAAATTTTCCATTTTATTACAAAAAAGAATTTGATTTTCGTTAATAATAGCAATAATAATGACAATAATGATATTAATAATAATAATAACAATAATGATAGTAATAATAATAATAGCAAAAATAGTAATAGTAATACTAATAGTATTATTAATAGTAAAGACATAATATCTATAAAGGCAATAATAATGATGATAATAACAGTAGGAACATAATAATAGATAATAATAATAGCAAAATGTTAATAATTAGCAATAATAGCGAAAATAGCGATGATGCTGATAATGATGATAATAATGATATAATTTGATATGAAATCAATTTTTGTCATCGTTTTTATTGTCATTATTGTCGTGAAATAAAAATGCATAAATAATAATATGAAATGAAATGATGATGAATGATAATAATTATTATTCCCATTAAAAATTTTATGATTTTTTTTCTGTCTCTTGGCATCATCTGTTGTTGCTGAAGTAATAAATCTAATTAAAAATAGCTACCAGATATCCTCGAAAATCAATAATATTTATAATGAATGATATTTTTTCAGCATTTAATTTATTTGTCATTCCATTTATCATATTTTTTCCCTTTTATTAGAATAAAATTTGAAAAAATTTTCGAAGCATATCGAATTTCCTTCCACTTGAATTGCTGATATCCCATAAATAATATTACAATATTCCTCAAAAAAAAAAAAAAAATAAAATAAAATAAAAATAAAAAATAAAAAAAAAAAATAAAATTACGAAAATGCGAGCGAGTTCTCGTATCGAATTTCTATTCATTCTATTGGCGTTTTTAATTTTTCGTTTCTTGTTTGAAAAAATTCAATAACTATTAATTAGCAACAAAAATAAGTAAACTTTATTGTGGACTTATAAAATTATTTTCAAAATGTTTAAAATTATTTCAAACTGGTCATTAAAAAAATAACTTTACCAAATAAATTTAATATCAGTAAAAGCTATGAGTTTTTTTATCCTTAATATAACTTTATTAATGAAAATGAGAGAAATATCGAAAAACTGTATATCAGCGTATTTTAATGCTAAAGATTATAAATTAGTGTTTCATAAATTAAAGTCAGCCTGCCGTAATACAAGCCTTGTTTACAGTAATCTTTACCGTAACTTGCGAAAAATTATTTGCACGAACATCCGGATTCCTTCCAGATATTTAATGTATATCATTTGAAAATGATAATTGATTTCTGAATGCCTTGCAATACATAAATGCTTTTCTATTGTTCCATTTGTTTGCTCATGAATAATAGAAATGGATCATTGAAAGAGGTCAAAGGTTAAACTATTAGCAGTTCTTGCCTTTTTTTTCCCTGGACTAAAAGAGAGCTAATTTAAAGGTATCACAATAGAAAATAAAAGTAATAGGGGTGCAATAGCGAAAGTAGGTTATGATTAAAAAGGAAATGAGATGACCTTTTCTGACCTTAACATATAATTTAGATTAGTTGAAACTATCAATTAAATTGATCTGATATTTCTCAAAATTAAACGGATAGAATAGTATAGAGAAGAGAAATTTGCTCATTTTTTATAATTAAAGTATTTTTTGTTTATTTCTACATAAAAGGGATCTTTTTTCTTTTTTTTTTTAGTAATTAAAAAATTAGTTAACTATTTTCATTTATTTATTTTATTTGTTTTAAATTATATTCGATATTTTTAGAAGAATGTGCAAATCAATTGGGTATGGAATCAGGCCTTATCAAAGACAATCAATTATCAGCAAGTTCAAGTCATGATAAGGACAGTACTGGACCGCAGAATTCTAGGTTATTTGATAAATTATTTTATATCACTTCCTTTTTCTCAGTGAAAATTGCAAACTATTTGAATTTATTCTAAATGAATCCAAATTTTGCTAACATAATTTTTTAATAAAATTAAGTTAAATTTAAATGAAAAAGTTGAAGCGAATAATGGAATAATTATCTTTGGGTAAATTTTTTGGATAAATTATCTGAATATTTCAAATTTAAGTCAAAAAGTTTGCAATGAAATGAATCTATTTCATTCAGTCCCAAATTGAGCTAAAATAAATGACACAAAAATCATTTCAATTCCAATTATTTTCAAATAAGCTTTACAAAATGATAAATTTTATCAATGGTAATTCAAATAGACAAGATAATTTTGATAAATTATCCGAATATTTTACATTTAAACCGCATCTGAATTAATTGAATCAGTTGATTTGAAAGAAAATGAATTTATCTTGTTTAGTCTACATAAATCTAAAAGAAATGCGAAAAAATTGAGTTCAAATTTTAATTATTTTCAAATATGCTCTATAAAATGACAAATTTTGCCATTACATTTAATTCGGATCTGAACCAATCGACGTCAATTAATTTGGAATAAAATCAATTTGTCCAATATAAATCAGTTTTATCTTATTTGTTTTTGATTAAGATCAAATTTTAGTCAATTTTAAATTAAATTTACATATTGCTAAAATTTTATGATTGATAATTCAATCTTATATTCGAAATTAGCTGCCTACAAATCACTTATTGTTTACTTGCTACAAGTTGACAAATTCAATTTGTCATATAGATTTGCATAAATTGAAAGCTCTAATATTATTAGCAATTCTATCCATTTCCAATTTAATTTGTCCAAACGTATGGAATTATGGGAATGAGTAATTAATTAGATTCAATTAAGCCATTTCGTCTCTTTCCAATTCAATAAAGACATTTATTTGTTCTGATTTCTTCGAATATTCCATGAATTAATTAAATAAGTGAAGACTAAAATATGGCCAAGAATATGCATCGATGCAGCTAATTGATTTGATAAAATTTAGAATAGTAAAATAAAAATATTATTAAAAATCTAAAATTAATTAAATCCACGTTATAGCTCTTTTTTGAAATAAAATTTGAATTTTTTCAATTTTCTTTCATTCATTTTTTTTTCTTTTTTTACTAAAAAACATCACGCAAATTATATTATTTTAAAAATTTCATTCAATTAAACTTACAATTTTTTCTTTTTTCCATTTTTTTTCTCCCCTTTTTAATCTAATTTATTGTAGAGGGAAAAAAAGATAAGAAAGAAAGGAATAGAAAAAAAGAGAAAAAAAAGTGGAAAATTAATATATACGAAAAATGAATCGATAAAATTATTTTTCGAATGAAAAGGAATAATTGATTTCTAAAAATTTCTTATATTTATTTAAATTTAATTTTGTGTCTCAAAAATTTTTCATTCAAATAAATTGGATTAATTTTGTTCCGGGTAGATGGAAAATTTTCAATAATTTTACCGTATATTATTTCATTATTATTAGATATAATAATTCATAATTTATTGAAAAAAATGAGGGAAAAAAATTTAATTTAACTGACGCCAGACTTATTTTAATTATTAGATTTTGGAAGATAAAGATAAAAAACGATTATTATTACGATAAATGCATTTATTATGATAATAGTTATCAATTTTTATCAAAATACTATCGATTTTTGTCTTGATTTTTTAATAATTGTATAATCCCATATTAATCATTTTGTATTATTTCCCATTTTTTCTTATTTATTCTTAAATATATTCATAAAAATCATGTCACAATTAAATTACATTAAACAAAATTTGCATAATGCTATCATAATTTAGTCATTTTATATGATAAAATACATATGATATACTTCATAATTTTATCTTATCACTTATTTATTGGAATTGATAATTTCATAGTAGCATTAGTGATAGCAGGTGGTTTAGTGATGACCTTTGAACCAATCTGAAAGAATTTATCGCTTTTCCTTTATCGTTACTAGATGGCTAAAATAAAAATAAGTAATAATTAGTGATAAAATGTGATTATTAATTAAAAACTTTTTCGATATTTAAATAAATATTTCTAAGTAAATTGAACGAAATGAATTCGATGAAAATTTTTTTATTTTAAAAATTTTATAATTTAATCATTCTTTCTTCTCTGTTTAGCAAAAGATTGAAAAGTATTGGCAAAGTTTAAGATCCACGATTTTATTCAAGCCAAATGATAAGATTTTATCCAAACCAAATGATAAGGGCCAACTGATAAGATTTTATGCAAGCCAAATGATACCATCATATATTAATCGATTAAGGCTACATAATCCGGAAGACTGTCATAAATAAACCTAATGAAACGAAATATTTTGATAATCAAAATATCATGAACTTTCGTAAGGAATGAAAAGCAGTGTACAATTTGCTGTTATGATATGTTATAGGATTATATTAATGCAGCGTGACCTTGTTCAAAAGGTCACGCTGCATTAATATAATCCTATAACGTGACCCTTCAATTATTACGCAATCCTGTATTTTTTGAATAACATGATAATGTGAGAAATATGATTAACAAAATGTTTTAGAAAAATGAATAATATCGATTTTTCTTTTTTTTTTCTTTGAAGAATACGTACGGAACGTGGAAGCGGTGCGTGGTGTCCACGTCAACAAATAAGTTCTGAAATAGTAGAATGGTTACAAATTGATTTTGATACTGATATGGTGATAACAGTGATTGAAACGCAAGGACGTTTTGATGGTGGACGTGGACTAGAATATGCTCCAGCGTATATGTTAGAATATTGGCGTGAAAGTCTCGGCACGTGGGCACGATATAAAGATGGAAAACAAAATGAGGTATTTTAAAAAAGTTTTCGTTTACTTCTTTTCTTCGATCAAAATTACGAATTTTTGAAATTTTAATTTAAAAATACAATTGAATTCAATTTTATTATTCAAAATAATGCTTTAATGATCAAATGTTTTAAAATTGATCAAATGTTTAAAAAAAAAAATTAAATTTCCTAAAATTTTTCTGCACTTATTATAAATATGAATAAGAAATATTTATATAATGGTGTCACCCAATATTGGATGACTTTTCATCTCCATTGATTATTGTTCACGAAATTAATGCAAATAATTGATTATTTAATTACTTGCACAGCAATTAATTAATTAATCACGAAAGCCGAAGAAATTTGAGAATAATTATGCAAATGTCTGTTAAATTATTCACAAACAAATTTTATGTAAACATATCAAAAATATTATGCCAAATTGTTTACTTTAGCTATTGGCAATTCAATAAACTCTATCATTATATAGCGATATATTAATTTTGAGCAAATAGAAATGATTGATCCAAAAAAAATAATTTTAATTTTATATTTTCAAATTATAAGATTTTTTCAAGAATTCCCTCCTTTTTTTTTTTTTTTCGAAAATTTACAACAAAATATAAAGTTTGAAAATAATTTTTCTTTAATTTCATTCAATGAATTTCTAATCTTATAATTATTCAACATGAAATTACTAAACAAAAAATATAAAAATAAATTAGGTATGAAAGAAATTTACTCAAATTTTCAACAAGACATTGTTTGATGTTTTCTATGATGCGACGGAAATTTTTGAGTGTTTTTTTCGCGACTTTTTAAATTTTTTCATTCATATCATTTTTTTACTTGATAATCTAGTGCTAGAGAAATTATTAGTTCGTTCTGGTTTCACGAGATTGGTTAGAAGTTCATAATTAAATCTATAATTAAAAGACAAATATTTGTCATGTGTTGAATAAAATAACAACAGATAATGTGATGAAGTAAAGACAAATTTATATTTTACTGAACTGAAATCGCTGATGCAATCAAATTACTTACGATAACTTGCGATCACTTGATTCCTTATGTAAACGTGTAATCATAAAGATAAGAATTAATTTAAATAAAGATAAGAATTTAAAAGAAAACGAATTTTATAGGTAATAATTGGAAATAGTGATACACAATCGGCAGTATTTCGAGCATTGGATGGTGGTATTGTAGCACGGAATCTACGTATCATACCGGTTTCAGAAGTTACACGTACCGTTTGTATGCGTGTTGAACTTTATGGATGTGTTTACAAAGGTTACCGTAATCTTGTTCTTTTTTTACAAAACATAGTAAGTATTATAAGTTTGAAGTTAAAAAAGTCCAGGAAATAGAAGCATTCCCAGTTATTATAAATTTTAAAAATTCAAGCACTACAAGAAGTTACTCCTGCAAATCTGAAATAGTATTTTAATTTTATCGTACTGTGATACAGTATCTTCGATTTACCGTGTGAGCGAACAATATTTTCGATTTACTGTATTAGAGAAACAGTATCTTTGATTTTTTGTGCAAGAAAAACAGTATTTTCAATTCACCATATAGGAAATAGCATCTTCGGCTTGTTACAAAGAAAACAGTATGTTCGATTTACTGTACAAATGAAACAGTATCTTCGATTTACCCTATAAATATTCTTTGACCTCGTCAAAATCGATTTAGTTATTTAAATTCAATTTATTAAATAAACTAGGCTTCATATTCTAGATTAACTAATATCGGACGATGTAATTTTCGTATTATTGTTCTTTGATTTCTTCAATATTGATTAAGTCATTTAAATTAATTAATTTTAATCTGTCAAACAGTTTATCAGATTATTTAAATTAATTAACATATCAAACAGGTTAGGTTCAATATTTCAGATCAAGTTCTATCCTATACGATACCGGAAGGTGATATAATGGATGGTTTAAATTTGAAAGATCAAGCATATGACGGAATCACAAATTCATCTGGATATTTGATCAAAGGTCTTGGTAAATTATATGATGGCGCAATTGGCATGGATAATTTCGAGAAATATCCTGAAAAATGGATCGGTTGGAGTAAAGAAAAACATGGTGTATTTTCAACTTTTTTTTTTAATCGAATGATTTTTAAATTTCAATCTTTTTTTTTTGCATGACTTCATATCTATTATTTATTTTTTTTATTTTTTTTTTTTGATAAGATTAATTTTTATAAAACACAAATTTATTTTGAAATAAAAAACGATGATAATGACAAAGCTAATTTTGATCAAATTTTCCAGGAATTTAAAAAATAACTTAAATTTGATGATATCATGGATATTTTAATATTCAATAAATTTTTAAATTTTGCCATAAACTTTCTTGAACATTCATTTTAACACTAGAAGATAGTGTTGTAATGCTGAAAAATCATTTAAAAAAATAGTCTTTCTTTAATTTATTCAATCAATTACTGTTTCCTGCGCAATTGTCGCAAAACTATTAAGCTTTTTTTTTTCAATTAAAATAAATGTTTATTGTAGGAGCAACAATAACAATTGAAGTGTTATTTGCAAAGAAGAAAATTATCAATGCTATTTTGTTTCATACATCAAATTTCTTGAAAAGTGGTGCTCAGGTATTATCATATTGTGCCAAAGATTAAAATTAAAGCTATTAATAATTGAATAAAATTTAATTGAAACATAATTAATTATTTAATAAGAATTAGAAAAATTAAAGCTTATCTCATACTAGTAAGGATCAGTATATCTTTTATAAGTTGAGATTGGAATAATTGAAGTTTATCACTTCAAAATCAAAGAACAGTTTTTCAGTGATATATTTAATTCCAACTAATTTGGGATAATATTATATATTAAATTATTCAAATCTGATTAAAAGATTAATTCATTATAAATATTATTTTGCAAAATTTATGCACCGAATATGTTTAATGTCATGAAGAACAGATGACATATTTTATTAATTAAGTACATACACCATTAATTTAATCATATTTTAATTTCTGAGGAAATATTTTAATCATTTATCAGCAATTACTCATTTCAAATACTGCACAAAATTCAAGAATTAATAATTAAAACTTGTAAATAATTTTCGAATTTTTATTAACTTTATTCCTTCAAATTCGTGATAAATCTTGCGAATTTGCTTTATATTTTCGAAAATTGAAGTGAATTTTGAAGTTGTCGCTTCAGTTTAATCATTTCTCTCTTAATTGCTTGTTTTAAATCTTGTAAATTGTTTGTATTATATATAGTAGGAATTTTCTAAATTTTAATTTTTCATTAATATTTTAGGTATTTAAACGAGCAAATGTATGGTTCTCACCGCAAGGTGGAGGACATTATTCACCGAGAACACTATATTTTAATTATGTTGCCGATAAAAATTTTCAAACTGCCAGGTTTATTTTACAAACTTTACCGTAATGAGATAATTAACAATAAAAATTAAATGAAAGTTGTAATTTCAATCTATTCTAAAAATTAAAATCAAGACTTGTAATTAGTCAGATCACTAGAGTGAAATTCAAATCAATAACATTTCAAAAAAAATCTAAAAAAAAAAAAAAATCAGGAATGCAATATATGTGTATGCATTTTATTCAATATTCCTTAATTTTTTCATTTTTTTTTTTTTTTTTTTTGATTTAAATGAATTTTAGATGGGTACGAATACCGGTGCCAAGTCGAATTGCCAAAGAATTACGAGTCGAACTAATTTTGCCGAAAAATAGCACTTGGTTATTGCTAAGTGAAATTAAATTCGAATTTAGTCAGTTTTGACGTTTATTTTTTTAAATTCAACTAAAAAAATTTGTGGTTGATTATTAAGGTAATCTAATTTGTTTTAAGATTTAAATTAAAATATGACAAACAAAAAATTAAAATTTTGATTTGTTTGTAAATTTTCACATAACATAAAATTTTAATAATTGATTAAAATTTAGTAATCACTCAAATAAATGATATTGTTTTTAAAAAAGTTAGTAAATGGAATCTTTCTTATCACTTTCCAGCAAATGAAATATTCGAATCAGATGATATGATGTATGATGAATTAGATTTGGATAATCAATCAAGTAGAGGTGATACGTTAACTTATTTTGCTATCAATGATATATCAGAAGATGGTACACGATGGATATCAGTTGGTTTGTTTAATTTAATTAATTTTATCTATTTAAAACAAATTTACCTGAAAATTTTTGCAGATATCTACGCACATTTATACTTTATAAGAATATCTCTCATTGCGTATATAATAATTTCAAATAATTGCTTCATTAATAAAAATTAGATTTCAATATTTTGAAATTTATAGGTTAAACTTGAAATATGCAGTATTTAAAAGTGATAATATCATTTCAAACTTGCGTAATTTTGGACATTAATATTAACGAATATAATTTTAAAAATTTGAAATTTTAAAATTTTCAATTATTTTCATTATTTTATATTTTAATTGTATTTTTATTAAAAGAAATCAATATTTTCAGCTATAATTATGTCACTATTTTTCCTCTTCTCTGCTCTAGTAATTCTTTTCTATTTATTATGGATTTATCGTGATACATTTCCACGAAAAGGACCATTTATAGTTTTGAAGAAAAATACGAAAGATGTACGAATGATAATCGAAGGACAAACAGCTAAAGTTTTTGTTTTCAAAATTTTCAAAAACAAACTTTTTATTTAAAATTTTTGTAAAAAAAAAAAAAAAAACATATAAAGATAGAGCTATATATATATATCAACATTTACTTGAAATATTTATTCCGGTAAATTATTAGGATAGTTATACTTAGTTCGAATGATTAGAATTGAAATTTTTTTTTTTTGTAATTAAAAAAAGTTAATAAAATATTGATATTGATATTTCAGCGTACATCACCTAATGCTTACCGTATGACAAATGATAATATGCAAAATTCATTATTGGAAAAACTTCACGCTAATTTATCATCTGGTAGTGAGTATGCTGAACCGAATTACGTCAGGTATACTTGTTTTTCACGTTACAAGTGATTTTTCGGGTAAAACAGTAACGTAATCTGATAATGATATATCAAGTATGTGATACTGTTAAAGGATTCTCCACTACAGTAATCTTGGGCTTCTTGATTATTGTTGGTCTAAGACTATTGTTGGCAAAGAATTTGATCATAAGTGTTGCTATTTACAGTAATATGAACTAAAAAATAATGATTAAATGATTTCTTATCAGAGATTCAGATAGCATTGGAAATCTTTGAGACCTTTGAATTTCAAACCATTTGAAGCATTTCATTTTAATGATTCCCGAAATTATCATGATATTATCAAATTTATTATTCGTTTTTTACAAGACTTGTTAGATCGATTTGTTTTTAGCAATTACATGGAAATGATCAGAACTAACAATTTCGAGATTATCGTAAAATTCGAGGATAAAATTTTCCATATCACATCTTCTTTGTAAAGCTAATTAGGCTAACTTATCTTTAGCAATGATATGAAAATTAATCAAAATTAACATAAAAATTGTTATCAAAATGGAAATTCTCAAAAATTAACAGAGGTTATCTCATAATTAAGATAAAATTTTTCAATATTATTTCTTCTTTACAAGGTTTATTAGATCAGTTTTATCGTTAGCAATAATATGAAAAATTGTCAAAATTAACAGTTCCGAGATTTTCTTATCACTGAAAGATAAAATTTTCCTTGCCATTTCCTGTTTTCAAGGCTGATTAAGTTTCAACTTATCTTTAGCAATGATGATGTTAATGAAAATAACAATAAAACTATATGCGATTCATCAAAATTTCATTCAAATTCAATAAATCATTATGCTTCAACTGATATTTCTATGCGATTTCCACAGCGATTCGGATATATGCCAATGGAGTAAGTAATTGTGCAAAGAATTAAAGTAATTAAAATTAAAAAAAAATATCTTATTTTAAAATTTCAAAGAAAGCGAAAAATAATTCTGAAACAATAAAATAATCAAATAAATAAAAAATAAAGAATAATTTTTTTTTTCAAAAGGAATTCATTGACTTATCAAACAGCTAATAATTACAATAAAGTTCATGCTGCTAATAAATCAACAAATTTTGTTGAAATTAATCCACAATCACTACGATTCTGCGAACATTTGGGTAATAGTCGATTTGGTGAGGTTAGTTAACGAAATTTTTATTAATTAATTGTTGAGAATTCCTTTTTTTTTTTTTTTAAACAGAAAAAATGGTAATTTATTTTGAATACAATATCAATAACAAATATTTCAGTTAACTCATTTTATTATTTAATTGTTGGAAATATGAAAAAAATGGTAATTTATTTTGAATTATATACGTACAATATCAAGAATTGATTTACAAATCAATAGATCGATAGATCATTTCTGATTATTAATATTGGATAAAATTCAGATTTGGCTCTGCCAATTGGAACAACGTACAATGGTAAATAAAACATTTCATGGAAATTACAATGATCGGAAGGAATTTGAAATAATTGTTAGCGAATTAAGTAGCCTACGACATCAAAATATATTAGAAGTGATTGGTGTTTGTTGTGATGGATTATTAACAAGTTGTATTCATGAATATATCGAGCAATATCTTGGCCAATATCTTCAAAGCCTAAATAATGAGTTATCATACAGGTTAGGCCAATGATAAGCCTTCCATGGCTTTCTTATCATATGGATTAGATCAATGATAAGCCTTTTATCATATAGATTAAATCACGGATAAGTTTAGGTATGATAGGGATAAGCCATTTTATAGTCTTCCCTCGTACAGACTATATCAATGATAAGCTTTCTTAGCTTCCATTTTTGAAGTTTACAATTAGCAGTTGTGGAAATATGATTTGAAATCAATAAGACAACGGATAGCTTTTTAGATTAAATAATCAATATAATATACATAATAGGTACTATCAATTCTATATATGTACCATTTACTATCTTGTAAATTAGATTAGTGATAAGCTTATCATGATAAGCTTGTTTTTTTCTAATCTTCAGAAAGTTTAAATAGTCCATATATAAGCTTATCACTAATCCATTATGGATATATGGTTCAAAATCAATAAGCATCAAGAATATATTTTTGAATCAAATAATAGACATGTAATACATACGTACAATGTACTAGCTTCTAAATTAGATTAACAATAACCTTATCACTACTGATATTATGCACATATCTTATCAGTAACTTCCATTTCTATCAGTTTTATTGCAGGAGAGAATTGCTGTTATCAGTAAGCACGCAAATTGCAGCGGGTATGTCATATTTGGAATCGAAAAATTTCATCCATGGTAATCTTTCGGCAAATAATTGCATGATTGCTAGTGATGGTACTGTTAAACTTACCAATTTCAACATGGCTTATGGATTGGATCATTTCGAAACGGAAAATCCGGTAGATCATGGACGGATTCGATGGAAATCCTGGGAAGCGGCCGTGGAAGTATGATTAGAATTGAAATTGTTGAAAATAAATATGAATAAATTTTGGAAAATAATCAATGCAGCTTGACTTAAATTTTAATCATATCAAAATAAAATAATGCAAATTTAAGTAAGTAAGCATAGTTTATGATTTAAGTTTCAAAAAAAAAGCTAAAATTTTTGATTGATCATGATCTAAGTTTGATCTAAGTTTCAGAAATCGAAAAATTTTAAAGCAATCAAAAGTCCTTTCCGAACTTTTCCATTCTATTTTTCCTTCTGTTCATTTCCTGGATAATTTAAGGAATTCAAAATTCTGAAATGATCCTTCCAAATTAAGATGAAGAAAATAAAAAGCAATCAGATAGTAGATGAGAGGTAATGAATTAATAAAAAATAAATTTGAAATAGAATAGATATAATAAATGAAATATGATTAATATAAATTTAATAACCTAACGTAAAAATTAAATAATATTCTAATTATGAAATTTTTGATCTTAAAATTTAAAAGAATTTACGAAAACGAAGAATTTCGAAGCAATAAAAATTTATTCTCAGAATTTTTTATGCTCAAAAAATTAATTTAATTACAAATTATGATATTAGTATACTAATGAAAAAAAATTCGAAATTTCGAAAAATTTTCATTAAATGATGTTTATTCTGCTACTTAAACTCTTCATGAATAATAATTTGGATTATTATCATTATGATGATAAAAACAACTTTGCTTTTTTAAAATATTCGCAATTAATTATCAAAATTGAATTACAATTTTCAGAAACGAATTACAATCAAAGGAGATATTTGGTCTTTTGGTGTGACACTTTGGGAAGTACTTAATGGTTGTCATAAATATCCGTATAAAATGATGACTGATAATGATATTTGTAGAAACTTATCATTCATGCAACAACACGGGACATTAAAGGTCAGTGAATGACCTTTAATTAAGAAATTAGAAATTTCATCCTTACGTTAACTTTTTATTTTTCATATCATTATCATTTATCGGAATATTCGAAATTTAATTAGAATTATTATGAGGAATCATGAAGAGATCTCCAAAAAGTTACTCTAAAATTTATTGCCTAAAAATTAACAAGTGTAAACTATGATAAGGCTTTACTGTAACGTCATTAAATACACAAAAATTTCTGCTATGATAATAATTAAAATATTTTCTGAAAGTTGCTTATTATTTCACTTAAATTCATTATACTAGAATTGAAATTCGAAAATCGAATTTCTGCTAGCTATTTCTATTTTATTCAATTTCTTAGTTAACGTTTCAAGTATTTGGCTTATCTCCACCTCCAGTTATTATCTTATCATCCATTTCTCCATTTCATTTTTATTCCTCATGTTGGAAATTGAAAACTGAGAATCGAATTTTCATTATTTGTTTTTATCTTATTTGAATTCACAGGTAATATATCAGGTTTCTAAATTCTCTATATTTCAATTTTTACTTGTATCTTTCCCCTTATAATCATATATCTGCAAATATTATATCTAATTTGGACAATCCTAGGTTATTGGAATATCCTAAATTTCATGTTCATCAATTTTTAGCCAACTATTTATAATGATATATTCGAGCCATAATTTAGAATAATATCTTCTGCTTTATATTCTTCCAAAATCTAAATCAAATAATCATGAATTTCTCGAATTTCAAAAAAAAAAAAAAAAAAAAGACAGAACAAAATACAAAAAAAATTGATTTCATTTTTCAGTTTTATCTGGAAAGGCCTGATTTTTCATCTGTCAATTTTTATCAAGAATTTATACTGCCTTGTTGGAGCTATGATCCAGATCAACGTCCCACATTTCAATCGTTACATCGTCGATTGCAAAATGTTACCTGTTCACAGATGAGCGAAGGCTGTTGTTATTGATTGATCGTTTATGATTGCATAAGTGATCTCGAGAAATGATAACATATCACTATTTTTGTGTCTTAATTCATTTCTGATTGATGTTTTTCTAATTTTTTAGTGATTTGATATCTTTATGGTTATTCTAGATGAAAAAAAGGAAAATATTTTAACGTATAAAAAATTTTTGACGTAAAATTGACTTTAAATGATGTAATACATGTATCCGTTTTTGTTAAATTTTTTTGCTTCCACTTGGATCAACGGAATTGAGGAGATCGAAGCCAAAAATTGGGATTGGAATTGAGGCCGAGAATAACTAACACAAATAATCAGAACTGAAGATACATCATGGTCATATATAATCGAACGATATAATAGGCTTTGTATAATTTAATAATCTGATAATACGAATATCACTCGATAATTTTAAAGAGATTTAACACAATGATTATTGAGAAATTCTGATGTTCAAGAAAATATTGCTTGAATATTGCTACAGTGATAAAAAGAAAAAGAGAAAGATGTTTGTTCTGCAATAACTCTGACGGAAATAGGCCAAGAAATTTCAAATATTGAAATAGGCCAAAATTAAAATTCAAATAATAACCAGAAAATTATCAAATATTGAAAATTCAGACAGTTCAGTTAATCATTTAAAGGTATAAAGAAATAAAATTTAAAAAAGTTTCAAACTATCGAAAATCAACATGCACTGAACAAATATAGTGTTCATTTGAGTTTAAAATTTGATTTATTACACGAGTATTTTTCCTTTATTTATTAAATTACTTAAAATTCAGATTTTTGATTATTTTGTATTTTCACGAAATTAATTGAATATTGAATTTCTTTTTCAATTTCTTGCATTTTTTGCAGGCATATGTGAATTTCATTTTGAATTGTTGAATTATTTTTGCTTTTGCTTTATGATACTTATGCTGAAATGGGGCGATAACATGAAAATATAACTATTCAGCATCTTTTTTTTTTTAAATTTGATCATTGATCTTTGCTTCAAGCTATGAAATCCTATGGTATATTTCTGTCAAAATATCATAAAACAGCTCGGTAAAACAGTATCACAGTAACACTGTACGAGCTAAAATAAATTGGACTCGATTTATTATCTATATAAATAAAAATGTAAATTTTCCTGTTAGTATCCACATAGGTTTACAAGTTCTTCACTGATTGCTTTTAAATTTTTATGCAACATTGCATTCGAGTAGACGCGTGTTTTTTTAAAAGCATACTTACTTAGCACGTCCGTAACAACTAAAAATAGATGAAAGAGGGATTTTTTGACTCCATCCTCCTTTTTTCTTTCATTTTCCCTTTATCTACCATTTCGCTCTTTCTAGTGCTATGCTTATTGCATTACGTGGATTTGTAAAAGGAGAGGAGAAAAATGATAAAAAGTCAAAATGCTTTCTAATATTGCATAAAAATATAAAAGTTTCTGTATTTGTAATAAATCTAAAAAAAAAAAAAAGTTTTAAAAAATCTGTTAAGTTTTGATTTTGAAATTTTTTTCTTTAAGAAAAATCATCATTAAATGTTTGAAAAAGGTGTCGTGGAATTTTTTCTTAATGATGGGGAATGATGGGAATGATGTCGATCAATAGCCAAATATCACCAGTGAGTCTAATTGGGTTGGGTTGCGTTGAATTGGGTTGAATTTGTATCGTGTTGAGTTAAGTTGATTTGTAGCACCTCAAACTTGGGTAATTAAACCTTTATTTATAAAAATTGTATACGCGAAACGTATTATAACTCGATGATAACAACATAACGAAGAAACGAAAAGAAAAAAAGAGAGGGGAAAAAGTTAAGGAAATCATAGAATTAATTTGAAAAAATATACCTGCCACCAAAAATGTTGGAAAGATGCCAACAATAATTATTGACAGTTATGAATTACAAAAATAACAGATCATTATGGAATGCAACTGTCTTGTCTCTTATCCCAGTAAGGACATTATTGAGTGAAGATCAAATTTAGAGATAAAATTTTACAAGTGATAAAAAAAATTGGAATTGAGATCACATATCCTTGGAATTTCCGACAAAAGGCATCAATTTAAAGAAATTTTATTACATTAATTCTAAATATTTCTTAGGAAAAGCTTCCTGCTCAGTTAATCTTCTCCGACTTAATTTTCATTTAACTTAATTTGATGTGAATTTAATGTTAAAATATTAACTCATGATTTTCTTCATTTTTCCATAGATTAAATACACAAATCCATCAGAAGTATTGATGACTTAGAATTTAATATAATTGATACCAATTCTTTCTTTTTTAAATTTCATTCATATTATACCTTAATTTGTTTATTTTTATCTATCTATCTATAACTTGTGCTTACAAATCACGAAAAAAATTCCCAACCAATTGGGAATCCCGTCACTCAATCGATCTGCTGCTCTTCGCTCGATTAGAATTGCATCGCGAACAAAATTACAACCCCATCTTTTGCCATATGTGCAATCAAATTTTCTTAAGCTTACATTTGAGCAAAAAGGCATTTACGATCAAATAATGCAAACTGTCATGAGGGAATTGGAGAAATCTTCTTTTTAGATGCGCCACGAGGAACTCGTAGTGTCGCTATTTTTCTTTCTGATAGTGACAAAATTGTAAGGTTGGATTCTGTTCTTGGTTCTTACAGTTTCTCCAAATCTTGCAGATTCGCACACTTGCAATCGACCTCAAACTTGGGTAATTAAACCTTTATTATAAATTCTAATAACACGATACGACACGTTATAATTACAATTCATTGATATCAACAAAACGATTTCAGTGATGATACCAGAAACCAGGGGGAAAGGGAATAAAACAGTCGTGACCTATTAAAACCGCCCTCATAATATCGACAATAGAAAAATGAACCTATACTCAAAACTATGCTTACTTATAGAGAGACAACAATGATAAGGTTTGCTCTACAATATGGAGCCAGTATTAGCAAATGGGAGTGTGCCTTTATTGGCGCGTAAACTAGACTACCTAGTTGAATTATCGATTGCATAGTAAGACAACAATTCAGGGCAACGATATTTGAATTAAACAATTGATACGACGGACAAAGGAAGGATTTCACAATTAACAACATCAAATGTCCAATTTCAAATTTAAAAACAAGGGATCACCGATTTTCTTCTTTTATCCTCGCGATTTCCGCGACAGGTAGAACATTTCTAATTAGATTGATTCTAGCAACAATTTGATCCCAAAATGGCACAGCCTTAGTTTTTGCATTGCTCGGAATAGCTGCAACATTGCTACCAGGTGGAAGAACTGCTCATTCCGCTTTGAAATTGCCACTGAGCATGCAATTCATTAAAACTCCCACATGCAATATTTCCAAAGAATTCGACATTGGAAAAGTATTGCAAAATTGTAAACTTATTTTTTGGATGAATGGCACACAAAAATTCGCTCGAGGCTCTTGGTCGATCAATGCAAGACTTATATGGAAATACCAGACCGCTTAGAAACGCATTACTATTGCTTGGAAGAGATTTCAGGCAAATATTATCTGTAATTCTTCAGTCCACACCAACGAAAGAAATAAATGCTTACCCGAAATCCTTTACTTCGTGACGACACACAAAGACGTTGAAATTACTACAAATGTGCATGTTTAGCTGCAAAAACGATCGATAACTGGAATATTCTCACATCAATTGCTGAAAATTGAGAACGGAAAGTGCCGGCTGATCTGACCACAGGACGAACTTCATTGCCTCATAACTTCTATAATTTAGTAGCGTCAAAAGAAGAATGGTTGAAAAAATGTTTCTCGATATTCAAATCAATTATAAGAATCACGATTGGCTGAGTGAATGAGCTATTCTTGCAGCCAGGAATCAAGACATTCGACAAACTTCACAATATTATTCACTCTAACATTCAAAGCAAGGCAGTCACATACAAGTGCGTCGAGACTGTTCTGGAAACAGATGAAGCGGTTGATTATCTAAAAGAATTTTTGAATTCACTCGATTTGCCAGGGATTCCACAGAACGTACTGTAATTGAAAATCGGCTTACCAATTATCATGTTGCGAAATATCAACCAAACAAAACTTTGCAACGGCACGCTGCTTGCAGTAAAAAAATCTTGACAGGATCTTCTAAAGATGAGAATGTCCTTATTTCTCCATTCCTATGATTCCAACGGATAAGCCATTTCAATTTAAGAGATTGCAATTCCCAACTGGATTGGCGTTTGCACTCACCATCGAAAAACTCAAGATTAATCTTAAGAATTGTGCGTTTCAGATCTAGAGACCGATTGCTTCTCACACGGACAATTATATGTTGCGTGTTCTACGATCGGCAAATCAGACAATCTCTATATCTGTACAGACAATGGAACAACAAAAAATATTTTATACCCACAAGTATTGTGAAATTAAACAGATTAGATGTGGGCGAAAGCTGGAAGATGTCAAATACGCCACGACAATTATTGTAAATAAGAAATACTAAAGGTCAAGTGGCGTGACATAGTTTCTAAGGCGACAAACATGTTTATCATTACAACGCTTCAATTCATGGTAAACGATAAAAGAAAAACATTGACGATAAACTAAATAAACGAAAAAAATTGACGCAACAACAGCGACAGGTCGGAGTTTTAGAGATTCCAGTTCAACATTTCAAAGCGACACAACAGTAGCGATAATCCGACAATTCACTTGAATAGTATTCTTTATAATCGACAAAGGAAAGAATAACCCAATGATTAATTTGCCTGAATGTTCTCTGATAATTGCTTGTTACGAAGAAACATTCTTCATCAATCAATAAAACCTTTCTCAACAGCATTCATCTGTGTCACACAAGAAATAAAAAATTTCTTCACATTTATTGCTGACCTAGTCTAATCACAAAAGCAGGAATCAGTCTCTAATCCAACCAAATTACAAATCAAATTACGAATTATCAGTTTTTTCCTCCAACACTAGACGCATATGCTGTCTCTTTCCTTTTTTTTCCATTTAATCAGGCTGAGCTACAGAAATCGTGTATAAAAACATGTATGTATTCGAATGCAGATTGTGTCAAAATTTCAAAGCAGTAGGGAAGGATTTTCCGATATCTAAGATTTTGAATTAATATAGATAAGGCGCGTGTTTAAAAATTTTAGGAGAATTAAGATTTTGAAAATAAACATTGACATTTTTATTTATATAGACTTTATATAGACTATAATATATAGTTTATAGTATATTTATGAATAAATAGAGTCCATTTATTTATATATTTATATTTATATAGTCTATGGAGTCGGACCCACGAAACGTGCCGGTCCTCATAGATTAGCTGGATCGGCAACGTGGAGCGTCAGCGTGGCGGGTCAGCTAGTATTAGATAAATTCGAATATTAAACCATCAAAATTTGCAAACTTTCGTTTCAGTTGTGAGAGTAAACAATAGCTGATAATTTTCANTGTTAAATAGATTTGAATATTAAACCATCAAAAACTTTAATTTCAATTATGAGAGTAAACAATAGCTGATAATTTTCACATAGAAATTCCAATCAATTTATCAAAGGCAATACTTCTGCTATGTAATTAATTAAAATGTATATTAAGTGTCTTTGCAGACAAGTGTGCAAGAAGCAGTCGCATGGAAGAGATTTTATCCTTTAGTCCTCCACAATTCAATTATTTCATAAGTTTTGACAAAATTTCATCAATCTGTAAATTGTTTACGATGACTGTATTTGTATTTGTCTTAAACGACCAAAAAGAGCTATTGATATAATTGAATTCTGTATCAACCACAATGTCTTCGCTAGCAATTTCATTTGGGATGTGAAAAGTTGCTTGAATANTAAAATGATAGAAAGAGCGCCTTTGTTAGCGCGTGATGATGATGCGCAACGACTAAAGGAGAAAACTATAAAATAAAAAATTTGTAAAATAAAAAAGAAAATCGGAGCATTAAACCGTTCCCGTTGACATCCTATATAAAATGATAGAAAGGGCGCCTTTTTTAGCGCGCGATGATGATGCGCACTTATTGGCGCGCGACGGTCATCACATTTAATCCAGTTTAATTTCTATTATCATTGCTAACCGCATCTTTTACCCAGGAAGAGAGAGAGATGAGGGGAGGGGGGGGAAAAAAAGGAGAATGGCAGAAAAAAATATAGGCGGAGGCTAACCGTATCTTTTATTCAAGTAGAAAGATGGGAGAAAAAAGGGGAATAACAGAAAAAAGGTAGGCGGAGTCAATAAACTCCGTCTCCTTACTTATTTTTAGTTGTCACGTACGCGAAACGTGAAAAAACGTAACCATATTTACTTATAAAGAAGGTTGTGTCAAAATTTGAAAAAAATCGGTTGAGAATTTACCGGAGGTCGGGCATAGGAAACAGGTTGGATTTACATTTTTATTCATAAAATTATATGGGAACAAAAGCCAATGTAGCGATACCGCACATGTTTCCTTTGTTTCGCGCAATATGAAAGTATCCAGAATATCCCCAATCAGTTCCCCATCTGAAAATCAATAGTCAAAATTGCATTCAATTTTAATTAGTTGTGGCATTAATTTAAAACAATATTAATATAAGACAATAAGCTGACCTTAATTTAATGCAAAAATGAACTGTTTATATAGCTTTTGTATAAAATAAGTAAACGGACAAATAATTTAACAAGTGAATCAAAGCAAACCTGTTTTTAACAATCCAGTAATCTCCCATAATCGGATGTCTTCCATAACCCACAACCAGTACTGCATGATTAGGTTCTCCACAATTAGACGAAGAATAAATACCTGTAACACTAGAAACTATTGAATGCAACTTTGATTAGGTAAGTTTAACCTATCATATAGCCGAAATTTCAAAATCATCATAATAGACTAGATATGCAGTATGGTGCTTATCTAGTTTCAATTCATAGTACAAAAAACATGGCAACATCAATAGATTTGTGCTAATTATCGAATGATAATGATTATATCTAATTGGATGCTATTCAAATATTCATTTCATTTTAATATACCAGATTTATAAAATCTGAAATCGGGCTGCGTTGCATGAATTGCAACAGCAACAGGTCCAAGTTTAGCGACAGCATTCTGAAGTGCCAATTCGTCACCCTGCGGTATAAGAACGTAATCATTAACAGTGACAATACCAATATTACTTCGCCATTTGCATTGCTGCACAGTGTGAACATATGGATATTTCGATTCCTGCGCAATTCCATAATCTTTTGCATAGTCAAATGACTGAAATTTTCGATTAATCAAAAATTTTCTAACAGAAATTTTTCTTTATTTTGCTAAGAAAGTAATTTCCATATTTGTTTTTAGTCTAATTCGAACACTAATATTTTGCCGCAATGTATCATCAGAATAACACATCGCAGTTAACGAATCATCGCTTTTTTTTTTTGTATCTCTGAAGATGAAATAGCAAAATGTTAATCTTAATTAGTGCAAATACTACTTTAAAGTTGGATAAAAAGTCAGAATAATTTCAAAAATTATAATGAATATATGTTACAAATTGAAATTTTCATTTTTCTCCTTCTTTCTTTTTCAAGTATACAGATGATTGGCTTCAATAACTATGTTTTTTTGCTTGAATCCTTTGAACAAAGTGTTTTTAGAAATTAACTGGTTTTACGGAAAGATTTGCATCGTTGCTCAATCTCAACATATGGATATTTCGATTCCTGCGCAATTCCATGATCTTTTGCATATTCAAATGACTGAAATTTTCTAATAATCATAAATTCTTTCTAATAACAATTCATCTTCATTTTGCTAATAAGGTAATTTCCATATTTGTTTTCAGATCTATTCGAACGCTAATATTTTGCCGCAATGTGTCATCGGAATAACGTATCGCAGTTAACGAATCATTGCTTTTTCTTTTGGATTTCTGAAGATGAAATAGCGAAAGGTTAATCTTAATCAGTTCAAATACTACTTTAAAGTTGGATAAAAAGTCAGAATAATTTTAAAAATTATTATGAATATATGTTACAAATTGAAATTTTCATTTTTCTCCTTTCTTTTCCAAGTATACAGATGATTGGCTTCAATAACTATGTTTTTTTGCTTGAATCCTTTGAACAAAGTGTTTTTAGAAATTAACTGGTTTTACGGAAAGATTAGTTTAGAAATTTAAACTTCACAAAGTTTTAGAGTAAATTTGCACAAACAAATATATAAGAAAATTACCCCGCTTACTGTACCACCATTGCACCCCATGTTACCGTAATCCCATGAACAATCTACAATATTTTGCGGGGATAAATCGATAAGTACTCCTCTCTTCTTCTTATAATAACTTTCCAATACAGCAGCTGCAGCGAAAGCATAGCAACTACCACATTCTCCCTGCAAAACATTTGCCGTAACATATTATTATTGATTTCATCGATTAGACTAGTTATTAATAAATTGATCATTAAATTCAGGATAAACCTGAATTCAATTTGATGCAAACAATTCTAATACGATGAGATCATCAAATTGCATCTTAATTAAAATATTTTTAATCAGAATGCCCTGATTACGAATTATCTG